>CM075977.1:367507219-367833628 GCA_038087875.1 Malacoraja senta
CACGTGACACTAAACTAAACTAAATTAAACCATGGTGAAGTAGGTCTCATGCCCAAAGTATCCTATTATACAGCTAAGGTCTCAGTTACTGTTGGTTCCTATACAAGTCTCCAAACATCTCTGGTTATATTCCTCACTGGAATTTAGTTATAGAGTTATTGGGCAGCACAGTGGCACAACTGGTAGAGTTGCTGACAAGGCAACAATGGCCTAATTTAATCCTGACCTTTGTTGCAGTCTGTATGGATTTTGCACATTCTCCCTGTGACGGAATGGCTTTCTTCCAGATGCTCTGGTTTCCTCCCACATCCCAAAGGCATGTAGGTTGATTGGCCACTGTATATTGCTTCCAGTGTGTAGGTGAGTGGTAGATTTTGGAACGGGTTGACGAGAATGTGAGGAGAATCTAAAATGTGGTTAAGATAGGATCCGTGTAAATGAGTGATGAGACCTGTCTGATGAAAGGCCTGTTGTACCATGCTGTATCTCTCCGAATATATTATCCAATAACAATGGAATAACTCACAGTAGACGAAGGCCAAAGAAAAAACTGCAGAAATCTGAACCAAAAAGTGCTAACAAATCTCAGCAAGTCAGGCAGTAATTATGGAAAGAGAAACAAAGTTAACATTTCAATTTTAAGGCCTTCTGTCAGAATTTGGAGGGAACAAAATAATTCTGGAAATATTTAGGCAGTATGTATGGAATAAAAAATCTTTGTCTCAGAACTGTTGCTTTTTTAATCATTCCGTAGTCCATGATCAATTTTCGCCTGAGTATATCATTAGCAATTATTTTGAGGTAAAATTCCACCACTCATGAGATTAGCCAAGACCCTCCGGCAATGATTCATGTCGATGTGTCCAATTATTTTCCAGGTGCCAGATTTAAACCTGATGATGCCAAATGTCAAATGAAATGCCAGAAGAAGCTGTAGAGGCGGGTACAATGGTGACATTTGTTAGTCTGTGTTCAAGATGGCGGTCGGAGGGGAGAGTGGACGCTGGCACGGTTTAGCTGCTGCTGTTCTCTCCTCACATTGTGTTTCTGATTTTCTTTTTTGTGTCTTTGGAAAGAATTCTGTCCTTAATTTGTGTATTGGTCTTTACAATTTATTTTATTCTGATTATATGTTTCCTATTAATCTCTGTAAGGTGTCCTTGAGACCTCGGTATAAGGCGCCCGTAAATAAAAGTTATTATAATTATTATTATTTAAAAGACATTTAGACACGTACATGTGATTCACAGCTCTGCTGTACTGACATAAAATGGAGCTCAGATCTTCAGACAACTGCTGTGGAACAGTTTCAGGAGAACTAAGAGTGCAGCATGCCACGTACTTGGTTTACTCATAACTGACAGTATCACAGGGTCGCTTCAGAATTGATAGCAGTCTGTTCAAACCCCCCCCCCCCCACACACAAGGATCATGCAGTGGTGCTCAAAGTAGTATGGTTTTAACATCTGTGCTGGTGAGCTACTCATTCCATGGCACTGTTTAATTCCATTTGGGAAAGGGTGGGAGCATAGATACAGACGTGTAGGAATGTCCATCTGTGAAGACTACGCGCAGAAAGTCTTCAGAGACATCATGCGATACCTGTACTTCTGTGATGAGCAATATCATTGGAAATTCTGGTTTGCAAAGGCTGTAATGACAGAAATAAAATACTTATTGCTGCTTTCAGCCACACTCTCATGCCTGGACTATTTCCTTCTAGATGTGAATGTCATGGAATCTTGTAACTTGGCCACAGTCTGATGGTGAGTGGGGAAAGATTTAATACAGACCTGAGGGACAATTTCTTCACACACAAGGTGGTGCATGTATGGAATTAGCTGCCAAAGAAAGCTATAGAGTGGATACAATGGTGGTGGTTTAAGACATTTAGACAGTTACATGGATAGGAAAGAAATGAGAGGGATTATTGGCAAAAATAGGCAAGTGGGACTAGTTCTGTTACAAAAAACTGCTCGGTATGGATGAGTTGGGCCAAATGATCTAAATCTATGCTATGACTCTCTGATGCTAAACCATACACTGAGCGTTGTAAACACCAAATTAGCTTGTTTAAGCAGGTGGGCTTCTTTTTGATATGGTTAAGTCTTGGAACTAAATGGACATTTCCAATTGATTTAGAATGAGGTTCTGGGGGGGAAGGGAAGTGGAGGGAATCCAGGGAAGTATAATAATAATAATAATAGATTTATTTTATATAGCGCTTTTCAGGACTCAAAGTCGCTTTACAATTGAGAGTCAGGAATAAACAAAACAAAATAGAGCAGTAAGACAGAGGGGAGGGGAACATGGGACTAAGGGTATGCAGAGGTGAAGAGATGGGTCTTGAGGCGGGACTGGAAGATGGTGAGGGACTCAGAATTTCGGACCGGTTGTGGGAGGGAATTCCAGAGCCTGTGAGCTGCCCTGGAGAAGGCTCTGCCTCCAAAAGTGCAGAGGTTTGAATTCGGAGTGGAGAGGAGACCAGCTGATGTGGATCTGAGGGACCGTGAGGGTTGGTAGGGGGAGAGGAGGTCAATGAGATAAGGGGGGGCCAGGTTGTTGAGGGCTTTGTAGGTGAGGACCAGGATTTTGTAGGTGATCCGGTGGGAAATGGGAAGCCAGTGAAGTTCTTTGAGAACTGGGGTGATGTGGTGCCAGGAGTTGGTGTGGGTAATGAGTCGGGCGGCTGCATTCTGGACCAGTTGGAGTCGTTTGATGCTGCTGGAATTGATTCCGAAAAGAAGAGAGTTACAGTAGTCCAGTCGGGAGGAGATGAAGGCATGGATGAGTCTTTCAGCAGCGGGGGGTGTGAGAGACGATCTGATTTTTGCAATGTTGCGGAGGTGAAAAAATGATGTTTTGACAACATGGCGGATGTGAGGCTCAAGGGAGAGGGTTGAGTCAAGGATCACGCCAAGGTTGCGTGCCTGAGGAGATGGGGAGACAGTGGTGCCGTCGATAGTGAGAGTGGGGTTGTTGATTTTAGTGAGTGTTGATTTGGAGCCAATGAGGAGAAATTCTGTTTTGCTACTGTTTAATTTAAGGAAGTTGAGTTGCATCCAAGATTTGATGGCTGATAGGCAGGAGTTGATATGGGAGAGAGGGGGGTGGTGGGGGGACTTGGTGCTGAGATAGATCTGGGTGTCATCAGCATAGCAGTGGAAGTCCAGTTTGAAGTGACGGAGTATATGACCAAGGGGGAGGATGTAGATGATGAAGAGGAGGGGACCAAGAACGGAGCCTTGGGGAACGCCTTGAGTGACAGTGGCTGTGGCAGAGGTGTGGTTATGGAGAGAGATGAAGTGGGATCGGTTGGAAAGGTAAGAACGGAACCAGCTGAGTGCAGAACCTTCAATGCCAAGGTCCCTAAGTCTGGTGAGCAGGATGTTGTGGTTGACGGTATCGAAGGCTGCACTCAGGTCGAGGAGGATGAGGATATTGAGGGAGCCAGAGTCAGCAGAGGTAAGGAGGTCATTGAGGACTTTGAGGAGAGCGGTTTCTGTGCTATGGAGGGGGCGAAAGCCAGATTGGAGGGGTTCGAATAGGTTATACGCGAGGAGGTGGGAATGAAGTTGTGACGCGACGATGCGCTCCAGGGTTTTTGAAAGAAAGGGGAGGTTTGAGATGGGGCGGTAGTTAATGAGAGAGGAGGGATCAAGACCAGGTTTCTTTAAGATTGGTGTGACAGCAGCAGTTTTGAAAGCAGAGGGGACAATTCCTTGGGACAATGAGGAGTTGAAAAGATTAGTGAGGTAGGGGCAGAGAGCAGGGAGGCAGGACTTCAGCAGGGGAGTGGGGAGAGGGTCAAGGGAGCAGGTAGTGGGTTTGGAAGAGCTGATGAGTTTGGAGATTTCAGTAGGGGTGACCGGGTCAAACTGGGAGAGGAAGCAGTGAGGGGGAGGGGTATGGAGATCCGCGGAGCTGTTGAAAGGAGGGGCCTTGGTAGGTGGTGGAGTAGATGCTGGGGAGTCGGGTACAGGGGATAGGGATTGATAGATGGTGCTAATTTTATCAGCAAAAAAGTGGAGGAATGAGTTGCAGAGATCCGGAGTGGAGGTAGGGAGAGTGATGGCTCGAGGCTTGAGGAGGTTGCAGACTGTGGAGAAGAGGGTTCTGTGGTTTAGGCAGGGGTCAGTGAGTATGGAGGAGAGGTATGCAGATTTAGCAGCAATGAGGGCATCTTTGTAGGCAGTGAGGTGGAGTTTGTAAGCTTCATGGTGGACTGTGAGAGGTGATTTCTTTATGAGTCGTTCAAGTATAGGCTAGTGAGCCTCACATCTGTGGTAGAGGAAATATTGGAGAGAATTCTTCAAGATAGGATTTGCTCCCTTTTGGAAGAGTAAATGGGTTAATTAGGGATAACTAGCAGGGCTTTGTACGTGGCAGGTAATGTCTTACTAACTTGATTAAGGTTTTTGAGGGGGCGATAAAGGAGATTGATGGTTCGGTGGTGAATGTTGTATACATGGATTTCATTAAGACTTTTGATAAGGTTCCTCATGGTAGGCTGATCCAGAAGCTTGAAATAGAAGGGATTCATGATGACTTGGTCGTATGGATTCAGAATTGGCTTATACATGGAAGACAGGGAGCTGTGGTGGAGGGTAGATATTCTGGCTGGAGTTCTGTCACCAATAGAGTTCCACAGGGATCTGCTGGGACCTCTGTTATTGGTGATATCTATATTACTAAAAGTAAGATCTTGACCACTTCCTGTTTTTCTGTTTCATGATTTTAGAAAAAAACGCTGCCACTGACGGCTGTGATTTTTGACCAGCTTACTCAGAGTCCCCCTCCGCTGCGCAGGACAAGAGGATTTTTCCCATTGATGAAACATAAAAGAATTATTAATGTTTTAAAAATGTTGACATTCTCTCTGCTGCCCCTTCTGGTGGGAGGGAGGAGGGAGTATAAAACCCGGAAGTGTTGTGCCTCAGTCAGTCTCTGCAAGATGGGGGAAGTGAGAGGGTCACGTCTCTCAGTCTGAGCTGTGAATAACACTGAACACATGTCTACTAAACTGTGAGTGTGGTTTTACTGCCCTTGAGTGCCCGTAAAAGGTACTCAAAAATGCTGGAGAAACTCAGCGGGTGCAGCAGCATCAATGGAGCGAAGGAGATAGGCAACGTTTCGGGCCAAAACCCTTCTTCAGACTTGAGTGCCCTTAATGTGGTTTGAAAATGAAAATGTGGTTGGTTTGAAGTAAAAGCACTGCAAATGGTTGGTGGGGGTTTGGGTTGAAGTAAATGCACTGCAAATGATTTGTTTGGTATTTTGGGGTGAAGTAAAAAGCACTGCAAATGGTTGGGTGGGGTTTCGGGTTGAAGTAAAAAGCACTGCAAATGGTTGGTTTGGGGTTTTGGGGTGAAGTAAAAAGCACTGCAAATGGTTGGTTTGGGGTTTTGGGTTGAAGGAAAAAGCACTGCAAATGGTTGGTTTGGGGTTTTGGGTTGAAGTAAAAAGCACTGCAAATGGTTGGTTTGGGGTTTTGGGTTGAAGTAAAAAGCACTGCAAAAGGTTGGTTTGGGGTTTTGGTTTGAAGTAACCCCAAAACTTTAGAAGGATGAGAGGTGATCTCATTGAAACATATAAGATTGTTAAGGGCTTGGACATGCTAGAGGCAGGAAACATGTTCCCGATGTTAGGGGAGTCCAGAACCAAGGGCAACAGTTTAAGAATAAGGAGTAAGCCATTTAGAACGGAGACGATGAAACACTTTTTCTCACAGAGAGTGGTGAGTCTGTGGAATACTCTGCATCAGAGGGCGGTGGAGGCAGGTTCTCTAGATGCTTTCAAGAGAGAGCTAGATAGAGCTCTTAAATATGGCGGAGTCAGGGGATATGGGGAGAAGACAGTAACGGGGTACTGATTGGGGATGATCAGCCATGATCACATTGAATGGCGGTGCTGGCTCGAAGGGCCTACTCCTGCACCTATTGTCTATTGTCAAAACAACCATTTGCAGTGCTTTTTATTTCAACCCCAAACCCCAAACCCCAAACCAACCATTTGCAGTGCTTTTTACTTCAACTCAAAACCCCAAACCAACCATCTGCAGTGCTTTTTACTTCAACCCAAAACCCCAAACCAACCATTTGCAGTGCTTTTTATTTCAACCCAAAAGCCCAAACCAACCATTTGCGGTGCTTTTTTATTTCAACCCAAACCCCACCCAACCATTTGCAGTGCTTTTTACTTCAACCCAGAACCCCACCCAACCATTTGCAGTGCTTTTTACTTCAACCCAAAACCCCAAACCAACCATTTGCAGTGCTTTTTACTTCAACGCAAAACCCCACCAACTATTTGCAGTGCATTTACTTCAACCCAAACCCCCACCAACCATTTGCAGTGCTTTTGCTTCAAACCAACCACATTTTCATTTTCAAACCTCATTAAGGGCACTCAAGGTCAGTAAAACCACACTCACAGTTTAGTAGACATGTGTTCAGTGGTATTCACAGCTCAGACTGAGAAACATGACCCTCTCACTTCCCCCATCTTGCAGAGACTGACTGAGGCACAACACTTCCGGGTTTTATAGTCCCTCCCCCCTCCCACCAGCAGGGGCAGCAGAGAGAATGTCAACATTTTAAAAACATTAATAACTCTTTTATGTTTCATCGATGGGAAAAAATCTTCTTGTCCTGCGCAGCGGAGGGGGACTGGCCAAAAATCACAGCCATAAGTGGCAGCGTCTTTTTCTAAAATCATGAAAGAGAAACAGGAAGTAGTCAAGATCTTACCTTTAGTAATATAGATAAGTGTCAGGAAGTCATAATGCAGCTCTATAAGATTTTGGTTAGGCTGCATTTGGAATATTGCATGCAGTTCAGTTCATCCCTTTACAGGAAAGATCCAGAGGCTTTGGAGTGGGTGCAGATGATGGTTAGCAGAAAGCTGCCTGGATTAGAGGATTTCAGCTACAGGGTTGGATGGATTGTTTTCTCTGAAACATCAGAGGATGAGTGGAGACTTGATAGAAGTATATAAAATTATGAGAGGCATAGATAGGGTAGACAGTCAGAACCTTTTTCCCAGGGTGGAAATGACAAACACTAAAGACATGGCTATATCTTGAGAAGGGGAAAGTTTAATGGAAACGTGTAGGGCAAGTTTTTACATAGAGAGTGATGGGGGCCTGGAACTCACTTCCAGCGGTGGTGGCGGAGGCAGGTACGATAGTGGCGTTTAAGAGGCTTTTAGGTCGGCTCATGGAATTGCAGGGAATAGAAGGGTATGTATCATGTACCGGCAGATGAGATCAGCTGAACTTGGAAACATTTTCGGCGCAGACATTGCTGACCAAGTTACCCAATGGAGCTAGTCCCACTTGCCTTAACCTGGCCATTTCCCTTCAAACCTTTATTATGCACTTGTCCAAGGTATCTTTTAAATGTCATTATTGTATCAGCAGTACTTGTACAGGAACCAACAGCAACCAAGACTCTAGCTGTAAATATTTACTTATACAATATGCTCTTGTTCCATGTATACACCACCTTCTGTGTGAAAAAGTTGCCCTTCATATCCCTTTTACACCTTCCCCTTCTCAACTTCAACCCATGTCCACCAGTATAGACTCGCCTATCCTGTGGAAAAGACTATAATTAGTCACCTTATCGATGCTCCTCATACTATACCTCTGTGAGGTCACCCCTGAGCCTCCTACATGCCTAGCCTCTCCTTGTAAGTCATAGCCTACAGAAACATCCCAGTAATCTCTATTATACACTTACCATTTTAACAACATCTTTCCCAGGTTAACTCAACTAGTACTGTACATAGTGCTCCAAATGTGGCCTTAACAATGTTTGTAAAGTTGTACAAACGGCCCAGTACTAGCCGCCTAGCCTGCCTGCCCAACCTGTTCTCTTTGATTTCTGTTGCTGCTTCAACCTTCTCATCTGCCTCATGACTTCATTGGGTTCCATCCCCCTTGCCAGGCAAGTTTAAATCTCCGAAGTAACTCAAGCAAATCTCCCTGCCAGGATATCAGTCTCCCTCCAGTTCAGGTTCAACCCATCCCTCTTGTACAGGATATCTCTGCCCAGAAGAGACCCCAATGGACCAACATCTGAACCCCTGTTCCCTGAAACATTTAGTGATTGGCAGACAAATGAAACATAACCAATCTACACCAGAAACTGGAGAGGGTGGAGGAAAAATTTACAAGGATGTTACTGGGCCTGGAAAGTTTGAGTTATAAAGAGAGGCTGGATAGGCTGTGCCTTTTCCCCCTGAAGCTTAGGAGGCTGAGTGGTGATCACAGAGCAGTTTATAATTTCACGAGGGATATAGATGAAGGGAAGAGCCAGAGTGTTTTCCCCATGGTAGGAGAGACAAAAGCAAGAGAGCATAGGTTTAAGGTGAGAGAGGAATGGTTTAAAAGGGAGCTGAGTCATAGAAGCAGAGCTATGCAGCTGAGAAACAGGCCCTGAGGGAAAACATGTTTATGCCGATCAAGTTGACATTCTGAGCTAGTCCCATTTGTCTGCATTTGGCCCACCTCCCCTTTTCTCCTCCTTATCCATATATCTGCTCAAATGACTTTTAAAAGTCATAGTTATATCAGATCTATAGCTTCATTTGCCAACTTATTCCACAATTTCATTTACATGAAGCCATGAATACGAAAAAGTTTTGTTAATCCATATCTCTTGACCAACTAGCCTCCTACTTTGCACTAGTGTAACCTGTGCTTTGTAGACAGTACAGTGTGTTTTGCAAAGCTGTTCTTTGTTGGATCCTTTCTTTTGAGTTGCTCATGTAGATGCTTTCATGGGAATGGTTGTTTTATGATGGACCTGGCTGAATCCATTGGTCTATCAGCAACTGTGCATTGGAACCGCTGTACCAGGCCATGATGCAACCAATCCAGATACGTTCTAGAGTTCAACTGTAGAAGTTTGTTATATTCAGTAACATACCAAATATCTGTGAACTTCTAATAAAGTAGAGCATTGGCGAGTTTTCTTCCTCAGTGCATCTATGTGCTGGGTCCAGGACAGTTCCTCCGAGATGATAATGTACAGAAACTTGCTGCTAACTCTCTTCATCATCAACCCACCAATGGAACTGGTGCATGGTCTCCTGATTTCCCCTTTCCTAAAATCAACAATTAGTTCCTTGGTACACAAAAATGCTGGAGAAACTCAGCGGGTGCAGCAGTATCTATGGAGCGAAGGAAATAGGCAAAGGTTCGGGCCGAAACCCTTCTTCAGACTGATGGGGGGTGGGGAGAAGAAAGGAAAAATGCGGAGGAGGAGCCCGAGGGCTGAGGGATGGGAGGAGACAGCCCGAGGGCTGAGGAAGGGGAGGAGACAGCAAGGGCTAACAGAATTGAGAGAATTCAAAGTTCATGCCCCCAGGATGCAGACTCCCCAAGCGGAATATGAGGTGCTGTTCCTCCAATTTCCGGTGTTGCTCGCTCTGGCCATGGAGGAGACCCAGGACAGAGAGGTCGGATACGGAATGGGAGGGGGAGTTGGTGCTGAGCCACCGGGAGGTCAGGTTGGTTATTGCGGACTGAGCAGAGGTGTTCGGCGAAACGATCGCCAAGCCTCCGCTTGGTCTCACTTGGTCTGACATCAAGATGCAACCTCATCTATTGCAGCGGATGCAATAGATGAGGTTGGGCGAGATGCAGGTGAACCTCTGTCGCACCTGGAACGACTGCTTAGGTCCTTGAATGGAGTCGAGGGGAGAGGTGAAGGGACAAGTGTTGCATCTCTTGCGGTTGCAAGGGAAAGTGCCCGGGGAGGGGGTAGTACGGGAGGGAAGGGAAGAATTGACAAGGGAGTTACGGAGGGAGCGGTCTTTGCAGAAGGCAGACATGGGGGTAAATGGGAAGATGTGGCGAGTGGTGGGGTCACGTTGGAGGTGGCGAAACTGACGGAGGATTACTTGTTGTATGTGACGGCTGGTGGGGTGAAAGGTGAGGATTAGGGGGACTCTGCTCTTGTTGCGAGTGGGGGAATGGGGAGAGAGAGCAGTGTTGTGGGGTATAGATAGATAGATAAACATTTATTGTCACATACACCAATTGGTGTAGTGAAATTTGACTTGCCATGCAGCAGACAAATAAAGATAACATTAAAGAATTTAACAATAACATAAAAACATCCCCCCACAATGGTTCCCACTGTGGGGGAAGGCAGCAAAGTCCAGTCCCATCCCCAGTTCACCCACAGTCGGGGCCTATTGAGGCCTCTGCAGTCGCCGATACGGCAGCCCGATGCCTCAGGCCCTCTCGCCGGATGATGAAGCTCTGGCGTCGGGTGAACACTCTCGGCGGCCCGAGTGTCTGGAGTGGCCGCCTCCTCCCAGTAGACAGCGGCTCCCGACGTCCACGAGCCGCGCTGGTCGATGCTCCGACTCTGGCGACCTCGTCATGAGATCCCAGGCTCCACGGTGTTTCAAGCTCAGCGCCGCCCACGGCTGGAAGCTCCACAGACCGCAGACCGCAGACCGCAGCTCCGCGATGTTGGTGCCGGCTGTCACAGCACTCCGGAGCTTACTGCACGGCGACCCGGGCTAGGCATCGCCCGCTCCACGATGGTACTTCAGCGCTGTGCCACCACCGAAGCTGAAGTCCAGGCCGGTCCCGGCAGGAAAACGCCGCTCCAGTCTGCCCGTAGGCCGCGAGGAAGGGGCGAAGATACGGCTCGGAGAAAAGCCGAAACTCCGACCAGGTAGGTACTGAGAAAATAGTTTCCCCCTAACCCCCCCCCCCCCACCCCCCACACAAAAAGACTAAAGACCTCCAAAACAAACACTTTCAACTAACTAAAAATTAAAAAAAGGGTGAAAAAACTAACAGCTGCTGGCAGGGCAGCCATACTCGACGGCGCCCCAGGTGGGAAGAGACCCTGGTGCGAGCCTCATCTATGGTGGAGGAGGGGAACCCCCGTTCCCTGAAGAATGAGGACATTTCAGATACCCTGGTGTGGAACGCCTCATCCTGGGAGCAGATGCAGCATAGACGGAGGAATTGGGAGTAGGGGATGGAGTCCTTACAGGAAGCAGGGTGGGAAGAAGTGTAGTCCAGATAGCCATGGGAGTCAGTAGGTTTATAGTGGATGTCGGTCAGAAGTCTATCACCTGCAATGGAGATAGTGAGGTCAAGGAATGGTAGGGAAGTTGTCCTTGGTTTTGTTTATGCTGAGCGAGAGGTTGTTGGTGCAGCATCACTCAACAAAACATTTTTTCTCTCTCTTGTATATTGATTCATTGGCATTTGTGATTTAGTCGGCAAAAATAGTATCATCGGTAAATTTATAGATGGCATTGGTGCTGTCACGAGTGTAAAGAGAATACAGCAGGGGGCTTAGCACATAGCCCTGAGGTTGATGGTCAATGATGAGGAGATGTTTAGGAAAGAACTGCAGATGCTAGTTGGAACCGAAGATAGACACAAAAAGCTGGAGTAACTCAGTGACAGGACAGGCAGCATCTCTGGAGAGAAGGAATGGGTGACATTTCGGGTTGAAACACTTTTCAGTCAATGTGTGTCCGGGGAGGCAAATTTAGCACCTGTATTATAATCTACTTATGACATTGGCATTAACCTGCATTATAAGATGCGAGTGAAATTAATATTAATCCAATTTTCATTTTGAAGTTATGATAAAATCCATTGTACATCAAAAACCATAACATAACATGATTGCACAGAAACATAGAAACATAGAAACATAGAAAATAGGTGCAGGAGTAGGCCATTCGGCCCTTCGAGCCAGCACCGCCATTTGATATGATCATGGCTGATCATCCAACTCAGTATCCCATCCCTGCTTTCTCTCCATACCCCCTGATCCATTTAGCCACAAGGGCCACATCTAACTCCCTCTTAAATATAGCCAATGAACTGGCCTCAACTACCTTCTGTGGCAGAGAATTCCACAGATTCACCACTCTCTGTGTAAAAAATGATTTCCTCATCTCGATCCTAAAAGTCTTCCCTCTTATCCTTAAACTGTGACCCCTAGTTCTGGACTTCCCCAACATCGGGAACAATCTTCCTGCATCTAGCCTGTCCAACCCCTTAAGAATTTTGTAAGTTTCTATAAGAACCCCCTTCAGTCTTCTGAATTCCAACGTGTATAAGCCGAGTCTATCCAGTCTTTCCTCATATGAAAGTCCTGCCATCCCAGGAATCAGTCTGGTGAACATTCTCTGTACTCCCTCTATGGCAAGAATGTCCTTCCTCAGATTAGAAGACCAAAACTGTACGCAATACTCCAGGTGTGGTCTCACCAAGACCCTGTACAACTGCAGTAGAACCTCCCTGCTCCTATACTCAAATCCTTTTGCTATGAATGCTAACATACCATTCGCCTTCTTCACTGCCTGCTGCACCAGCATGCCTACTTTTAATGACTGGTGTACCATGACACCCAGGTCTCGTTGCATCTCCCCATTTCCTAATCGGCCACCATTCAGATAATAGTCTACTTTCCTGTTTTTGCCACCAAAGTGGATAATCTCACATTTATACACTTTATACTGCATCTGCCATGCATTTGCCCACTCACCCAGCCTATCCAAGTCACCTTGCAGCCTCCGAGCATCCTCCTCACAGCTAACACTGCCCCCCAGCTTCGTGTCATCGGCAAACTTGATGTTGCATTCAATTCCCTCATCCAAATCATTAATATAAATCGTAAATAGCTGGGGTCCCAGCACTGAGCCTTGCGGTACCCCACTAGTCACTGCCTGCCTTTGTGAAAAGGACCCGTTTACTCCTACTCTTTGCTTCCTGTCTGCCAGCCAGTTCTCTATCCACATCAATACTGAACCCCCAATACTTTGCTTCCTGTCTGCCAGCCAGTTCTCTATCCACATCAATACTGAACCGTGTGCTTTAAGTTTGTATACTAATCTCTTATGTGGGACCTTGTCGAAAGCCTTCTGAAAGTCCAGATATAACACATCCACTGGTTCTCCTTTATCCACTCTACTAGTTACATCCTCGAAAAATTCTATAAGATTCGTCAGACATGATTTACCTTTCATAAATCCATGCTGACTTTGTCCAATGATTTCACCACTTTCCAAATGTGCTGCTATCCCATCTTTAATAACTGATTCTAGCAGTTTCCCCACTACCGACGTTAGACTAACTGGTCTGTAATTCCCCAATTTCTCTCTCCCTCCCTTTTTAAAAAGTGGGGTTACATTAGCTACCCTCCAATCCTCAGGAACTACTCCAGAATCTAAAGAGTTTTGAAAAATTATCACTAATGCATCCACTATTTCTGGGGCTACTTCCCTAACTACTCTGGGATGCAGCCTATTTACCTAACACCACTTCCCGGCTAACCTGGATTTCACTCAGTTCCTCCATCTCATTTGACCCCCGGTCCCCTGCTATTTCCGGCAGATTATTTATGTCTTCCTTAGTGAAGACAGAACCAAAGTAGTTATTCAATTGGTCTGCCATGTCCTTGTTCCCCATGATCAATTCACCTGTTTCTGACTGCAAGGGACCTACATTTGTTTTAACTAATCTTTTTCTCTTCACATATCTATAAAAGCTTTTGCAGTCAGTTTTTATGTTCCCTGCCAGTTTTCTTTCATAATCTATTTTCCCTTTCCTAATTAAGCCCTTTGTCCTCCTCTGCTGGACTCTGAATTTCTCCCAGTCCTCCGGTAGGCTGCTTTTTCTGGCTAATTTGTTCGTTTCATCTTTTGTTTTGATACTATCCCTGATTTCCCTTGTTATCCATGGATGCACTACCTTCCCTGATTTAGTTTTTTGCCAAACTGGGATGAACAATTGTTGTAGTTCATCCATGCAGTCTTTAAATGCCTTCCATTGCATATCTACCGTCAACCCATTAAGAATCAATTGCCAGTCTATCTTGGCCAATTCACTTCTCATACCCTCAAAGTTACCTTTCTTTAAGTTCAGGACCCTTGTTTCTGAATTAACAATGTCACTCTCCATCCTAATGAAGAACTCAACCATATTATGGTCACTCTTGCCCAAGGGGCCACGCACAACAAGACTGCTAACTAACCCTTCCTCATTACTCAATACCCAATCTAGAATAGCCTTCTCTCTCGTTGGTTCCTCTACATGTTGGTTTAGAAAACTATCCCGCATACATTCCAAGAAATCCTCTTCTTCAGTACCCTTGCCAATTTGATTCACCCAATCTATATGTAGATTGAAGTCACCCATTATAACTGTTTTACCTTTGTTGCACGCATTTCTAATTTCCTGTTTGATGCCATCCCCAACTCCACTACTACTGTTAGGTGGCCTGTACACAACTCCCACTAGTGTTTTCTGCCCCTTAGGCAACCCAGTGACAGCTCTACAACCCTATCTACACACTAGCAGGGCAGCCAATTCTACTCTGGATGGACCCCGAAGGATAAGGAAACCCACTAATTTCAAAGCATCTCATATCTGCTCGGAAGATAGACACAAAGAGCTGGAGTAAGACAGCATCTCTGGAGAAAAGGAATAGGTGATGTTTCGGGTCTTCTTCGGACTCGACCTGAAATGTCACCTATACATTTCTGCAGAGATACTGTCTCACCCACTGAGTTACTCCAGCTTTTTGTGCCTATCTTCAGTTTAAACCAGCATCTGCCAAGGATGCCAAGAGAGTTTATTGTCCCAGATAGGACAATGAAATTCTTGCTTGCTGCAGAACAACAGAGTATTGTAAGCATAAATACAGAACAGTTTAGTGTGTCTATATAGCATTGACCATATATATACACATAAATAAACAGATAAAGTGCAATAGGCTGCTATAGTTCAGAGTTTGTTTGATGGCGAATTTAATAGCCTGATGGCTCTGGGGAAGTAGCTGTTCCTGAACCTGGATGTACCAGATTTCAGGCTCCTGGCAGCGGAGAGATGAGTGTGTGGCCAGGATGATGTGGGTCCTTGATGATGCTGCCAGCCTTTTTGAGGCAGCGACTGCGATAGATCCCTTCGGTGGTGGGGAGGTCAGAGCCGATGATGGCCTGGGCAGTGGTCACAACTTTCTGCATTCTTTTCCGCTCCTGGACACTCAAGTTGCCGAACCAAGCCACGATGCAACCAATCAGTATGCTCTCTACTGTGCACCTGTAGAAGTTCGAGAGAGTCCTCTTTGACATGCCGACTCCCCGTAATCTTCTCAGGAAGTAGAGGCACTGATGTGCTTTCCTTATAATTGCATCAGGACCAGGAAAGATCTTCGGAAATATGCACGCCCAGTCGCAGTTCTTTCCTACACATATCTGCTCAGATCTGGTTGCAGATATCAGCCTAATTACAACCAGGTAGGATGATAGCCACTGAAGCATGAGGGTGGTATTGAAGGAGGCTAATTAAGGCATGAAGATGAGGCTTGCCAGTGTGGAGGGGCACATTGCATGATGGTTCCATCAGGTGTGGGGACCTATATATTCTATGTAAGGGAGAAATTGGTGCTTCTGGAAGAGCAGATGAAAGACCTGGAGCCTGAAGGCCAGGACACAGATCCAGATGACCAGCAGGAGCAAGAGCATGATAAAGGCTGTCGGGATGATGTACCTCACCAACTATCAGAAGTTCAATCTCCCAACTGAGCATTGGACAGAAGCATTATCCTGAAGCAATAAGGGACCGCTTTAGAGAAAGGCACTTCTCCAAATGAGCCTGCGCAATCATCATCCTAAAAGCAAAGCAAGTGACATTTAGTTTAATTTAAGGTAGACAAAAAAGCTGGAGAAACTCAGCAGGTGAGACAGCATCTATGGAGCGAAGGAATAGGCGATGTTTCGGGTCGAGACCCTTCTTCAGACTGAAGTTTTTAATTTAGTTCAGTTTAGAGATACAGCGCGGAAACAGGCCCTTCGGCCCACCTAGTCCGCACCGACCAACAATCCCCGCACACTAACACTACCCTACACACAACTAGGGACAATTTACAATTTTACCAAGCTAATTAGCTTACAAATCTGTACATCTTTGGAGTGTGGGAGGAAGCCGGAGATCTCGGAGAAAATCGACACAGGTCACGGGAGAACGTACGAACTCCGTAAAGTCAGCGTCCGTGGTCAGGATCGAACCAGGATCCTGGCACTGTAAGGCAGCAACTCTACTGCTGCGCCACTGTGCCGTCCTTCTCCACTCTCCATTCATTACTACCACTATGGCTGACCAATAAGTCACCAGGGGCACCACTCTGGTCCACCAAGAAGTCACAAGGAGCATGTATGCATTTATACAAAATCTATGCATCTGAGACTGAACTCCAATTTTCTTGGATTCCCCTACAAGTGGACCAACACCTGGGTCTGTTAAAACTATGT
This sequence comes from Malacoraja senta, assembly GCA_038087875.1. Taxonomy (NCBI): domain Eukaryota; kingdom Metazoa; phylum Chordata; class Chondrichthyes; order Rajiformes; family Rajidae; genus Malacoraja; species Malacoraja senta. Next base: position 367,523,525 of record CM075977.1, read on the forward strand.
GGATGATTTGTCACAGCCATTCCATTTTAAAAGAATTCATGCATCTTCCACTCTTCAGAACAGCAGTGCCTGCAAGTCATCCTCACCCGTGAGCGATTGCTGAAGATGCAGCAGCAGAAGAAGAACAACAAGGAAGTTCATAAACAAGACAGACACAGGGAAACAAGTAAGCACTAGTAAATCTTCAGTTTAAACCAGCATCCTTCCTACACTGCACTAGTAAAGAAGTCGAAATCAAGCAGAGGCGCAAAAAGAAGCCCATCATAATTTTGTTCCTAATCTGAGCCAGGCCTGGCAAAGAAGTGTGGAAATGAATCTTGGAAATCTTAACAGCAGAAAAGTGCAATAATTCTGCAGTTTCAGGCAGCCTCTAACAGCTGCATGGAGAAGAAATTGGCAGCTCTCAGGGAATAAATCTTGGATTGGCTGTGGAATTTAGAAGAAAACTGGTGGAAGGAAAAAGGTGGAAAGCAAATACAAACACATTAATTCAGCCTCATGAAAATGCATTAAAAACATAATTTTCAAGTCAGGTCAAGATTATTGTCATATGCACGTACAGTGAGGTACAGATACAATGAACTACGGGCACATAAACTCAGACACACAGAACACATAAAATATTCAAGACCGTTGGAATAGAAAAATACTGTGCAAAAATAGGACAAGAGTGTAAAAACACAATTAGAAAACAAGTTGATTTTAGTGATTCTAGGAAGAGGGTTGTGCAGCTTTGTTCAAGAACACGATGGTTATCAGAAAGTAATTGTTCCTGAACCGGGTGGCATGGGACCCCAAGATTATTGGTATAGTGCGTGTTACAAAGGAAAATAGGAAAATGTGGGACAAAATTTTGGAGTATCCCACCAGGTGGGAGTTTGGTGGAATGATCATGCCATTCAACCGATGATACCAAAACCTTTCATCTCATCAGGTCTCATCTCTAAAATGTCAGAACATAACATGATCAAAACAGGGTGTCCCCTGTTTCAGCACGGTTCCTTTCCTGTGAACTGTTTGAACCCAATGGGTAAATCCATTCTCCCAAATGTTCATTCATATACAAGCTTTACATAAGCCAGGTATTCATAAGCTAGAGTGGCACTGTAAATACTAATGGTTAGCTTGCAACATACCATAAGTATCTTGTCAGATACCACATAGACTTAAGAAAAAGGAACATAGAACAGTACAGCACAGGGATGGGCGCTTCAGCCCACAAAGTTTGTGCTGAACATGATGCCGAGATAAACTAATCTCACCTGCATCCTCATGATCTATATTCCTCCATTTCCCTGCATACCCATGTGCTTATCTAAAAGCCTCTTAAGAACCACTGTCATATTTGCCTCCACCACCACCCCTGACAGCACATTCCAGAAAGCCACCATTCCAGAAAGTACATTCCAGCCAGCACATTACACAAAGCAAGTTTTTTGTGTAAAAAAATTTGCTTCACGCATCTCTTTTAATCTTTGCTCCTCTGCTCTTAAATCTATGTCCTCTAGTTTTTGACAGTTCCATCCAGGGGAAATGGTTCTCACTGTCTACCATATTTAGACCTCTCATAATTTTATACATTGCTATCAATGCTCCCCTCAACCTTCAGTTTTCCACAGAAAACAATCCAAGTTCATCCAACCTCTCCTTGTAGATAATACCCCCTAAATAGGGCAGCATTCTGGAAAACCTCTTCTGCACCCTTTCCAAAGCCTACACATAATTTCTGTAATGTAGTGACCATAACTGCATGTAAATATGGCCTAAACAAAGTCTTATTGAGCTGCATCACGACTTCCTGACTCTTATATTTAATGCCTCAACCAATTAAGTGAAGCATGCCTTACATGTTATTTGTAAATCCATCTACTTATGTTGCCACAAGCTACAAGTGTTTTCTTAAAGTGGAGCAACTTTGGGTAAAAGCAAATGTTGAGGCAAATATAGTAAAATGGCGGTGCCTCGCGGCAGCGGCCTCTGCAGTCCGTCTGTCTTTTTTTATTTTTTGTCCCGTTGAGTGTATAGTTTGTTGTGGTTTATATATTGTTTTAGCTCTGTATATGTGGGGGGCGGGGGGGGGGGTGTGGGGGAGACTTTTAAATCTCTTCCCTGTACGGGTGACCCAACCTTTTTCCTGTCGGGTCTCCGTTGCCGTTGGGGCCTAGGACCGTGGAGCGGCCTCCAACCAGAAAGACCTGGGAGCTCCAGTTGCGAAGACTGCGGACTTACCATCGTGGAGCTGGCCGGCTTCGGAGCGTGGAGAGCTGTGGTGGCGCGCGGCCGCGACCCGACTCCGGAGCTTCGGAGGCTCCAGCCGCAGGTCCGGTGACATCGGGAGCTCGCGGGTCCCTGGTGGGAGACCGCTTTTCAGAGCTCCCGCAACAGCAACTTCTCCCACCCGAATTGCGGGGTTGAAAACGTCCCGGAGTGGGGCCTTACATCGCCCGGCGCGGCTTTAATGCCCGCCCGGGGCTTTAACATCGGGAGAAGAATGGAGAGCAGGGTAGAGACAAGACTTTGCCTTCCATCACAGTGAGGAGGAGATTCACTGTGATGGATGTTTGTGTGAATTGTGTTGGTTGTCTGTCTGGTTAATTGTTTCTTCTTGTTGTATGACTGCAGAAACCAAATTCCGTTTGTACTTCATTTGAGGTTCAAATGACAATAAACGGTATTGTATTGTAAAAAACATTTCCAAACAATACCCTTGAACACTCTTTGGGAGTTTGCAAAAAATTAATTCATAGGCATAAGGAATTCAAATTGCAATTTAGTTCTCAGTGACTGAAAATGTTCTTTTTTCATATAACATAACGTCTGGTTCTGTAATGAGTCACTGACTGGCAATGCCTTCTGCATTCAACAAGTGCTTTACCATTAATTATATTAACTGAAATGAAAGCACAATTTCTCTTGGTTCTCTGTCGTACAAGCCGTTTTTATGCAACAACTTAAGAAAAGAAAACAAGATTTTAAATAATCATTAATCACAGAACTGAATATTGCAAGTTATTACAAACTTTATCTCTTAACTTTTAAATATTTTAGTTGTTAAATATTCTGCACATTTAATGCCCGCTAAAATGTCAACCGTGCGTTTACCCACTTTGGGAACAGTTTAATGCGATTACCACATGGTTCCATTTAGGAAGGTTCCGCATTAGTCACAACTTCTCACTTTTAACTGGGTTTTTCATACTTGAACAGAAACAGACCTATTCCAAGTGTTATAGGAATAACTAATACCAAAACAAGGGAGACAAGGGAGCTATCAATTATGGGTGGACATAATGCCTGGAAATCCTTCTCCCTGTTTGAATTGGTTAAACTAATGAAGAAGTCACACTTCATTTAAGTAATGTGAACCATTTTTCTCCATAGTTTTGACTGTTCACAGCTGAGGGATCACATCACTGGCCTGTCCCAGTTTCCTGTACCAGGAACTGACAGCGCTATAAAGCTGTATGCCTGGTGCAGAATTCACAGGGATTGTATTTGTCTGGAGGATAAGACTGGCACCTTGCTGCTGGCCCCCAAACAATAGATATGGCGCTGAAGTCCTTTGAATGCTGTTCCCTGTTCTTTTTCCTCTTCCTTCCATTTTGCCTATGTCAGGAAGAATACTCGGAGGTGAGCGAGAACGTTATTGCAAACTTGACAATAGTAGTTGAAAACCATGAAGCTTCCAGGTATTTAAAGAGTGGAGAGACTGAAGCTGCAAACCACACAAGTGGGGTAAATTCCAGACCAACCGCAGCTGGCAAGACAGAAAAAGTACAAAAAAAGCCGAAAAGAAAAAAAATTGAAACTAAGGTGATAGAACAGCCAACCTCTATTAGCATCCAGGTACACGGAACTGATTTTATATGCAAAGATAGTTATAGTCCTGGGGCAGTTTGGTTTTGCCTGGCTTAAACTGAAACAATTTGAATTGTAGGATTACAAACTTTAGTCAATTTGTTGTTAATGCTTATGTTTCATTCATCTTGAAATTCCAATAAGTCTTTTGCTGAGAAGGAAAAGAGCAACAAATTTGTATATTAATTGCAAATTATCTTATTGATAATTGAAGTGTGATTTCTTCTAAGATCAAATAAAATCAACAAATAAAAACTTTGATAAAATTGAATAGTCAATTAAATTGTTAATGAATTTTAATGAACTCATTATACAAGTATGATTGAACTACATACCTTTTCTGTTTGAAAAATAATGGGACAGCTAAATATTAAAGATACGTTTTCCCTCTAAGTAAGCGGTTAAATTTCATACCCTGGCTAATGGTGTAAGTAGTTGAAATTTTGCTAAAAGTTTCAATTACAAATTATTGTTTATTCTCAGTCTCAATTTGAAAAGATTTATTGGTAACATGATGATGTGCAATGTTTATCTTATCAAATCAAACAATGAATGCTAAGAAAAAACGATAGACCACTAATGGTGCTGGTGATTTCAATGATTTCAGCCAAGCTGCAGTCTATTTCTTTTGCTGCTTAATTATTTTAATGGCAGTTTTGAATACAGGAATAATTTAGCACACAAAATTTTATGTTGAGCTGCGTTGTAAGTGCAGTTATGCCTGCAAATTAGGTTTAACTGTCAAAATGTAAAATGTCTTACTCATTTTTGTATTAGCTGACAAATTGTACTGATATACTCCTATTAAACAAGACTATAATTTCTTGGTAACGAGAAGATTCTATCTCATTAAATAAAATGTTGCACTAATCACGGTTTTAAACTTGAGCCTTCAAATTGGTCAGAATGCAATGGCTTGATTTTGCCCAAGCACATCAAAGTAAGATTGAGAAAAGTCCATCTGTCCCTTATAATATATTAGAGTTAGCTGTTTCAGTGCCATCTATCAAAATGTGACAACTCTGTTTTTGCTTGCATTCTTTAATACTCAACTTTTTAAGGATTTACATAATTTCATCTAACTGTTGTAATTCGGTTGGCAACTGGTTTATTATTGTCACATGTACTGAGATACAGTGAAAATTATTTTGCGTACTATTCGGGCAAATTGTACCTGATATCAATACAACAGGTAGGCAAAAGAGAACATACTGTAACTGGAATGCAGAATATAGTGCTACAGCTACAGGGATGGTGCAGATAGTGGCTGCGACGAGGCAGATTGAAATATCGGGAAGAACATTACTAGCATTTGAGAGGTCTGTTCAAGATTCTGATAACAGCAGGGGAGAAGCTGTTCATGAGCCTGATAGTGCATGCTTTCAAGTGTTTGTATCTTCTGTCCGATGGGAGAGAGAAGAGGGAATTACCGGAGCGTAAATAGTTCTTGATTAAGTTGGCTGCTCTCCCGAGGCAGTGTGAAGTACAGATGAAGTTGATGGGGGAGAAGGTTGGTTTGTGTGATGCATTGATCTGTGTTCACAACTTTCCACAATAATTAAACCGGGTAATAGTTTTCTTCCGAGTAACTTGGATAACGATAAACGTGAGTTCAACAGCGGTGTCTCCTTATTTGTGAATAAAAGCCTGGTCAAAAATCTGTCATAACTTTGTCCAAGACGAAGTTACAGTGCAGAAATATAACTATGAATCCTGCATTCATTCCACATCCCTCTATGCCCCGCTAATTCAAGTACCTGTCCATATACTTCTTCAATGTTGGTGCAGTTCCTGCCTTCTCAACCTCTATGGCAATGCATTCCAGATATGAACAACTGTTTGTGGGAATAACTGGACAAATTCAGATCCTATGTAAGCCTCCTCCCTCTCAGCTTGAACCCATTCCCTCTAGTTTTGGCCATCTTTATCATGGGAAACAGATTCTGACTTTCTATACTATCTAAGCCTTTCAATTATATGGACCTCTATCATATCGCCTCTCAGCCTCCTGTGCTCCAGTGAAAACAGCCCTTGCCTGTCCAATCTCACCTGACAAATCAAGTCCTTCAATCCAGGAAATATCCTTGTGAAACTTTTTTGCATCCTCTCCAGCATAATCACTAACTGGATCGAGAATTGGCTTCATGAAAGGAAGCACAGGGTGATGGAGAAAGGGTGTTTTTGGACTGGAAGCCTGTGACGAGTGGCGTGCCTCAGAGATCGATGCTGCTTATTATATAAACATTATAGATGAGAATGTACAAGGCATGATTGGGAAGTTTATAGGTGTCACCAAAATAGGTGGTATGGTAGAGAGTGAAGATGGTTATTAATCACAGCAAGATCTTGATCAGCTAGGCAAGTGGGACGTGGAATGGCAAATGGAGTTTTATGAAGATAAATGTGAGTTTTATAAAGGCACGTTGCACTTTGGGAAGTCAAACCAGGGCAGGACCTTCACAGTGAATGGTATGAATCTGGGAAATGTTGTAGAACAGAAGGATGTTGGAGTACAAATACATTGTTCCCTGAAAGTGATATCACAACTGAAGTGATGAAGAAGTCTTTTGGCATGCTAGCCTTTATCAGTCATGGAGGTTGGAATTTTATGTCATAGTTGAATAGTTGTTGGGACATTATGTAACAGCTGTACAAGACATTGGTGAGGCCACATTTAGAGTATTGTGTTAATTTTGGTCACCCTGCTGTGGGAAATATGTTGTTAAGTTGGAAAGAGTGCAGAGAAGAATCATGAAGATGTTGCAGGACTTGAGGGACTGAGCTATTGGAGAGTTTGGGCTGGCTAGGACTTTATCCATAGGAGTGCAGGAGTCTGAGGGGTGATCTTAAAGATGTGTATAAATTAGGCTGAGTGCTAGTTTTCTCAGGATAGTTGAATCAAGAAATCCTGGAAATTGTCCCTAGAGTGTAGGATAGAACTAGTGTACGGGGTGATTGTTGGTCAGCGTGGACTCAGTAGGCCGAAGGCCTGTTTCCACATTGTATCTCTTAAAGCTAAAACTAAGAAATAGAGGGCATATATTTAAGATAAGAATGGAAAGAGTATAGGAACCTGAGGGGCAATGTTTTCACACTGAGGATGGTGGGTTTATGAAACAAGCTGCCAGAGAAGTTCAGTTTAGTTTAGTTTAGTTTAGTTTAAAGATATAGCACGGAAACAGGCCCTTCGGCCCACCGGGTCCGCGCCGACCAGCGATCCCCACACATTAACACTATCCTACACACACTAGGGACAATTTTTACATTTACCAAGCCAATTAACCTACATACCTGTACGTCTGTGGGAGTGTGGGTGGAAACTGAAGATCTCGGAGAAAGCCCACGCAGGTTACGGGGAGAACGTACAAACTCCTTACAGACAGCACCCGTAGTCGGGATCGAACCCGAATCTCCGGCACTGCATTCGCTGTAAGGAAGCAACTCTACCGCTGCGCCACTGTGCCGCCCGTGATCGAGGCAGGTACAATAACGCCATGTAAAATACATTAGACAGATACATGGTTTACTTTAGTTTAGTTTAGAGATACAGCTCAGAAACAGACCCTTCAGCCCACTGAGTCCACTCTGACCAGTTCACACTAGTTCTATGTTTTGTCACTTGTGCCTCCACTCCCTACATTAGGGACAATTTACAGAGAGGCAATTAACATACAAATCTGCACATCTTTGGGATGTAGGAGGAAACCAGAGCACTCTGAGGAAACTCACATGGTCACAAGGAGAATGTACAAACTCCACACAGACAGCACCCGAGGTCAGGGTTGATTATTGGTCATTATTGTACTAAAATTTGAAAGAAGAACAATTTGTTAATGATGAAATATGAGACACCAGTCTAAATTATGTTATGGTCTGTGAGTATGAATGTTATGACTGTGTCCAGGGAACAGTGCACCATCAGGAGTTTGATCAATAATAGTCTGGAGAACTAATAAAATTGCATCATAAATAAAATCAAAGGATTAAGAAACAAGCAGATTAATGGTTGTGAACGGGCAAGGTAATGTAGATGAATTAAATGTTAAATCAGGTACAGAATGAGAAATAGAGTGAATGGATGTTTGGATTTGAACCCAGAAAACGACTGTCTATGAAGAGAACTATTTAAAGATTTAGGATTTTTTAATCTCATTCACAAATTCAAGATAAAGAGTCAAGAATCAATTGTCATATGCACCAGAGCCATAACAATGGAATTCTTACTTGATGCAGCTTTACGGCACATTAAAGTACAGGCACATGACACGACAAATAGTTTACAATAAATTATCAGTTATGCTAGGTAAACCTGACCTTAATAGTGCAAGCAAGAATATCTAACTTTACAACAGAATCTACATCAGCTGGGATGGTGGGCCAAAGAATGGGAAATGGAATTTACCTCTGACAAGTTTGAGGTGTTCACTTTGGTGTGTCAAACCAGTTCAGGCCAAGTCACAGGACAGGAGGGATATTGAAAGTTGTGCTAGATAAACAATATTAGCAAGACCAACATTAGCAAGACCAAGGAGCTGATTTTTGATTTCAGGAAAGGAAAGCTGAGGGACCATGCACCTGTCTTCATCTGTAGCTTCAAGTTCCTGGGCATGCACATCTCCAATGATCTGTCCTGGACCCAACATACTGATGCAAGTGTAAAGAAACCTCACCAATGCTTCTTCTTCTTCTTCTTCAGAGGTACCAGAAGATCAAATGCTAAAAAATGAAGTAGGTTGCAGAAGGTGGGTGGACGTTGCCTGTCCATTATAGGTACTGACCTCCCCTACATCAAAGGGATCTACATGGTGCTGCCTGAATAACGCAGCTAATATCATCTAAGACCCACACCACTAAGGCCACGCTCTCATCTCACTACCATCGGGAAGAAGGTGCAGGTGCATGAGAATAATTATTTCCAGGTTCAAGAACAGCTTCTTCCTATCAACCTTCCAGTTCTTGAATCACCCTGTATAACCCTAACCATAACCCTACCCCAACACTGAACCACTAAGGGCTTTGCATTATTGTGAAGAAAGACACAAAATGCTGGAGTAACTCAGATCGGGATAGTGAAGAAGTGGGATAGAAAAGCAACCATAATAGTGCAAATGTGTAGGAAGGAACTGCAGATGCTGGTTGACCGAAGATAGGCACAAAATGTTGGAGTAACTCAGCAGGACAGGCAGTATCTCTGGAGAGAAGGAATAGGTGACATTTTGGGTCGAAACCTTTCCTCAGACTGAGACCAAAACGTCACCCATTCCTTCTCTTCAGAGATGCTGCCAGTCCCACAGAGTCACTCCAACATTTTGTGCATATCTTCGGTCAACCAGCATCTGCAGTTCCTTCCACATATGGTTGCTTTACATAAGTAGGCTTCTTCACTATCCCGATCTGATTTACTGAGAATAATTGATAACTTGTTGTATATAATGTGCCAGTAAAGCTGCAGCATGTAAGACTTCCATTTTTCTGTTTCATATCCGGTGCCTATGAAATTAATCGCTCTTGATCTTCATCTCTTTATATTGTAGAGGTAACTCACCAGTATAAATCAATAACCAAGTGATACGTTTCATTCTTTCCTGAAAAGAATCATAACAAAGAAACTTGTTATCCTAAAATCAGATCCACAGTAGCAGGTTAGTTTAAATTGTTGCTGTAGTAAACCTGCAAATTAAGAATACATTTTCTTTTTTTGAGGAGCAACACGAGGTTGTGGACAGGCCTCCTGCAGAATGTAGCCACTGCTGTTATCGGGGTGAGCCTGGTAATCGGGGCTGGCCAGGTCCACCTGGTCAATCTGGTATTCCAGGTGAGTTCTTCATTCTGCCTTTTTGTAACCTTATTCTCCAGTAATATGACATTATTTTATTGGGGGTTGGTATGAATTCCACAAGAGAAAAGCTTGGGGGAACGTCAATAATGTGAAGCAAAAATCCCACCACATTACTTTTTTTGACAAGTCTGAGACTCTGATTTTCTCTTTTTCGGCATTTCCTTATGTGTCATATTATAAGGCAGCACACCGCCAAAATAGTCAGAATGTCCATTACAACTTTTCACTGCAATACTTTAAGTTGAAAGGCAAAAAAAACTGGCAATGCTGAACATCCTCAGCAGGTCAAGGGGCTTCTGTGGAGAGAGAAACGGCATCAATGTTAAAGGTCATCAGGAAGGTTAATTGATAAAATCTCATCAACCTGTGAGGTTAAGTAGAGACACAAGGAACTGCAAATACTGATTTAGAGACAAAGAGACAAAGTGCTGGAGTAACAATAGACAATAGACAATAGGTGCAGGAGTAGGCCATTCGGCACTTCGAGCCAGCACCGCCATTCAATGTGATCATGGCTGATCATCCCCAATCAGTACCCCAATACCCCAGTACCAGTAACTTGGCGGGTCAGGCAGCGATAATGTTGAACATGGAAGGTAGACAACAATGCTGGAGAAACTCAGCGGGTGAGGCAGCATCTATGGAGCGAAGGAAATCGGCGGCGTTTCGGGTCGAGATTAATCAAGTCAGGACTCTTCTCAGGGACCTGGTCCAAAACGTGACCTAACCATGCGTGACCCATTGAGTTACTCCAGCCCTTTGTGAGGTTAAGTGATTTTCTCAATATGTGTACTGTTGGATCATTGAGGATATTCAGCATTTTCTGCTTTTACATGCATAGGAAAGGTCTAGAGGAATATGGGTCAATGCAGTCAAATATGATTTGCTTAGATGGGTCATTTTGGTCAGCATGCATGAGTTGGACCAAAGGGCCTGTTTCTGTGCTATATGACTCCATGACTCTATCTGCAAACTGATTTCACAAATGTTTCCTGGCCAATATTCATTTTAGCTGAAAAAGGACACAAAATTCTGGAGTAACCCAATGGGTCAGACAGCATGTCTGGAGAACATGGATAGGTAACGTTATGGGTTGGGACCCTTCTTTGGGAACTATTTATGCCCAGTCGGAAGAAGGGTCCAGACCCGATGTGTCACCTATCCATGTTCTCCAGAGATGTTGCCTGACCTGCTGAGTTACTCCAGCACTTTGTGTCCTTTTGTGTAAACCAGCACCCGCAGTTCCTTGTCTCTACATTCATTTTAGTAACCTTTTTGTGCAAACTAAAGAATGAGAAGTGGCATTGCAGTGAACTAGACATTTTAAAAACAAAATTGACAGATTAAGTTCACTACAGAATAGAACAATTATTGGAAACATGCACAAAGTCCTCTGGCCTTTGTGAAAAACAGAGTGTGCACCTTGAGCAGTGTAATGTTAACGTGACTAGACTAGCAATCCAGCAACTTGGTCTAATAGCATGAAATTGAATCTTACAATGCTTGCAATGGTAGCTTGAGGATATTAATTTAAATTGCAAAAACTGAAGGAAAAGCTGGTGCAGGGAAAAATGATCACAACGGTGTCAAGTGTTTTGTGAAAGACATTTACATTGTTAAAATTCTCAGAAGGTAACCTACCATTCTGATCCACTCTGAATTGTATACTAAATATGGGTGTTTAAACTGCCTTCTAAAATGGCTTCTTAGATCCATCTGTTGCAGAAAGAAAATGTTTCTCAACCATGGATTGGCATAAAATCACAGCCCAGTCAGCAACACCACTCCAAGAATGGAACCTTTATTTTAGTTATCACTAATTAATACTATTTAGATCAACTTTTATCTTAAAATTAACAAGTTCAGTACTTGACAGTTATTCTATTATCCCTAGTAGCCTGACCTCTACTTAATAATACTGATTGGAATAATCTGCTTATTTAACCAACGAAATGTACAGTATGATAATGATATTGTTATTTAACTACTAGAGTTCAATGTTTCTGTATCCTGATTGCACAAGGATAATCTAAGAAAAAATCAATGTGCGGGAGGAGTTCAGCTGGTCAGGTCTGCTTTGTGGAGGGAAATGGACAACGACGTTTTGGGTTGGAACCCTTCTTCAGACTGAATGCAGTAAGGTGGAGAAAGCTGGAAACGAGAGATGGGGGTGAAGCAAATCCTGGCAAGTGATAGGTGGATACAGTTGCAGGGGTATGACAGCCAGATGGGTGGAGTAAATGACAAAGGCTAGAGATGAAAAAGAGACAGGGTATTAGATAAGGAGGTCTCCACCACTCTCTGTGTGAAAATGTGTCCCCCGCATCTCCATTAAACTTTCCCCTCTCACCTTATACCTATGGCCTCTAGTGCTGGACATTTACACCGTGGGAAAAAATGTTCTGACTGTGTATCTATCTATGCCACTGCCTACCCTCTCTGTGCCTACATTACTTGAAACTAAAGAATGCAATGTTAATAACTTTGGGTTGTAAAGTACCCAAGAGGAATTTGTGTTGCTGTGCTTCCACTTTACATGTGGCCTGTCTCTGGTAGTGGAGAAGGCCAAGGGCAGAAAGGTTAGTAGGAGAGTGAGAAGAGGAGTTAAAATGTTTAGCAACCAGAAAGACACTTTGTTCAGCGACCAGTTAGTGACAAAAGTGATAAAAGCTGAATGGGCCATTGACTTCTGCACCTGTAAATGAAGAAACTAAATTCATAACTTAGAAAGGCCCATTTATAGCCTCCCATATATTCTCATTTGTATGTTATGTCCTCTAGTAACTTTCCATGAACAGGAAGGTTTGGAGAAGATATATATATATATATAAACAGAGTTAGAACCTTGAGGCACATTAAAAATAAACTGTGCTAAACATTACCAATCAAGAAATTACTTTCCAGATTTCCCATGAAATATTCCTCAATGGAAGATTGCAACATTTTACACCACTCTGTTGAAAAAGATTTAAGTGAGCAATTGAGAGAAAATTATGGGCATGGTGGGAGAAAAATATGCAAAACCAGAAAATGCTGGAAAAATGCAGTAAGTGGAAAGCGTTGCTCTGAGAGGGATAACCCAATAGACAGTTTAAAAGGACATAGGTTTAAGTTTATTGATCGATGGTTGGCGTGGACATGGTGAGCCAAGGGTCTGTTTCAATCAATAAACTTAAAACGATGTCCTTTTAAACCTTTATCTATCCACCCTATATTCGTCCTTCATGAATTTATAAATCTCTATAAATGCACTGCTCATCCCCCCTTCGATCTGGGGAAAATAATTCCATCCTATCCAATTTTCGTTTGACTAAAGCCCTCCAGTCCTGGCAACATTCTTGTGAACCTTTACTGTACCCTGTCTGGATTGCATCCTTCCTATAGCATGGAAACCAGGATAGCACCCAAAACTTCAAATGTTGTCTCAACGGCATCTAGAACAACTGTAACATGATGCCCCAACTCCTGCACACAATGTCGTGACCAATGAAAGAAAGTGTGTCATATGCATTTGGCAGCCTCTGTCTAAGTGTGTCAACACCTTCAGGGAACTATGCACTTGGGCCCCCAGGTCCTTCTGTTCTATACCATACTCCTGGTCCCTGCCATATCCTGTACACATCAGGCCCTATTTTAATTTCCCAAAATGCACCACTTCACAATTGTCTAAGTTAGATTCCATCTGCCAATCCTTGGTCTGCTTTCTCAGTTGATTAATACCATGTTGTAACCTTAGACCACTGTTCACTAAACTACAATTTTCTGTTATCCATAAACTTACTAATCTTAGTAAACTTACTAATAAACTCACCTAAGCTCTTGTCCAAATCATAAATATATACGATGAACAACAAATACCCAGCACCGATCCCTATGGCACACCACTGGTCACAGGCCTCCAATATTGAAACAACCCTCCACTCTCATTCTCCTACTACCAAGCCTATTTTGCATCCAAGTGCTTAGCTCATCCACAATCCCATTTGATAAAACCTTCTGAACCATCCTACCATGCAGATCTTCATCAGAGGCTTTGTTGAAATCCATGCAGAGAATAACTACTGCCTTGCCCTTGTCAATCCTCATGGTCATCACTTCAAAAACCTTGATCAAATGTATAGATACTATTCCCCGTGCTGGAAACTATGCTGACTAATTTAGCAGAGAGCGCTTGTATCATCATCAACTAAATCATACTCCACTTTACATCTCTGCTCTTGAGGTTATATTTACCCTCGTATTAGTTATTAGTTATTATTCTCTAAATGCAATTGATAGTAATGAAATAAAAGTAGGTTATTGGACTAATGATTTTGGAATTAATAGGAAACCATGGAAACAATGGAAATAATGGACTCCCAGGACGTGAGGGGGTGAAAGGAGACCTTGGAAATAAAGGCGACATGGGACCCCGAGGAGAACGTGGGGTTCAAGGAATTAAAGGAATGAAGGGACAAGCTGGAATTCCTTCAGAACTCAAGGTTAGAATAGTAATACTCTGTTTGCATGAGAGTACCATGTTGCAGTTTAGTGTGAAACTAATGCCAAATATATTTCAGTCAATGTACAGCAAACTGCAAATTTAGCAATCAAACATACAATTAATCTTTTCTTCATGATGTTATTTGTACTTTTCTGTATCAATAAGGAGTTTATTGCAAATACTCAAATATCACATTAATTTGTTCCACCAATTATATTTGGCCATGCTTATTATTAGACCTGTTGTTATATTCGCCAACATGATCCCACCACCAGTCATTTCTTCCCCTCTCTTCCCCTTTCTGCATTTTGCAGGGACCTCCCTCTTTGCGACTTCTTGGACCACTCTTCCATCGCCACTTACCTCTCTCCTCCTACACTACCTTCCCATGAAACTGAAGGAGATGCAACATCCGTCCATTCTCCTCATCCCTACAAAATAATACCAGCTGAAGCAATGGTTTTCACCTGCACTTCTTCCGGTCTAGGGGAATACTTTTAATGTTCACAATATAGCCTCCTCCACAATGGAGAACCCAAGAGCACATTGGATCATTGTTCTGCGATGCTAGAATTATCCCGAATTTTCCGTGAATACCCCTTTACTTCTCGGTCCCACAATCATCCTGAGCTGCTTGCATGTGGCTTCATCTACTGCCGTAGTCAGGCTCCTCCTTTGTCCTCTCCACCCTTTCCCTTTTCACTGTATCTTAAAACTTATTCATCCCTACCTAGCCCCATTTCTGATGAAAAGTAATTGAATTGTAACAGTAACTTTCTCTTTCCACTCATCGATGCAGCTGAGCTGTCGAGTTTCTCCACAATCCTCTGGGTTTTTCCTTTCTGCCATTCACAATGTTTTCTTTCTGTATTATAATATCAGGATTGTTTTGATATCTATGCTTATAGAGATCTACTGTTCATGCTGAGAGCTTAGTTTTCTTGGGCTGGCCGTAACTAGCAACCCTCAGCCTCAGCAATGTTGATGATTTTATAAAATGTCGTGCTGTAAACCTTTAATTTGTCTTTCTCACTTAAACTAATTCCTTTGAGTGTTCATAGGTTGCTTTTATGGCTTCTATGGCAACCCATTTCACAAACCAGAACAGTGGTATTATTTTCAGCAGCGTGGAGACTAATGTAGGGAGCTATTTTGATGTTATGACCGGAAGATTTAGTGCACCCATAGCAGGTACGTTGATGAGATTTTCATAAAATCATACAGTTATCCAACACATAAACACACCCTGCGGCTCAACATATCCGTGGTGACCATTAACCACCCATTTATGTCAATCCCATTCACCAGCACTTAATCCATAGCTTTCTTTGCCTCCACAATTGAATTGCTTGTCTTGATGCTTCTTGTATGTTTTAAGAGTACCTGACCACCACCCCCTCAATCCTTACAAGCTAATCTGCAATTAAAAATGTAATATTACTTTTACAACTGAATCACCTGACCTGAAAGGGTGGCACAGTGGCATGGGTGGTAGAGCTGTTGCCTCGCAGCACCAAAGACTCAGGTTCAATCTGGACGTCGGGTGCTGGCTGTGTGGAATTTGCATGCTTTCCCTATGACCGCGTGAGTTTCCTCAGGATGCTCTGGTTTCTGCCCACATCCCAAAGATGTGTAGGTTTGTAGGTTAATTGGCCCCTGTAAAAATGCCCCTAATGTGTAGGGATTTGATGAAAGAGTGGGATAACATAGAACTGGTGTGAATGGGTGATCAATGCTCGGCATGGATTAAGTGGGCCAAAGAGCCTGTTTCTGTGCTTGTATCGTTAAAGCTGCAAATATTTAGAAAATTTGTCGTTTTTATGTCAGGGAGAGATTTTGGATAGGTTCTGGAATGAAGGTACTTGGTGGAAAAGTGCATATATGCTTTTGAGGTGTGTGCGCCTCGATTGTATCGAATGACCATGAGCTTCATTCCTGGTTCTGTATTCCCACTTCTAAAATGTTTCTGAAATTAAAAGTAAAGTATGCGCTTTGCTTAGTGGATGTTGGTTAATTATGATGAATGGTTACATCTATTAACTTCCTTTGCATACATCATGCTCATGAAAGATGATTAATGATAAAGCCATGGAACGGGAAGCTATTTATTTAACCAAGGCAGCAAATTCATCAAAGGCTCCTATGTCCACTCCTATATTGTTAAATGTGCACTGCCACTCTACATCAGTAATATGCCCAAGCTCATCGCTGAAGACTCTAGCAGTGGTACCAGGACTGCAATAACAACATTGGAAAATTAATGGGAAGTTGGGAGTGGTTTGGTAAGAATAATGCGAGTCAGAATTTTGTTTCCTGTGATCTTTTCCATCCAAACTCTTGGAGTCCATTTCAGATGAAGAAGCAATTTTGCTCTTGAAAATACTTGTTAAATGAGCATGTGCATGAGGTCATAACTGATAGGAACAGAATTGGGCCATTCGGCCCATCAAGTCTACACCGCCATTTAATCATGGCTGATTTATCTCTCTCTTTTAACCTCATTCTCCTGCCTTATCCCTATAACCCCTGAGACCCATACTAATCAAGAATCCATGTATCTCTGCCTTAAAAACATCAACTCTACAGCCTTCTGTGGCAAAGAATTCCACAGATTCACCACCCTCTAAATACCTTCTCATCTCCTTTCGAAAGGAATGTCCTTTCATTCTGAAACTATGACCTCTAGTCCTAATCTCTCCCCACTAGTGGTAACATTCTCTCCACACTGTATACAAGCCTTTCATTGTTCAGTACGTTTCAATGAGGTCCCCCTTATTCTTCTAAACTCCAGCGATTACAGGCCCAGTGCCGACAAACGCTCATCATAGGTTAACCTTCTCATTCCTGGGATCATTCTTGTAAACCTCCTCTGGACCCTTTCCAGAGCCAGCACATCCTTCCTCAGATATGGTGCCCAAAATTGCTCACAATATTCCAAATGCAGCCCAGTGCCGGAAATGGTACCGTGAACTGTACATGGGCAGTTCTCAGTGATATTTCAAATTATTTCTTAAGGGCCTGTCCCACTTACGTGTCCTTGGCACGCAAATTACGTGGCCTCATAGTCACGTTGAGGCGCACGGGCATCGTATGGCCGCGCGGGGCCGGTCCCACTGAGAAACGTGGAGGGGTATGTAGTTGTGCGCGACATCGCGCGGGGCTCCGAAATTTTTGTAGTGAACGAAATCTTCACGTGCCAACGGCCTGTCACGGAACTGACGGCCAAAGTGGGACAGGCCCAAGACCCTGGCGCGATGCAACGTCTGATCTTCAACAGCAGCAGAAGCAGGCAAACGATCGCCGAACTCGGCCTGGGGCTCACGGCCGTTGCGGTCTGGATCCGCCCCCACTTCTACTCCCAGAGCGGGGCCAAGAAAATTGAAGATAGACACAAAATGCAGGAGTAACTCAGCGGGACCGGCAGCATCTCTGGAGAGAAGCAATGGGTGACGTTTTGGGTCGAGACCCTTCTTCAGACTGAAAAAGAGTCTCAACACGAAACATCACCCAATACTTCTCTCCAGAGATGCTGCCGGTCCCGCTGAGTTACTCCTGCATTTTGCGTCCATCTTCAAATGACGTCACGTGCTCCAGATGGCTGTGCGGTCGAATGAAGTCGGGCCCGACCTTCGCGGGACCGTAGCGCCTCAACGCGACCACGAGGTCGCGTAATTAGCGTGCCAAAGACGGGTAAGTGGGACAGGCCTTTTAGTCACTTTATTGTAAATGTCACATACACATTTTTAATCCTTTAGCAACAGTAATTTCCAAATTAAATACATCAATTAATCAATCTCCCTATCAATTCACATACTGTCCACATTGCCACATAAACCATAAATGGTATTTTCCTTCCTTTCTTCACCTCTGTCACTATTACCAGGGCTATATCATCCTTGCTGAAGTTCATTTCCAAGAAAGAGACAGAGAAATTGCTAATTATGACAAAGAATTCAAACATTTAAAATAAAAAAACGAAAGCAGAGAAAACCTTCATGATAGTGTTCAGTGGGTCAAGGATTTTTGCTGGTGGATATGTTGCACTGCTGACGTTCCAGTTTTTGAGCTTTCCCTTGCACTTCATCTGCCAGCTCAGACATAAGTTCATAAATTCATAAGTTACAGGTGCACAATTAGGCCATTCGGCCCATCTAGTGTACTCCGCCATTCAATCATGGCTGATGTATCTTTTCCTCTCCACCTCATTCTCCTGCCTTCTCCCCATAACCACTGGTACCCATACTAATCAAGAATCCATCAATCTCTGCTTTAAACATATCTATTGACTTGGCCTCCACAGTCTTCTGAGGCTTTGGACCCAAAGCATCAAACAGTTGACATCTGATCTTCACCGATTGTTCTGTCAGGTATTTTCTGGATACTTAATTTAAAAGCTTTGGTGCTTTTACAATTGTTTGTAGCTTCAATTTAAGAATCAGAGGATCAATACAGTCTGCCCGGGATGAAATGGACAGAGGAGTGAAATCACATTGAGTTTGCTGCAGCATTCCCACCAACATCACGATTCTCCTCAAAAATTACACATTTTAATAACATTTTCTGGCTCCATATCAAGCACCTTTACCAGGCCGAAAACCATAAATAAAAACAAAATCTTTGTGATCGGTTGGAAGCTTACCCACTCTGCTACATATCAGGAAACAAACTATTGGATACACTCAGTGTGTCGAGCAGCATCTATGACGGCAAATGAATAATTCTGACATTTCAGAGTATAGAAACAAGGAACGACAGTTGCTGGTTTACAAGAAAAGACACATAGCGCTGGAGTAACTCAGCATGTCAGGCAGCATTCCTAACAACACAGATAGGTGATGTTTTGCTGGTGATCTGCTTTACAATGTGTAGCTGCGTGTGTGCAATGGAGATTGAGTGGAAAGAATGGATGTGACATCTGGGGAAATCTCTTCAAACTGTGCACACTGTACTATATAAAAAATAAAGCGGTGTTCCAAAATTAATTAATTCCAAATGTCAATTATATTTACGGTACAGCAGCTGAATAATATCAACACAGAAGAGACTGCAGATGTAGGAATCTGAAGCAACATGCAATCTACGGGTCGAACTCAATGGGCCAAGCATCTTCTGTGGGAAGAGGGAAGGAATTGTTAACATTTTGGGTTAAAATTCAACATCAGGAATAAAAGGACAGAGGGGAGATAACCAGTATAATGGGGAGAGGAGAAGAGGGGAAATATCTGGTGGTCTTAGAATGAGTGACAGATGATTAAACTGGCTGTGGGAGCCAAGGAAGGGGAGTGGAGTGGGGGGTGGGGGGGGGGGGGAATTGGGAGACGGAGGCAGGTTGATGATGTATGGAGATCGGAAAGGTAGGTAGATGGAGTAGCTGGATAAGCGAGGCTGAAGGTGGAGAGAGAGGCTGGTGGGTGATAAGTAGGAACAGGAGGGATACCGACGCTGGAATCTGGTAAGTAAGGAAGGTGATAATAGAGTGGTGAAGGCCAGGTGGGACCAGAACCAGATGAAGGTTGACGGTGGATGAAATGAGAGGTTAGATTGAACCAGAAATGGAGCATTTGAAAAGGGTTGATGGGGAGGGTGGAGTGGGGGGGGGGGGGGGGGGCAGGAGAAAGGGAGGTGGGAAACGGGACAAAAATGACCAGTGTAATGAGGCTGGAGGAGGATGGGAAGGAGGGGGAGATGAGGGCTAGAGAACAGACAAAGGTGAAGGTTAACTGAAAAGGGAAGATTCAGTGTTCATACCATTATATTGTAAACTCTTCAGGTGGAATATGAGATGCTGTTCCTTGTTTGAATTGGGCATCACCTTGGCAATGGAGAAGGTTGAGGAGCTTGGGTCAGTGTGGGAATGAGCAGTGTGTCATGTTGGGAGATTGGGGTGGCCATTGCAGACAGAGAGCAGGAGCTTTGCAAAATAGTTGCCTACTTGGAGTTAAAATTGCCATGATTCTAACCCTCTGTTAGGCAACTGGGGGTAATCATTTGCCTGCTGGTAACTCATTATGAGTTAGGTTCACTTTGTGCAATGCAATGTTTATGCTTCCTTCATGACTACATGTTATAATTTTGTTCTCTTCAGTAAATCACACAGCTTCTCTACCTATGCCACATTATCTACATCGTTCACATTATCCAGTGAATATATAGTCGTACACTCATAATGTCTTATCTAAATTGTTAGGGACTAAGTTCACCTACTAAATATCTGTCACATTTCCTATGACACAGTATAAACAACTAAGAGAGTTTTTTTTAAAGAGAGAAGGAATGGGTAACGTTTCGGGTCAGGTTTGACTCGAAATGTAACGCATTCCTCGTGTCTGAAGAAGGGACTCGACCCGAAACGTCACCCATTCCTTCTAACCAGAGATGATTCTTGACCAGCTGAGTTACTCCAGCATTTTGTGTCTATCTTTAGTGTAAACCAGCATCTACACTTCATTCCTACAGAGTTTTTGTTTAATTGTGTGGTGTTGTTCTTCATCATTGTGCTCTGCAGTGGTGAATTAACAAATAACATAATTTCTGTTGGTCACATGCCACTTGCAGTCAGAAACAGGTGAATTGATCATGGGGAACAAGGATATGGCAGACCAATTGAATAACTACTTTGGTTGTGTCTTCACTAAGGAAGACATAAATAATCTGCCAGAAATAGCAGGGGACCGGGGGTCAAATGAGATGGAGGAACTGAGCGAAATCCAGGTTAGCCGGGAAGTGGTGTTAAGTAAATTGAATGGATTAAAGGCCGATAAATCCCCAGGGCCAGATAGGCTGCATCCCAGAGTGCTTAAGGAAGTAGCCCCAGAAATAGTGGATGCATTAGTGATAATTTTTGAAAACTCTTTAGATTCTGGAGTAGTTCCTGAGGATTGGAGGGTAGCTAATGTAACCCCATTTTTTAAAAAGGGAGGGAGAGAGAAAACGGGGAATTACAGACCAGTTAGTCTAACATCGGTAGTGGGGAAACTGCTAGAGTCAGTTATTAAAGATGGGATAGCAGCACATTTGGAAAGTGGTGAAATCATTGGACAAAGTCAGCATGGATTTATGAAAGGTAAATCATGTCTGACGAATCTTATAGAATTTTTCGAGGATGTAACTAGTAAAGTGGATAAGGGAGAACCAGTGGATGTGTTATATCTGGACATTCAGAAGGCTTTCGACAAGGTCCCACATAAGAGATTAATATGCAAACGTAAAGCACACGGTATTGGGGTTTCAGTATTGATGTGGATAGAGAACTGGCTGGCAGACAGGAAGCAAAGAGTAGGAGTAAACGGGTCCTTTTCAGAATGGCGGGCAGTGACTAGTGGGTTACCGCAAGGCTCAGTGCTGGGACCCCAGCTATTTACAATTTATATTAATGAACTGGATGAGGGAATTGAATGCAACATCTCCAAGTTTGCGGATGACACGAAGCTGGGGGGCAGTGTTAGCTGTGAGGAGGATGCTAGGAGGCTGCAAGGTGACTTGGATAGGTTGGGCGAGTGGGCAAATACATGGCAGATGCAGTATAATGTGGATAAATGTGAGGTTATCCACTTTGGTGGCAAAAACAGGAAAGCAGACTATTAACTGAATGGTGGCCGATTAGGAAAAGGGGAGATGCAACGAGACCTGGGTGTCATGGTACACCAGTCATTGAAAGTAGGCATGCAGATGCAGCAGGCAATGAAGAAAGCGAATGGTATGTTAGCATTCATAGCAAAAGGATTTGTGTATAAGAGCAGGGAGGTTCTACTGCAGTTGTACAGGGTCTTGGTGAGACCACACCTGGAGTATTGCGTACAGTTTTGGTCTACTAATCTGAGGAAAGACATTCTTGCCATAGAGGGAGTACAGAGAAGGTTCACCAGACTGATTCCTGGGATGGCAGGACTTTCATATGAAGAAAGACTGGATAGACTCGGCTTGTACTCGCTAGAATTTAGTAGATTGAGGGGGGATCTTATAGAAACTTACAAAATTCTTAAGGGGTTGGACAGGCTAGATGCAGGAAGATTGTTCCCGATGTTGGGGAAGTCCAGAACAAGGGGTCACAGTTTAAGGATAAGGGGGAAGTCTTTTAGGACCGAGATGAGAATTTTTTTTTTCACACAGAGAGTGGTGAATCTGTGGAATTCTCTACCACAGTAGGTAGTTGAGGCCAGTTCATTGGCTATAATTAAGAGGGAGTTAGATGTGGCCCTTGTGGCTAAAGGGATCAGGGGGTATGGAGAGAAGGCAGGTACAGGATACTGAGTTGGATGATCAGCCATGATCATATTGAATGGCAGTGCAGGCTCGAAGGGCCGAATGGCCTGCACCTATTTTCTATGTTTCTATGAACTGCTGGGGAAATGCTGAGAAGCTTATTACCATGAGTACCTTATTGTTATTATTCATTCTCATGAATGAATAGGCAATTATGAAAATACTTTTGTTATTAATGATAAATTAGAAAAGGAACAGAGCATTCTTCTTTTCCTCACATTTCAAAGAGTGGTACCTGCTGTGAAATGTTAATATCCCATAGCGCTTTGTTGAAGGATTAGCAGATAATTTTTTCAATTTAGAAAATAATCCGTTTTTGAATTACTAATTAGAACTGTGAGTAGGTCGATGAAATTTTCATATTTGGTTCATTTACCTTGATATTGGTTGCGTAAAGTAATGACAAATTTTCAGCATTACGAAGATCATTTTAAATTACAAAAAGTAACCAACCATTATGTGAAAGGAGTCAATGAGGTGTGTTAAATGGAACAGATGAAATCAGATTTTTAGGCACAGAACTGTTAGTAAATTTATGAAATGGCAGAGATGGCATCTCAGCGCAACCTCAAGGCCTGATCTCCTGGACCAATTGAAGCCATATCCTCACTGGTCCATCCAGACTGATGGCCTGACCTGCTGGAATGGCCAATGTAGCTACTAGAGTCCCCGACTGCCCCAAGTGCAATCACTTAGCTGATGGAGCAGCCAACTCCATGTACCAGGAGTCTGCCTCAACCAGGAGTTGCCATTCTTTCAGGAAACGTAGGAAATGAGCTGGTCTGCAGGTGAGACTGAAACAACAAGGTTTGAAGACCGAAGATAGACATAAAAGCTGGAGTAACTCAGCGGATCAGACAGCATCTCTGGAGAAAAGGAATAGGCGACGTTTTGGGTCGAGACCCTTCTTCAGACTTCACGACCACTTTCCCCAGCTACTGCTGCCAAATGTCCAAACTATTGAGAGCAAAGTGGATTAAACTAGACTGGAGAAAGATACATGTATCTGCCTTAGAGAACCGAGGGACTGCTGTGTGCTCTGTTTTACAGAGACATGGCTTGCCCCTGCCTCGCCTGACTGTGCCATTAAACCCGATGGATTCTTATTACAATGGATGTTACAGGCAAGGTAAAGGGTGGAGGGATCTGCCTTATAATTAACTACACATCATGCTTGGATGTGGCAGTCCGGGCAAACTCCTCCTCCCCAGAACTGGAATCTCTTACAGTGAAGTGTCGTCCCTAATACCTGTCGCAGGAATTCACTTTGGCCATCCTGACTGTAATCTTCATCCCACCCCAAACTTCCACTGGAGGAACTACACACAGCCAACAATGAAACAAAGTACCCTGAGGCCTTGTTCTTAATAGCTGGGGACCACAATCGGGCCAACCTCAAGGCCTTGCTGCCAATGTACTATCAGCGCATCTACTGCACAACTAAAGGCCCAAACACCTCAACCACTGCTACACAATCATCAAAAATCCCTACTGCTCCATTCCCAGACTGCATTTTGGTAAATCTAATCTGGATATGCTTCTACTCCCTGCATACAAGCAGAAACTGAAGTGGGAGGATCAGGTACAGAAAATAGTGCCAAGCTGGTCCGATGAATGAGGTGACACCCTTTGTGACTGCTTTAAGTCGTTCGACTGGTCCATGTTCAAGGATACTGCTAACCTAGACGAATAAGCCATAGTTGTTACTGTGACTTCATCAGTAAGTGTGCAGAGAACTATGTACCAAAAAAGACGATACATGTGCACCCCAACCAGAATCCATGGATGAACCGCAAGGTCCACCTCCAGATGATGTCCAAATCTGTAGCGTTCAAGTCAAATAATCCAGAGCAGAACAAGAAATTGATCTATGACCTTCGCAGAGCCATTAAGGATGCCAAGTGGAAATTCTGGACCAAGCAGGAGTCTTGAGGCAATGAATAGATAACCACAGGTACACAAAAATGCAGGAGAACTCAGCGGGTGCAGCAGCATCTATGGAGCGAAGGAAATAGGCAACGTTTTGGGACGAAACCCTTCTTCAGACTGATGGGCGGGGTGGGGAGAAGAAAGGAAAAAGGCGGAGGAGGAGCCCGAGGGCTGAGGGATAGGAGGAGACAGCCCGAGGGCTGAGGAAGGGGAGGAGACAGCAAGGGCTAACAGAATTGGGAGAATTCAATGTTCATGCCCCCAGGATGCAGACTCCCCAAGCGGAATATGAGGTGCTGTTCCTCCAATTTCCGGTGTTGCTCGCTCTGGCCATGGAGGAGACCCAGGACAGAGAGGTCGGATACGGAATGGGAGGGGGAGTTGAAGTGCTGAGCCACCGGGCGGTCAGGTTGGTTGTTGCGGATCGAGCAGAGGTGTTCGCCGAAATGATCGCCAAGCCTCCGCTTGGTCTCACCGATGTAGATCAGCTGACATCTAGAGCAGCGGATGCAATAGATGAGGTTGGAGGAGATGCAGGTGAACCTCTGTCGCACCTGGAACGACTGCTTAGGTCCTTGAATGGAGTCGAGGGGAGAGGTGAAGGGACAAGTGTTGCATCTCTTGCGGTTGCAAGGGAAAGTACCCGGGGAGGGAGTGGTACGGGAGAGAAGGGAAGAATTGACAGGGACTTACGGAGGGAGCGGTCTTTGCGGAAGGCAGACATGGGGGGCGATGGGAAGATGTGGCGAGTGGTGGGGTCACGTTGGAGGTGGCGAAACTGACCGAGGATTACTTGTTGTATGTGACGGCTGGTGGGGTGAAAGGTGAGGACTAGGGGGACTCTGCCCTTGTTGCGAGTTGGGTATGCGGAGAGAGAGCAGTGTTGCGGGGTATGGAAGAGACCCTGGTGCGAACCTCATCTATGGTGGAGGAGGGGAACCCCCATTCCCTGAAGAATGAGGATATTTCAGATGCCCTGGTGTGGAACGCCTCATCCTGGGAGCAGATGCGGCGTAGACGGAGGAATTGGGAGTAGGGGATGGAGTCCTTACAGGAAGCAGGGTGGGAAGAAGTGTAGTCCAGATAGCCATGGGAGTCAGTAGGTTTATAGTGGATGTCAGTCAGAAGTCTATCACCTGCGATGGAGATAGTGAGGTCAAGGAATGGTAGGGAAGTGTCGGAAATGGTCCAGGTGTATTTGAGTGCCGGATGGAAGTTGGTGGTGAAGTGGATGAAGTCAGTCAGTTGTGTGTGGGTGCAGGAGGTGGCACCAAAGCAGTCGTCGATGTAGCGGAGATAGAGGTCGGGGATGGGGCCCTGGTACGTATTGAACAAGGATTGTTCGACGCACCCGATAAAGAGGCAGGCGTAGCTGGGGCCCATGCGTGTGCCCATAGCTACGTCTTGTATTTGGAGGAAATTTGGAGGAGTCAAACGAGAAGTTATTGAGGGTAAGGACCAGCTCCGCTAGGCGGAGGATGGTGTCAGTGGCCGGGTATAGGTTGTTTCTCTGGTCGAGGAAGAACCGGAGGGCTTTGAAGGGTTTCGGGCTGAAGGGTTTCGGCCCGAAACGTTGCCTATTTCCTTCGCTGAAGGGTTTCGTCCCGAAACGTTGCCTATTTCCTTCGCTCCATAGATGCTGCTGCACCCGCTGAGTTTCTCTAGCATTTTTGTGTACCTTCGATTTTCCAACATCTGCAGTTCCTTCTTAAACAATAGATAACCACAGATTGTGGCAAGGCTTGCACGCTATAACAAAGTGAAGGCAGTAGTATAGCTGACAAAAATGGGTCTCTCGCTGATAAACCCAATGCATTCTATGCTCGATTTGAACAGAAGGGCGGTGGAGGAATTCCATCCGCTCTGCCAGTTTTGGATGTACAGTATCTGTAGCAATGGCTATGTTGGCAGACATAAGATTGGCCTTCCTGAGAGTGAATCCGCGGAAGGCAACTGGTCCGGATGAAATCCCTGGCTGTGTCCTCGAGACCTGTGAATCAGCTGGTAGAGGTATTCACAGACATCTTTAACCTCTCGCTATTCCATTCAGAAATCCCCACCTGCTTTAAGAAGAACATTATCATCCTGGCGGCATAGACGAGTAAGGATGCAAGCCTTGTTGACTACTGATCCATTGCAGTTTGCTTACCATCGCAACAGGTCCACACCAGATGCCACCTCCCTGGCCCTGATCTCATCTCTGGAACACCTAGGATTCCTACTTTAGGTTTCTATTTATCAAGTATAGCTCTGTCTTCAGCACCATAATTCCAACCGAACTCATCTTCAAACTCCCAGACTTTAGAAACAGTATTGTATGACTCTATGACATTATGACTGCAAGTTTACAGATGACACCACAGTGGTAGGCCAAATCCCAAACAATGATGAGACGGAGTACAGGAATGAGACAGAGAACTTAGTAACATTGTGTCAGGACAATAACTTCTCCCTCGATGCCAGCAAGGTGAAGGAGCTAGTTCTTGATTTCAGAAAGCATGGTGATGTACATTTCCCAATCAGCACACATGGAAATGGTTGAGAGCTTCAGGTTCCTTGGTGTTAATATTTCCAACAATCTGTCATAGACCAAGCAGATTGCTGTGACAGCCAGGAAGGCACACCAGAGTCTTTACTTCCTGAGGCAACTGAGGAAATTTGGCATGCCTTCAATGACTTTTACAAACTTCTAAGATGCATCATAACAAGCACACAGTTGGGTTGTATCACAGCTTGGTTTGAGAACTAATCTGCCAAGACTGCAAGAAATTGCAGAGAGTTGTAGAAGTAGTCAAATCCATCACACAGACCAGACTCCCCCTCATTGGCTCCATCTACACTTCATGCTGCCTCAGAAAAGCAGCCAACATAATCAAAGTCTTGTTCCAACCCTGTCAATCCTCCTTCTCCCTGTTCCAGTCCAGCAGAAGGTATGGAAGCTTGATTGCGCACAGCTCCAGACTCGGGAACAGCTTTCTCTCCTTCGTTATCAGGCTTGTAAATGATCATTCCATAAAGTAGATTCCTATCCAATTCACCTCTACTCCATTGCACATATTGCCTTTGTCTATGGAACTGGAACGCTACAATGCTGAGAACTATATCCCCCTTTCCTCCACCTATTGTACTTGAGTTTGACTTGATTGTATTCATGTATAGTAGATCTGATTAATTTGGATAGCATGCAAAACAATGCTTTTCACTGTACACGTGACAAAACTAAGCCTAAAACTAAACCCAAACTAGCATGAAAAATGTATTACGTTTTAGTATATGCTTAGATTTGGGTTTATTGTTGGTATGTGTACCGAGGTACATTATAAGCTTTGTTTTGCCTGCTATCCAATAGATCAGATTGGATAGCACTGGGTACCACAGTGGCACAGCGATGGAGCTGCTGTTTCACAACGCCAGACACTCAGGATCGGTCCAGATCTCTGGTGCTATCTGTGCAGAATTTGTATGTTTTCCCTGTAACCAGGTGGGTTTTCTCTGGCTGCTCCGGTTTCCTCCCACATTCCAAAGACATGCAGGTTTGTAAGTTAACTGGCTTCTGTAAATTGTCCCGAGTGTGTAGGATGAGACTCGGTGAGCTGAAGGGCCTGTTTCCATGCTGTACCTTTAAACAACGTTAAACTGTATACAAATATACAGTGTGCAGAATATAGTTCTCAGAAGTGTAGCACCTCACTTCTAAAAAAAAGTCCAAGTTCCATATTGGCGGAGGTGGATAGTATGGACTATACCCATACCTTCTGAAGGGACTATTCAGAAGCCTGATAACAGAGGGGAAGAAGCTATTCCCGAGTCTCGTGATGCATGCTTTTAAGCTTTTGCCCAATGGAAGCAGGGAGAAGAAGGAAGGACTGTGGGGGGACAAGTTTTAGTTTAATTTAGTTTCGAGATACTAAGTTTAGTTTTGAGAAAGTCTTTAATTATGTTTGCAACTTTTCTAAGACTGGGTGAAGTGTAGATAAAGTCAATGGTGGGGAGTCCAGTCTGTGTGATGGATTGAGCTGTATGTATGAATCTGCCTTTCTTGCTGTCTTAGGCAGAGTTGTTCCCAAACCAAGCTGTGATACAGTCTGACAGTATGTTTTCTATGGAGCACCTGTAGAAGTTTGTAAGATTCATAGGAGACATAGCCAATTTCCCCAGTCTCCTCAGGAAGTATAGGCATTAGGGTGCCTTCTTGGCTGTCACATCAATGTGGTTGGTCCATGACAGATTGTTGCTAATATTAACACCAAGGAAATTAAAGCTCTCAACCATTTCCACTTTGGCACCATGGATGCTGATTAGGGCATGTACATCATGCTTCTTGAAGTAAGCATTTAACTAGAATTCATTGAAACTGAGAGATTTGGAAAAAGAGAACTTAACATCAGTAATGAAAAAATAAATTCAGTACTTATATACTAAGAAACTGATATTTGGGTGTTCATATATTCTTTTTCATCTTCATCCACATTTAATCTTCTTGAATATTTCTCCAGTTCCACATTAATATGAAGCAAATTTGACTGCAGAATATCACGGAAGTTCTTCCAGAGTGAAGAGTGATTAATCGCCATATGCACTGGGAACAGAATAGTGAAATGCTTACCTACTGTAATTTGTTTAACAATATCTCGAGCGCAAACTTATGCAGCGAGTCAGCACCCACCACACAAGTTTATTCCAAATGTTTTCATTTTGGGGGGAAAAAAAGCTGTCAACTCTGGTCTCTTTTGGCAACTCCAAGGTGTCAGTTCATGAGCATTCGCCCAGAAACAACACAGACACATTGTGTTCACTACAGCACAATACCAGAGAAATATTATTCTTGCACGTATATTATTGTTCTGATTCTTCGTCATCTTTGAGCGAAATACTAATGCAAAGCCCTGTCTGGTTGCTGTTATGATGAAAGATCCCATGGCAATTTTATATCCTGGCCAATATATATCCCTTTATCAATGTCTGGAAAATTAAGTAGGGTTCTGGTCATCAACGTTGGTGTTTGTGGGATCCTGCTCTGTGTGGTTCAGTGATCACTCTTCAAAGAATCATAAATCCACCTTAAACCTATGTTCTCTAGTTCTCAATTCCAAACTACTTCAAAACTAATGCAT
This sequence comes from Malacoraja senta, assembly GCA_038087875.1. Taxonomy (NCBI): domain Eukaryota; kingdom Metazoa; phylum Chordata; class Chondrichthyes; order Rajiformes; family Rajidae; genus Malacoraja; species Malacoraja senta. The sequence goes on from CM075977.1 coordinate 367,553,010, forward strand.
TTGTTATGAGGTTGTGAAAGGTGCAAGATGACCTGTAAATGTCCAATCTACTTCACTGTGTTATTACTTTTGTCTCCCTAATTCCACCTGTCTGTTAATTTTAAAATCTATCAATAGACTTATCCAGACACGCTATTTATTTTATGGACCTATTATTGGAGTCATAGAATCATACAGCACAAAAACAAGTCCTTTGGCCCAACCAACCAAGATGCCCAATTTATCTCCATGTCAACCAAGATGCTAGTCCCATCTATACACTGCCCCATATCCATCTAAACTTTACCTATCCAAGTATCTGTCCAAATCAATCAATCAATCAATCAATCAATCAATCAATCTATCTATCTATCTATCTATCTATCTATCTATCTATCTATCTATCTATCTATCTATCTATCTGTCTGTCTGTCTGTCTGTCTGTCTGTCTGTCTGTCTGTCTGTCTGTCTGTCTGTTCTTGACCACTTCCTGTTTTTCTGTTACATGATTTTAGAAAAAACGCTGCCACTTACGGCTGTGATTTTTGGCCAGCTTACTCAGAGTCCCCCTCCGCTGCGCAGGACAAGCAGATTTTTCCCATCGATCAAACATGAAAGAGTTATTAATGTTTTAAAAATGTTGACATTCGCTCTGCTGCCCCTGCTGGTGGGAGGGGGAGGGACTATAAAACCTGGAAGTGTTGCGCTTCAGTCAGTCTTTGCAAGATAGGGGGGAAGTGAGAGGGTCACGTATCTCAGTCTGAGCTGTGAATAACACTGAACACATGCCTACTAAACCGTGAGTATGGTTTTACTGACCTTGAGTGCCCTTAATGTGGTTTGAAAATGAAAATGTGGTTGGGTTGAAGTAAAAAGCGCTGCAAATGGCTGGTGGGGTTTTGGGTTGAAGTAAAAAGCACTGCAAATGGCTGGTGGGGTTTTGGGTTGAAGTAAAAAGCACTGCAAATGGCTGGTGGGGTTTTGGGTTGAAGGAAAAAGCACTGCAAATGGCTGGTGGGGTTTTGGGTTGAAGGAAAAAGCACTGCAAATGGCTGGTGGGGTTTTGGGTTGAAGTAAAAAGCACTGCAAATGGCTGGTGGGGTTTTGAGTTGAAGGAAAAAGTACTGCAAATGGCTGGTGGGGTTTTGGGTTGAAGTAAAAAGCACTGCAAATGGCTGGTGGAGTTTTGGGTTGAAGTAAAAAGCACTGCAAATGGCTGGTGGTCTAAACTTGACAACTTCCTGTTTGCACTGTATATTGATTTTAGATAAAACGCTACCACTTACGGCTGTGATTTTTGGCCATCTTACTCAGTCCCCCTCCGCTCATCAGGTGCAGAGGATTCTTCCCATCAATGAAAAATAAAAGTGCTATTAGTGTTTAAAAAATGTTGAGAATCTCTCTCCTGTCAATCACGCCTGTCTGAGCTGTGAATAAACTGAATACACTGAATGTCTACTGAACTGTGAGTGTGGTGTTTTGTGTGGTTTTATGGTGGTTTTATGGTGGTTTCACCCAGCTTGAAATGGTATGAAACTGCATTTGAATGTGGTGGCCTTGCACCCTGCTTGAAGTGGTATGAAACTGCAATTGAATTTGGTGGCCTTGCACCCTGTTTTAAGTGGTATGAAACTGCACTTGAATTTGGTGGCCTTGCACCCTGCTTAAAGTGGTATGAAACTGCACTTGAATTCGGTGGCCTTGTACCCTGCTTGAAGTGGTAGGAAACTGCACTTGAATTCGGTGGCCTTGCACCCTGCTTGAAGTGGTAGGAAACTGCACCTGAATTTGGTGACCTTTCACCCTGCTTGAAATGGTAGGAAAATGGATTTGAATTTGGTGGCCTTGCACCCTGCTTGAGATGGAATTTCAAGGAATAGCCGTGAGTCAACTGCCTGCCAGCACATCAGGCTTGAGGGACTGAGCTGTCACCCCAAGAATCCATTTGGCCCACAATGTCCATACTAGCGCTCCAGAAAGCCCCCCCCCTCCCCCCCCCACTGGCCACCAATATTGGAATTAGTGGAGAGGCGGAATATTGCATTGGGGGACCAGCCCTCCCGTGTGAACATGGGACCCAACGGGTCCCACTTAGTCTAGTCTAAACGATCTAGCAAAAAGTCTAGCAAAAACGATCCTACATAGCGCTACGATTTTTCGCCACCTTACTCACCATTCTCCTCTGCTGCTCTGGGTGGTTCATTGATCACTCTTCAAAGTGATCACTGTACTATATCACCGATCGGTGAAATAGTACAAAAGTTATGAAGGTTTTGAAGGATCCCCCTCCCCCACACTGCCCATCCCCCACAGCCCCCCCACCCCACCACCCTCCTACACACTGCCCCTGCCCCACAGCCCCCCTCCCCCACCCCCTCCCCCATGCCCCCCACTACAACACCCCCCCTCCCCAACCCCCCTCCCCACCCACCACCGCCTCAGTCGCTGACCACAGGGCCGGGGAAACCCGGTCACGACCTCGGGGAAACCCGCCCACGTATTGCGGGGAACCCGCTACGGAGGCCCCGATGCGGGTAGAGGGCGGCGGTTGAGTTCGCCTTCTTCGAGTCGCTGGCGGTGGAGCCAGCGGCTTCAGACTGGTGGCAACCCACTGGAGGGTAAGCCGATATTTTTTCCAGGGACCGCCACGGGGACATGGACCTCGCGGGGATTCCCTTCTACAATGACTGTAGAGGGAGTCCCGGCTGCGAGAACCGCGGGGATACCAGGCTCGGTGGAAACACCCGACATGGACTTCGCGGGGTTCCTTCTGCAATGACTGCAGAGGGAACCCCGGCTGCAAGAACCACGGGGATACCATGCTCGGTGGAAAAACCCGACATGGATCTCGCAGGGATTCCCTTCCACAGTGACTGCAGAGGGCAGAGGTAACCCCGGCTGCAAGAACCACGGGGATACCAGGCTCGGTGGAAAACCCGACATGGGTCTCGCGGGGAGCCCTTCTACAAGGACTGTAGAGGGAGTACCAGCTGCAAGAACCACGGGGATACCAGGCTCGGTGCAAAACCCAACATGGATTTCGCGGGAAACCCCTTCTACAAGGACTGCAGAGGGAATTCCAGCTGCGAGAACTATGGGGGAAAACCCGATATGGGCTTTGCGGGGAATCCCTTCTACAGGGGCCGCAGGGAACTGCTACGGAGACCACAGACTGCGGGTAACGGGCAGCGGTCGAATCCGCTTTTTCCAGATAACAAGACCTGCAGGTAAGTTCTTTACTCTGGGGTCGTATTTTGTTCCATTTCTGTGTTACAGGGAAGGAACTATGGACAAGTCGGTAACGAAGTCCAAATGGGCTGCATCCAGACTGGCTGGACCGCGGAAGTACGGGCAGTCAGCAGCGGCCGACTGCATCTGGATCGCAATCTATGCAGTCAGCAGTCTCCGTCCCGGCACCTGTACAGTCTGAATCAACACTACAGACTGGCGGAAAGACCAAGCAGAGGACGGACAGGCCATAGACTCGGACGAGTCGGGCCGTGAAGAATCACCGCCGGCAGGCAGCGACCGAGATCGTCATATCCCGCATGGGCGGTTGATGGAGCAGATGCTCCAATGTGACGTGCTCCAGGATATGGAGCCTTGTCACCATGGGCCTCCTAGGATGGCCATGGCAGCACCTCGTTGAGGGCTGCATAATGCATCTCCCTCGACAGAGGGGAGCATTAGGAGTCACATCTGGGCTGACTGAAGACATGGGGTTGGCTGAAGATGCCACAAGTCTACTATGCACCCATCAGCAGACACCGAAGCTGGTGAAAGCCGAAGGCCGTATGATCAGAACAGAGGTCTTTTTTAGACCGCGGCCCAGAACGGCCTTCGTGGAAGATGTGCCAACCCCGCAAGAGTGTGGAAGGCATGTCAGGCAGCAGCTCCTGGTTCAGGGTTGCAAATTTCCTCCCACTCAAATGAGCCGGAGTGGTAGAGGGTGCTACTGAAGTGCACATATGCCTGAAGCGACACCTGTTTCAGGGTTGCGATTCCTCCCACTCGATAAAACAGATGGATGCAGATGGTGCTTACCTAAGGCAGATCCTGACTCAGGTTGAATAAGTCCTACCATTCGGATGTATGAAGGATGAAGCTGATTGAAGGATGAAGCTGGTTGAGGCAGTTCCTTGGCAGGTTGCATAAGTCCTCCCATTTGGAGTATGAAGGAGAAGCTTCCGATTACGGATACTAGTTGGTAATATTTACACTTGGGGTTTACAGATCAGTAGTTTATACTGCACAGCATTCAAGCACCAGAGTTCTCGAAAACATGGTTGGCGTTGCCTTTTTAGGCAGAATCGCAATTGGGGAAATAAGGCCTGTTCATTGTTAACAGGTACAACTCGCTTGTGCAGTATAGACATTTCTGAATAGGGAACTTCGTGACTGTTAACTACCATGGGGTCAGTTTCCATTCACAAGGCACCAGAGGTATTTCAAAATTTAGCTGGAATTGAGTTCATCCAGTTAAATTTAAGTTAAATTTACGTTGATACCAACTGAAATGTCTGGGACTCCGCCCTGAGGCAAGAGATTGGAATCAATTCTCAAGTACCATTATTACCAGACCTTTCCTATTCCCGGCTGAAACTATCAAAGTCACCATGATGGACGAATAGTATTCAGCATTGCTCCATTAACTTTTCATCAATTATCTTCAGTTAATTACAAATGGATGCTATTGCTCAAAGATGGAAAATTACTAATATCAGCTCTAAATTACGGAGACGGATGGGATTTGCATGAGTTACCAAATGTTCAGTTATATGGTATCAACTACTTACAGACAACAGATGCATTCTGTGGATTAAGGGGTGCATGCTTAAGTCCAAGTTGATTCACTTTGGTGGAGGTATAAGTTGATCACATGGGTATAATCAGTCAAAGTATCCGGTGATAAATTACCTAACCTCATCTAGCACTGGTATATCATCAATTGTCAATACAGAATTGATGTTGGATCGCTAAGTGTTTAATGACATTATGGCTCAATGAAACGCTGAAGATCGAAATGTCTGCATCCAAGGCTCAATCACCAGTTGCAATATATGTGGCATATCAATGGCGATGGATGTATTCTCGCTACACTGGGGAGGAATGTCTTCCTCCATTTTGCCTCATCAGACGGGACTTGCAAATTCAGCAAGCTCCCGCTTCAGGTATTTTCATAGTGCCTGCCTGGCTTCTACAGCAATGGTTCTCGCTGATGTGGGGAATGATGACAGAACCTTATATGATTAATTCTGGACATAAAATTTGCTGGTTTTACTGTGACTCGGGGAACCATCCTTTGCATGATATAACCTATGCTTGGATTACAGACTCTGCGAAGGCCATTCCTGCGGCTCAGGTTGTCAAACCATACCTTGGACGTGCTCACTGCAGATGCAGGGATAGCACCAAACAGTAGTATCTCCTCATAAGGAGATGGGAGGTATATGTTTTATGTTATATTACATACAGCTCGGCATGGATGACTGACGGCTTGAAGGTCAGTTTTGTATGGGATTGACAATTATCAAGTTAAAGTGCTATTTACTGTGCCTAAAGTGCCTTCTCATCATGCTGGCTGCGGGAAACAGAATCCACTCTGTTGGGTCTCACCCTCTGGGATTCAGGTAATGAAGGGTATCTTCAACTCTAAACCTCCCAGGCCTGGGTACGCAGAGATATAGGATGTTAACATTGTGCCACGTTGTTCGTCGGTGGGCTCCAGCTACATCCCTGTCCTTGGTCAAACTCGCCTACAAGTGGTTATGCCCATGGCACTGAGTTCAGCACAACGGTTCCATACATGGCATTAGCAGTGGACTGGACACGATGATAATATCTGCGGGCTAAATAACATTATGTTTATGACTTAGTCAAGCAGAATAGACCAGGGGCATCAGGTCTAACTAGATTGTTCATATATCTCATGGACCTTTGGTTGTGTGTAGTCACACATCTGCACCAGAATGTAGGTCACTAGAACATTAAAGACTCTGAACTAGCAATATTGTTAGTTACATTAGCCTTGTAAGAAGGGATCACTACAAACCATCTCCAGGTGGTTTTTAAAGGGGCTGGCTTATACAGGAGTGAACATTAATATTCAAGTCTCACTCCACCAGGGCTGCAACTACCACAGCAGCAGGGTATGGACGTTAGGGGGACCACATCCTAGGGACTGCAGGGTGTCAAACTAACAATCTTTCCCAATCATTTATAACAACCCATTACCAGATTGGGGGTAGTTGCCAACTCTATGCTAGTTCTGTTTCATAGTTCCCTCTCGGTTGAGTGAGGTTACTATTATCATTGTTTGTTTATTAAAAGCATCAACATGTCTATATCTAAGTCATGTCTGAATGCATTATTAATGATCACTCATCAGTAGTCAACTGATGCAGTGTGTGAAGCATGGACTCGTTTCCACGGCATGAAATCACAGATCTTTAAAATCTTCACGTAGTCACTCACGTGACTCCGAAGTAAAATAGTAAGAATAAACGAGAACTTACCAGTTTGAAGTTTTTATCTTTATTTTATGAGGAGTTACGTCGAGGGATTACGTGCCCTCCACGCCCACCCTCTTGTAAAGATCAACTGGATCCTAGTTCTTCTTATCTTACTATGTTTATTTCATTACTATTACTGTGATTCCACACCGCTGCTTTTGAAGAATGTCGCGCATGCGTGCTGGCGGGGTCTTCACGTAATCCCTCGACGTAACTCCTCATAAAATAAAGATCAAACTTCAAACTGGTAAGTTCTCGTTTAATCTTACTATTTTTATGTGACTCCTCAAATATGGCCAAATACAGTATTTAATTTACTCTGTAACTTTTTATTGCATAATACATATGCTGGGTTTATGTCAATCGCATACTTGTACCAGAATTAATACGGATCAAGGGGCTGAAGACATTTAAAAACCAAGAAGCAAATAATATTTCCTTGAAGCTAGTGGTAAATCAGCATACATCAGATAGAAATGTTTAAATATTGCATTTGAATGCACAGTTGCATTCTGCTTTCATTTACAGGTGTATTTATCTGTAAGTAAAGACTAATATCAGATGTTAAAATGACCACGAACTAGTTATCAAAATAAAAATCATTGAGATGGAACAATGCAGAGGTTATTTATGGTTGGGCAATTTTGTGGGTATGGATGCATTGGGCTGAATGGCGTGTTTCCATCTACATTCTTTACATATAAAACAAACAACAGAGGTCTGTTGTTTGTTGCTGTCCCTGCAGATCTCCACTTGTCACAAGCCTCCAGACTGAATATCCATCTTCCACCATAACCCTCTGTTTTCTATCAGAAAGCCAGTTACTGTATGAATCCATGCGACCAAGTCAATGTAAATGCCATGCACCTTAATCTTCTGAATCAGCCTTTCACAGGGGACTTTATCAAATGTCTTACTAAATTCCAAGTAGACTGTACCTCTTCAAAAAACTCGATCAAGTTAGCAAGACACAACCTGCTTAGTACGAAGCTGACTGCCCCTAACTAACCCATTCTCTTCCAAATGGAAATAAATCCGACCCTGAAAAATCCACTCCAATAGCTTCCCTGACATGAGGCTCACTGGCAAGGCATACAATTTTCTGGATTCTCTCCACTTCACTTCAATAAAGGAATAACATTAGCCAATCGCCAGTCCTCCAGAACCTTGCCGGTGGCTACAGATATAAAAAGAAGCAGTAAAAAAGAAAATATGTATAAAATGTAACAGCCGGATTAAGAATGATTTTTCATTTATTGTAAAAGAATTGTTTAAATGAGAACTAAATGGAAGTGATTTATCATTTAAAAATTATAAGCGGACCAATCTATTTTACAGGAGTTTATTTCTTCATTTTCAACATGATGAAGCATGAAGATGTTGAAGAGACAACTGTTTACTTAATGCACAATGGAAATGCCATCATCACCATGTTTAGGTATGAAACTATAACTCACAATTCCAATGTTTTAATGTCTAATTGTATATGAAATTATGTTAATCTTTTAGGTCATTTGCAGAACGATCTATAAGAGGTAAATCAACCCTGTTCTTGTGCAAACTCTGGTTCATAAGCTCAAAAGTGCTAGGAGCAGAATTAGGCCATTTGGCCCATCAAGTCTACTCTGCCATTCAATCTTGGCTGATCCATGTCTCTCCCCCAATCCCATTCTCCTGCCTTCTCCCCATAACCTCTGACACCCATCTATCTATACATAACTAAAACTCTGATCTTGTGCTCTTCTGGTTTGCGTGGTTTTCTTATTAGCGCAAAAATGGTACGCAATAGCACTACGATTTTTCGCCAGCTCACTCACCGTTCTACTGTGCTGCAAGTGCAACAAATTTTGTTCTGATCGGTTGTATACTGTAAAATTTAGCGAGGTTTGAAAATCTTAAAAACCGCGCGTGCGCAGATCGATCTCCTCTCCTGCCAGTCAGTGCCGCGCGGATTGGTCTCTTCTCCTGTCACTCCCCGGGACGGTTCGCCCCTCCCTGCGCCATTGCATCTTTACTGGAGCTGAGGATGGCCGGCGGTGGTCTCCAACCGGACACAATTTTCGGAGGGACCTGAAGCGGCCCGGCGCGAAGTCGGAGATGTCGCCGATGTCACCAAATGGAAAGCGGAGAGTCTGATCCCGGCAGAGGAGAACAACCAGCGGCCAGCGCCCGCTGTGAGTCCCCATCACACCACTATCTCCAGCCCCTTCCTCTCGCTCACCCTCGCTGGCTCCTGACCCCCTCCCCCATGATACGCCCCTCTCCCCATGGTTCTTTTCTTCAAGCTCTCTCCCCTTCCTCCCCCTACACCCCCCCACCCACACACCCCTCCCCCTGCCTGCTCACCCACCCCTTCCCCCTACAACCCCCCTGACCCCCACCCCTCCCCCCCACATACACCTCACCCCCACAACCCCCTCCCGCTCAACCCCCCCAAACACACACCTGTCCCCCCCACAAGCCCCCCCCTCCCCACACCCCCCCTCCCCCCACAATACCCCTGCTCACACACCCTTTCCCCACAACCCCCCGCCCACACCCCCCTCCCCCCACAACCCCCGCCCACACCACCCCTCCCACCTCAAACCCCCCCGCCCACACACACCCCTCCCCACCCACCCACCCCTCCCACCCACACACCCCTCCCCACCCACACACACCCCCCATCACTTCCATCCCCCCTCCCCCCCACATGCCCCCTGCTAACACACCTCCTCCCACATCCCTCCTCCCACCCCTCCCACACCGCTCCCTCCCACACCCCTCCGTCCCACATCCCTCCCACCCATACCCCTCCCACCCACACACCCTCCCCCACACCCCCCTCCTGCCACACCAACACCTCCCCCCTTCCTACACCCCCCCACACACACACCCCTCCCCTCCCCTCCTCCACTCCCCTCCCACCCCACATCCCCCCCCAAAGAATTCTACAGATTCACCACCCTGATGATAATTTGAACTCAACATATAATGTGAATCACTATATTGGAAGAAAATGACGTACGCTTGGCAGTAAGAGCATCTTTATTATACAGAGGAAATGGTCACTGCATTTCAATGTACATTTATATATACAATTCTGCATTGGGGAAGGCAAAGCTATTCTGAACAAGCAACACGTTAGTTATTTTTTCCTTGTGTATATGTTCACTGGTTTCTTTGAGTTTAAAAATCTCATTAAAATTTCATTTCCCCGTGAAGTGTCTTTCATTCCATCTTTTACCAATTCAGTATTCTGTTTGATGTTGTTATTGTAAATACTGCAGAAAAAACTCATGGATCAACAGAAGTAAAGGGTACATAATATATAGAAAGCAATGTCAACATCAGTTTACCATTACAATTATCATTGCCATTACAATGTACTATGTTCTATCTATGACAGTCAATTCCACAATATCCAAACCTACAGTGTACATAAGTTTGTTGTAAGTTGGTTGCGTGATCTGTGATAAAACACACTTAAGAAAAAGGGAATTTAATCATCTACCAAACTTGATAAAAGTTATCAGATGACAATGATTTGATAAGCAAGCCAAAAATCACTGACAGCAAGTGGATACCCAGATTCTTAAGTCATCTTTGAAACACATTTCAAGGTTTTTTTTCAAATAGGGTTTTGATAACAAACTTTTCTTTTTTAACATTAATCTCTCTTTGATATTTGCAAAAAATGTGCTCCATCCTTAATCCCCATGCATGACTTACATAATGTTGTGATACTTCTTGCAGGTCTCTTTGGGTGACTGTCCATATCTGTGAGGAATAATGCCAATCTAAATAAGGTTCACAAGATACACATGGTAGTGTTTCATCTAAAGATCACTCTTTTGATGGCAGATCAAAGTAAACAGAAAGCCAATAAGGAATTGAAATCAAAAGAAGCAAGCTGCTTCTCATTTGTCTTCATATTTAATGTTCTTGTACGAATAGAAAGTGTTCAAAGCTTTCTGCTTAAATGTTATGTATGCTTATTCCATTTTAAGCATCATTCATATGCCCTCAACCTTTGCATATAGCTTAGCAATTGAATATTTTGCCATATTTGGATCATTCTTTGACATTGGGGAATGCTTGTGGTCAGTATTAAAAATATCAATTTCTTGATTTTTTTTTTGTTTAATTTAGTTTAGAGATAAATTGTGGAAACAGACCCTTCGGTCCACCGAGTTCGTGCTGACCAGCGATCCCCATACACTAGCACTATCCTACACACACTAGGGACAATTTACAATTTTTGACAAAGCCAATTGTGGGAGGAAACTGGAGCACCCAGAGAAAACCCACACAGGTCACGGGGAGAGCATACAAACTCCGTACAGACAGCACCCGTAGTTGGGATCAAATCTGGGTCTCTGGCGCTGTAAGGCAGCAACTCTTCAGCTGCGCCACCATGCTGCCCAAGTTAATACTGCATGTGCATAACTGGTCGAACTCGCCAGCAGTGCTTAAAATTCACCCACAGATTCAACAGGTGAGTGAGGTATTCTGTGATGCTATTGAGTTTCAGATCTGTTTCTGATGAACGATGGAACTGAAGCATTCAAGTATAGTTACAAGAGGCCAGACCTCTTAGCTGGTTTATGAAATGTAGCGCATAACATTTATTATTCAGCTTCTGGACATGTCAGAAGAAATATAAACACGTCTTAAACTAATTATTGATTTTAACAAAACAAATGCATACATGGCATTGTTCATGTTAAATGTAAACGACAATGGGGCTATAAACAAAGCTCAATGCTAATACCACTAATTATTCATTTTATTCTATTTTGCCCTCTATATAATTATATCAAATTGCATTACAAAAATACCATTTTAAGAGAAAGCCTTTAATTAAGGTTCCCAAAAATCTCAGAGAGTTATTACATAGGAGCAATCTGCATAATAGGCAGGCTCTCAATGTGATATCAAAATTGTCTTTGTCCATCATTCAAAACATATTCCTTTTCTTTCAATGATGATTTAATAAAATATAAATGTAGAAACATTTTCTGAACTTCAGATTGTCTCATCCACTTTCCGATGTAATTGAACCTTAACATTTATTGAGAATCATTTCATGTTCCATATTATATCAATATAATTTCAACTAAATGTGCACCACCCATATGCCTTTTTTTAATTGATGTTTGGATGTCAATTAAATTGAAAAAATCCAATACAGTAGCAGTAACTGCAAACTAATACAATGCAAAATAATTAAAGATGAATAAAATACTAAGTAATGAGAAAAAAAAACCCTGGTGATTTGAGGAATTCTGGCACTGTAGAAGGAATGAAGTAATATTTTCCAATGCACTAATTTTAAATTCCCTTAATGCCTGGCACTCTTGATTATTAGTTTTGACATAATTTGAGAAGTACTAAAGCTTCTTTTTTCTGCAAATAAGGTTGATTTCTCTCTAGATTTAAAATCCCCAATATTTTTTTTCTCTATTTTGTGCCCTACAATGTTATGAATTTCACTGTTTTACTGATGCTCTTACAGTCTGTTCTCCTTGAATAGAGTTATTCCAGATACTGTGTAGGAAGGAACTGCGGATGCTGGTTTAAAACAAAGATAGACGCAAAAAGCTGGAGTAACTCAGTGGGTCAGAAAGCAAATCTGGAGAAAAACATCCTTTTCTCCTGAGATGCTGTCTGACCCGCTGAGTTACTCCAGCAGTTTGTATCTGTTCCTGTTACTGGCCACACAAGGCTGGTTTAGCAGCTGCCAGAAAAGTTGCCTGCTTGGAGTTGCATGAACCAAGGAGAAACAGAGATAAACACTACTTTGCTCTGCTAATTACAGAAAGCCTTTCCATGGTTATGAATTTTTACTGTTAGCATTGCATTCTTGGGTGCCTTTCTGTGCTCCCCTCATTTAGTCTGACATCTTGCTTCACCCATGCAGTGTTCTTCCTGCTCGATGGAATATCAGCTCGCAACTTGAGCATAATAACTAGGCTGACTTGCCAGTTCTATAATGTGTTGGTGAATTTACTGTCATTGGGTCCTCTTTCAGATGAATGTCAAAGCTTCATTACCATTATATTCAAAGTGAAGTTCAAATCTTAAAGGAGATGTGCGGGACAAGTATTTTTTACACTGAGAATGGTGGGCGGCTGGAAAGTGCTGCCTGGGGTTGTGGTGGAGGTAGATACAATGGTGGCATTTTAGAGGCATTTAGATAGGCACATGGATATGCAGGAAATGAAGGGGTGTGGATCATGTGCTAACAGAAGAAACGTTTTTTAATTTGGCGTTATGTTTGACAGACATTATGGGTGAGGGAGCCTGTTCCTGTGCTGTGTTATATGTCCTTCTTTGTGAGTATTTGAAATCCCCCTCACATCCTGGTGAATTTTATGCCTCAACCAACGTCACAAGAGCGAATTAACGAATCATTTTCACCTTTCCATATGCGGAAACATGAAATGAGCTTGTTACACTTCCTACTTTACATCCAGTAAAGGTTGGAAAGTATGTTAGGCAGTCATGACAGATGCTGTGAAATGTTATATTATTTCTTATCTTTGCCCACAAAAAATCCACTCTGAATTTCTTCTACCTTTAAAAACTAGCCTCCTTTACATTTCCAAACTCCTTGAATACATTATTGTGTGCATGGTACATTTTCCAAGACACAGGTAAAAACTTCCGTTTAGAAACATAGAAACATAGAAACATAGAAAATAGGTGCAGGAGTAGGCCAATCGGCCATTCGAGCCTGCACCGCCATTCAATATGATCATGGCTGATCATCCAACTCAGTATCCTGTACCTGCCTTCTCTCCATACCCCCTGATCCCTTTAGCCACAAGGGTCACATCTAACTCCCTCTTAAATATAGCCAATGAACTGGCCTCAGCGTCCTTCTGTGGCAGAGAATTCCAGAGATTCACCACTCTCTGTGTGAAAAATGTTTTTCTCATCTCGGTCCTAAAAGATTTCCCCTTTATCCTTAAACTGTGACCCCTTGTCCTGGACTTCCCCAACATCGGGAACAATCTTCCTGCATCTAGCCTGTCCAACCCCTTAAGAATTTTGTAAGTTTCTATAAGATCCCCCCTCAATCTTCTAAATTCTAACGAGTACAAACCGAGTCTATCCAGTCTTTCTTCATATGAAAGTCCTGACATCCCAGGAATCAGTCTGGTGAACCTTCTCTGTACTCCCTCTAAGGCAAGAATGTCTTTCCTCAGATTTGGAAACCAAAACTGTATGCAATACTCCAGGTGTGGTCTCACCAAGACCCTGTACAACTGCAGTAGAACCTCCCTGCTCCTATACTCAAATCCTTTTGCTATGAATGCTAACATACCATTCGCTTTCTTCACTGCCTGCTGCACCTGCATGCCTACTTTCAATGACTGGTGTACCATGACACCCAGGTCTCGTTGCATCTCCCCTTTTCCTAATTGGCCACCATTCAGATAATAGTCTACTTTCCTGTTTTTGCCACCAAAGTGGATAACCTCACATTTATCCACATTATACTGCATCTGCGATGCATTTGCCCACTCACCCAGCCTATCCAAGTCACCTTGCAGCCTCCTAGCATCCTCCTCACAGCTAACACTGCCTCCCAGCTTCGTGTCATCTGCAAACTTGGAGATGTTGCATTCAATTCCCTTGTCCAAATCATTAATATATATTGTAAATAGCTGGGATCCCAGCCCTGAGCCTTGCAGTACCCCACTAGTCACTGCCTGCCATTCTGAAAAGGACCCGTTTACTCCTACTCTTTGCTTCCTGTTTGCCAGCCAGTTCTCTATCCACATCAATACTGAACCCCCAATACCGTGTGCTTTAAGTTTGTATACTAATCTCTTATGTGGGACCTTGTCGAAGGCCTTCTGAAAGTCCAGATATTATACATCCACTGGTTCTCCCTTATCCACTCTACTAATTACATCCTCGAAAAATTCTGTAAGCAACATCAGACATGATTTACCTTTTGTAAATCCATGCGGACTTTGTCCAATGATTTCACCACTTTCCAAATGTGCTGCTATCCCATCTTTAATAACTGACTCTAGCAGTTTCCCCACTACAAATGTTAGACTAACTGGTCTGTAATTCTACGTTTTCTCTCTCCCTCCCTTTTTAAAAAATGGGGTTACATTAGCTACCCTCCAATCCTCAGGAACTACTCCAGAATCTAAGGAGTTTTGAAAAATTATCACTAATGCATCCACTATTTCTGGGGCTACTTCCTTAAATACTCTGGAATGCAGCCAATCTGGCCCTGGGGATTTATCGGCCTTTAATCCATTCAATTTACCTAGCACCACTTCCCGGCTAACCTGGATTTCACTTTAATTTGCTTTATCCCCCACAATCTTTGACATGGAAAATAATCTCCTAATTTTGATATAACTAATCCAACTATGCCTTTCTATTTACAAGCCAATCCATGGTTGAATGATTTCTTTATTATCAGGTGTACCAAGGTCCCTCTCCTTGCATGGCCCTCTTCAGCCCTTGTCCCAGAGTGATCCTCCTGCACCCCCCCACCCCTCCGATTCTTACCGGGCCTTTATTCCAGTTTCTGCCGCCATCATTGAGTCCCTCCTCCTCCTCTCCGGTTCTCTGGGTGGGTTCAAGGTTTAGCGGTTGGTGAGCCAGACCTGCAGTTGAGTTATGGTTGAGGCTCGCCGAGAGGCCTTCTCCCCGCGCTCGCTTTGCCAGGAGGCCTTCTCCCTCTTATCCGCCGTCTGTTTCAGACTCTCTCCACATTCCATTTCCCAGTCTTCAAGGTGAGCAGGAGATGAGCCTTGGGACCCGCTCCAGTCGGCTTCTCTGGATCCGCGGTGGGTGAGCCAGACCTGCAGCCCGCCGGAACTTCAGCCACTCGCGGCAAGCAAATATTTTTAATCAGCATTATTTGAATGTTTTTCCTATTTGAACAGATGGTAAAGTTGATGTGGTGGCCTTTTAAAGTAAATTGTAATATAATTGATATATTGTTTTTCACCTTTTAGTTCTGAATCCAAAGGAAAACATGATACAGCAGGGAACAGCGCAGTTCTTAAGCTTGATACAGGAGATGAAGTGTGGCTGCGGATGGGGAATGGAGCACTGCATGGGGACCACCAAAGATACTGCACGTTTTCTGGTTACCTCCTCTTTGAGAGTATCTAACAACCAATAATAAACAAGAGTGTCACTATTGCAAAACATGGTTACAAGTTGGGTATGTCCAGAAACAAGGCTAATATTGTGCAGTCTCTAAATAAAAAATTGAGAGTTGGGAGCTACAATATTTCATCCCGAATAAGACATACCTGAATTAATAATGACAGATTATTAAAACATGGCATGAATAAAATGTACTCTATGTAGAAATTTTAAGTAAGGACAAATAGCATTTGTCCATTTAACTACTGCATACCAAGATATGTTGAGAACGTTGATTATTTCAGGGGCAACATTAAAAGAAGAACTGAAGCATTATAATGCAATTTAATTAACAAGTGATAAGTACACATACTGGTGGCATTCCAGTGTCGATTGATTTTTACATCTTTTATGATAGGAATTGTACAGTGGTAGCAAATAAATCTATATACAAGATGCCATTGGGTTTTGATTAATTATGAGTTATGTTACTATCATTCTCGTTCCTTTGTTATATTCTTTATCTTCTATTGAGTCACAATTAAAAAAAATAAAGTTATTTACTTATATTCTGTTTATTCTTTGATGTTCGTGTATGCTCTAGTGATCTTATAGTCTGATAACCTTGAACCATTTAGCCTGTCAGACGTATCTGAAATGGAGTTTTCAGTTTATATTGATGGTATAACAAAGGATCAGCAGGTTTTAATGTATTTTATTGCATATTTTGTTTATGCCCATCAGGCAAAGAGAATGGTTTTATTATTCCAGGAATATTTCCATTATGCTCAGATATTAATTATTGAAACTGCATTTCACCCTCTTTGAGGAGAAGCTGAGCATCTATTTGAGAAAGTTTAGGTTTATTATTGTCACCTGTACTGAGGTACAATGAAAATGAACCTTGTTTTAACAAGGTTGTGAGATGTGATGAGCAGAATTATGTGCCCAGTTTCAGATAGGTGATAAATGATCTGAAATTGCACATTAAAGAGATCAGATATAAATACAACCAAGTCAAATGGATGGAGTAAAGGGAAGCACAATAGCTGAAGAGAAGGGAAAGGTACTGAGTGCAGAATATAGTTTTCAGCATTGTAGTGCATCAGCTTCATAAACAAAGCCCAATGTCCACAGTGGGGCAGAGGTGAATCGGAGAGCACACTAGCTTGTGGAAGGACTGTTCAGAAGCCTGGTAACAGAGAAGAAACTGTTCCTGAGTTTGGTGGTGTGCACTTTCAAGCTACAGTACTTTCTGCCGGATAGGAATAGGGAGAAGAATGAAAGACCAGAGTGGGATGTCTTTGATTCTGTTGGTTGCTTTTCTGAGGCATCGTGGTGTAAACAGTGTAAATGGTGGGAAGTCTAGCCTGGGTGATGGACTGGGTTACATCTACAATTCTCTGTGATTTCTTGTGGTCTAGGGCAGAGATGTTCCAAGGCTGAACTAGAGACCTTTATGAGGTGAAGACCTTGTTTAAATAAAGCTGTGTGATGAACAGAATGATTTGTACAGTTTCAGAGAGTAGATGACATATGACAATGAAATTGTACATTAAAAAGGCTACTGCTTATGATAATATATAGGTGGAATAAAATACAGATTGCGACTGTCATGCTGAAAACGTTGTTTTGCAAAGTTGCCTTATAAATACATGCCAATTTTTTTCAAATTAGGATTTATTTGCATTTCACTTTTGTTAAACTTTGTACACAAATCTTTCAAAATTTGCTAAATAAATTTGCTCAATATGCTGCACCATATTGAGGATTGTTCCAGGGACCTGGGACTAAACTGGTAGTCCAATGCAGTACTGAGGGTGCTCCAGTGTTAGAGCTCATACCTTTTGGACTGTCAACTGTGCTTATATTCACTGGAATTTAGGAGGATGGGAGGGAATCTTATAGAAAGATATAAAATTCTGAAAGGATTGGACAGGCTAGATGTAGGAAACATATTCCCGATGTTGAGGGAGTCCAGAACGCAGTTTAAGAATAAGGGGAAGGCCATTTTGGACTGAGTTGAGGGAAAACATTTTCACCCAGAGAGTTGTGAATCTGTGGAATTCACTGGCACAGAAGGCAGTGGAGGCCAATTCACTGGATGTTTTCAAGAGAGAGTTAGATTTAACTCTTAGGGCTAAAGGAATCAAGGGATATGGGGAAAAAGCAGAAAACGGGTGCTGATTTTAGATGATCAGCCATGATCATATTGAATGGCGGTGCTGACTTGAATGGCCTACTCCTACACCTATTTTTCTATGTTCCTATGTTTCTAAGTTACTAAATTGAGACCTTGATTGTCCTCAGGGGCAAGCAGACAAGCATTTTCAAAGAAGCACAGAAAGTTTCTCTCAACATCTTGGCTTCTATTAATCTTTTAACCAATTATAATAAAAACAGATGTCCTTTTAATTAGAGTGGAATCCTGTTACATGCAAATTAGTTGCAGCATTTTGCAGCAATGACCAATCTTCAAATTTACTCTGTGGGATTCAAAGCATGTTCAGGCATTTCAGCATAATGAAAGACTCTTTATAAATGCAAATCTTTCTTCTCTTACTGGCAACAGAAAGCATAAAATAATACTACAGGGAAATGAAAGTCTTGCATTTAAAATGTGCTATTCATTAACTCAGGATGTTATACTGTGGATATTTTTGGCACATAGTTAATTATTATTGTCTTCTTCATCCTTCTCCTCATCTTCCTCATGTTGGATTGTAGATTGGTCAATAAGTTAAATAACGTTGATTTAGGTGGACAATGTGGTGAAGACTGTTTTTGGCGTGCTTGCTTTCATTGGCAATAGTACTAGCTACAAAAGTTGGGAGATCATGGTGAGACCATACTTGACGTACTCTGTGTGGTTCTGGTCACCCAACAGTAGGAAGGATGTCATTAAGTTGAAAGTGTGCAGAAAAGATTCACCAGGATATTACTGGGACTTGTGGCTTCCAGTTGTAGGGAGAGGCCAGATAGGTTGGGGCTTTTTAGTTGGAGCGTTGGAGGCTGAGGGGTAACCTTATTGGGGTATACAAAATTACGAGGGGTATGGATAAAATGAATGTTCATAGACTTTATCCCCAGAGGAGAGGATTCTAAGACTAGAGGGCACAGGCTTAAGGTGCGAGGGGGATCTCAGTGGCAACTTTTTCACTCAGAGAGTAGTCTATTTTTAGATTAAGCTGCCAGAGAAAGATATAGAAGTGATACAATTCTGACTTTCAATGATATGTGGACAGATATATGGATAGGAAGGATTTAGAAGGATATAGGCCAATGGGACTAACCCAGAATGCTAACATGGACAGGTTGAGCTGAAGGGTCTATTTCCAAGCTTCTAGCTCAATGACTGTATAACTGGTGCTCCTTTTATATTGGTGATAAGGTGGAGGGGCAGGGCTGGGTATTTTAAGAGGTGGTTTGCTCATTCCATCTATCATCCCAAGGTTCTCAATATCATTCCAAATGCTTCTTCCCAACTTTAAGAGGTCAAGGGCCAGAGATTCTCAGGAGTCAATGCGGATGTTATATTTATTGATGAGGCTCTCACTAGGGACTCCTTGATATCCCACAGCTCCGCTCTTGCTCCCGCTCCCCCCATTCATAACAAGGACAGAGTCCCCCTTGTCCTCACCTTCCACCCCATCAGCCGTCGCATACAGCATATTCCAACATCGCCACCTCCAACGGGATCACACTACTGGCCACATCTTCCCATCTCCACCCCTTTCTGCTTTCTGCAGAAACCGTCCCCTCCGACACTCCCTGGTCAACTCGTCCCTTCCCACGCAAACTACCTCCTCCCCAGGTACTTTCCCCTGCAACTGCAGGACATGCAACACCTGTCCATTTACCTCCCTCCTTGACTCCATCCAAGGACCCTGACAGTCTTTCCAGGTGAGGCAGAGATTCACTTGCACCTCCTCCAACCTCATCTACTGTATCCGGTGTTGCAGGTGTCAAACCTGTACATCGGCGAGACCACGCGCAGGCTCGGTGATCGTTTTGCTGAACACCACTCAGCCCGCCTTAACCTACCTGATCTCCCGGTTGCTCAGCACTTTGTCCCACTCCCATTCCCAATCTGACCTTTCTGTCCTGGGCCTCCGCCATTGTCAGAGTGAGGCGCAGTGCAATTGGAGGAACAGCGCCTCATATTTTGCTTGGGTAGCTTACACCCCAGTGGTATGAACATTGACTTCTCCAACTTCAATTAGCCCTTGCTTTCCTTCTCTCTTCCCCGTTCTCCCACCAGTCTTACTGCCTCCGACTACATTCTATCTCCGTCCTACCCACTCTCCTGACATCAGTCTGAAGAAGGGTCTCGACCCGAAACATCACCCGTTCCTTCTCTCCAGAGATGCTGCCTGTCCCGCTGAGTTACTCCAGCATTTTGTTTCTACCTTATATTTATTGATGCTACTTTGAGAACTTCCTTGAAACTTCTCTTCTCTCCACCTGATCATCATTTCTCTTGGTGAAGCTTGCAAAGGAGTGCTCCTTTCTGACGTCTGGTGTCAGGTGTGTAACTAATGTGGCCTGCACAACATGGATGATGTCAAGTAACTTGGGCCTCCATGCCTGGTATACTGGCCTGGGAAAGGACACTGAGATTTGTTCATCTTGTCCTTTCAATTAATTTTGAGGATTTTGCAGAGGCAGCATTGTGTCTGAGTTATCTCCAGTGACTTAAAGTCCCTTCTGCAGATGATTTAGGTGTCTGAATAATTCACGTCTCAAATAAAGTCAGAATAAAGATACTTCAAAGGTCTCCAATGGGGCAATGTAGGACATTTAGATGGTTCAGTTACCTGATAACAACTGGAAAGAAGATATCCCTGAACGTGGAGGTATTTCTGTACCTCTTGCTTGATGGGAGAAGAGGGAGTGATCGGTGTGAGACCAGTCCTTGATTATGCTGGTGACTTTGGTGAAGAAGCATGAAGTGTAGATGGAGTCAATGGAGGTTGGTTGGCGTGATAGACTGGGCTGCCTCCACAACTCTGCAATTTCCTGCATTCTTGGATGGAGCTGTTCGGAAACCATGCTGTGATGCATCCTGACAAAAGGCTTTCTATGGTGCATCTGTAGAAGTTAATGAGGGTTGCTGGGGACATGCTGAACTTCCTATGCCTTTGTAGGCTTATCTGTTTTGTAGGCTTATTGGCCTCATCTGTAGTTTTCACTAATAGAAACATAAAAACATACAAAGTGGGCATAGGAGTAGGCCATTCGACCTTTCGAGCCAGCATCGCCATTCAATATGATCATGGCTGACCATCCAGAATCAGTACCCTGTTCCTGCATTTCCCTAAATTCCTTGATTCCGTTAGCCCTAAGAGCTATATCTAACTCTCTTTTGAATACATCCAGTGAATTGGCCTCCACTGCCTTCCATGGCAGAGAATTCCACAGATTCACAAGTCTCTGGGTTAAAAGGTTTTTCCTCATCTCAGTCCTAAATGACTTACCCCTTATTCTTAAACTATGCCCCCTGGTTCTGGACACCCCCAACTTAGGGAACATTCTTCCTGCATCTAGCCTGTCCAATCCCTTAAGAATTTTGTATGTTTCTATAAGATAGCCTCTCATCCTTCTAAATTCCAGTGAATAAAAGCCCAGTCGATCCACTCTTTCATAATACGTCAGTCCTGGGAATTCACTGCTGCATTCCCTCAATAGCGAGAATGTCCTTCCTCAAATTAGGCCAAAACTGCACACAATACTCCAGGTGCGGTCTCACCAAGGCCCTGTACAACTGCAGATAGACACAAAAAGTAGGAGTAACTCAGCGGGACAGGCAGCATTTCTGGAGAGAACCCTTCTCCTCCTTGCTCCTATACTCAAATCCTCTCGCTAAAACTTGCCATTTGCTTTCTTCACTGTCTGCTGTACCTGCATGCTTACGCTCAGTGACTGATGTACAAGGACACCCAGGTCTCATTGCACCTCCGCTTTTCCTAATCTGACACTTCTTGTTCATGCCACCAAAGTGGATAACCTCACATTTCATTTCACTTGCACTTTATTGTATTGTATTGTATTTATCCACATTATACTGCATCTGCCATGCATCTGCCCACTCACCCAACCTATCCAAATCACCCTTCCCCACCCCCTATCAGTCTGAAGAAGGGTTTCTCCCCACCCCCTATCAGTCTGAAGAAGGGTTTCGGCCCGAAACGTTACCTATTTCCTTCGCTCCATAGATGCTGCTGCACCCGCTGAGTTTCTCCAGCATTTTTGTGTACCTATCCAAATCACCCTGCAGCCTCATAGCATCCTTCTCGCAGTTCACACTGCCACCCAGCTTTGTATCATCCGCAAACTTTGAGATGTTACATTTCATTCCTTCGTCTAAATGGGCTTCATATGCTGATAATTGTAATGTGTTAGTTCCATGTCAGAGTGAGCAGTATACTATAGTTGCATGGTGTTTGTTAATTCCACAAATACATTAGTTTGGTTTAGTTTAGTTTCGAGATACAGCGTGGAAACAGGCCCTTCAGCCCACCGAGTCCACACCGACAACCGATCACCCGTTCACACTTGTTCTACACTATCCCACTTTGGCATCCGCTCCTTACACACTTGGGGGTAATTAACGTACAAACCTGCACGTCTTTGGCATGTGGGAGGAAACCACGATCTCGGAGAAAACCCACGCAGGTCATGGGGAGAATGTGCAAACTCCACACTGATAGCACCCAAGGTCAGGATCGAACCGGGGACCCTGGCGCTATGAGGCAATGGCTCTAATAGCTGCACCACTGTGCCGCAATCTGAACCAAGGTTGCATTCTGAACATTAATGATGGAGCTCACACTGTGAAGGCAGCAGCACTTGCACATGCCGTTGGATAGGAGTGACCAAATCTGCTGCATTGTAGTTTTTTTCAATGAAATAGTTGAAGTATTTTAAATTTAAAGGGAAATTGCACTTTGATTGAAGCTTAAAACAGCATAACAAAGCTTTCTGAGAGTCCATTCTCCTTCGTCACATTTATTAGAATTTACTCTGATGAGCATGATTCTTATTTGATGAAAGGAAGCACGATATAATCAAGAAAAATACCAAGAAAAATTGCAAAACTTGAATTGAACTGCTAGCAACTCCGAGGATGTGATCTGATTCTATATTATTTCATTATCTTCATGAGTTTTCATTATGTATTGCAAGGGTCTCGACTTGAAACATCACCCATTCCTTCTCTCCAAGGATGCTGCCTGTCCCTCTGAGTTACTCCAGCTTTTTGTGTCTATCCCAAGTCTTGTAACGCAGGTGCTGATCCTGATGCTTCCTACTGCGTGCCACGAAACGGATTTCTTTGATTCACAATTAAATTCAGTCGTCAGCATTGTCACCACATTACTTAAGCAAACCCGCTAGAATATTCTCTCCTACAATATCCGTGCTAGATGTGCCTTTGAATAAACGTGACGTAATTTATCGAGGAATTAATAGATTCACTAAAGTCGGGCTAAGATCAGGTCACCCCTTTGATTAATTACTTGCGATTCTTCCAATTCTCCAAAATACTATTTGGGATGAGCCTGGGTCAATGTGACTCAGTACATCATCCTTATCCATGACCCTACATATGAACTGTAAAGCTGTGACATCAAGCAGAATGAATGTCTGGACTTAAGTAGGATTATCTTATCTTCTTATTTGTAAAATGACACAATAGGAGGTTACTTGGCCCATTGGATTTTTGTCAGATGGCAGGGAAGCAACCCTATTAGTTCACTCCCCTGTTCCTACTTAGAGAAATGTACCACAGGAAACATTTCTCTCACTCGTGTCCATTAACTCCTCTATTTTATTTTATTATTAACCCAGACTATGGAGTAACTTACGCTTAACCGATTCAATGGTTCAATGGTGCTTTTCATTATTTGACCTAGTGACCGATCGACCTGGTGTTACAGAATTATAGCATTACTATTACAGTGAAAAAGTCCAAGTCCACAATGAGGTAGGTTGGAAGATCAGGACATCACCCTAGCTTATGGGAGGATGATCCAATAGTCCGATAACAATGGGGAAAAAACGTTTCTTGAATCTGGTAGTGCATGCTTTTTCCTGTTCAACAGTACAGGAGAGAAGAGAGAATCACTAGAGTGTAAAATGTCCTTGTCTATGTTGGCTGCTTTTCCAAGGCAGCATGAAGTGTTGATGTTGTTGCTGGAGGGGAGGCTGGTGTATGTGATGGAGTGGCCAATGTCCACAACTCTCCACAATTTCTTGTAGTCTTTGGCAGAGTTGTTGACAAACCAAGCTGCCATGCACTCTGATAGGATGCTTTCCACGGTGTATCTGTGGGCGTTGGGAAGAGTCATTGGAGACGTGCTGAACTTCCTTAGTCTAAAGGGCCTGTCCCACTTACGCGATTTTTGGCTGATCATCCCCAATTAGTACACCATTCCTGCCTTCTCCCCATATCCCCTGACTCCGCTATCTTTAAGAGCCCTGTCTAGCTCTCCCTTGAAAGTATCCAGAGAACCAGCCTTCACCGCCCTCTGAGGCAGAGAATTCCACACTCACAATTCTCTGTTTGAAATTCGGCCCATGAAGTCTACTCCGACATTCAATCATGGCTGATGTATCTCTCCCTACTAACCCTATTCACCCGCCTTCTCCCCATAACCCTTGACACCCGTACTAATCAAGAATCTGGCAAAATGGAGTGGGTAATTTCATCACAGCAAGTTGCACTTTCTTATTAGTGCACCTTGGAATTGTATCATGTGTATTGTTACAAATGTATTGATGCATTTTGATACATTCCTGTGAGATCTAGATGGGAATAGAGGCTTAAAGTGATCGGAACCAATGTAATCAAGGTGAGCCTTCTGCAAATACCATGCTGCTGGAATAACCTTAATTCCCTGTCTCTGGGTAAAACAACTCTGGATAAATGCACAGTGTCTGCTACCCAGAGCAGGGGAATCATGGGTTTAAGGTGAGAGGGGAAAGATTTAACAGGAAACTGAGGAACACCTTTTTCACACAGATGATGGTGGGAATATGGAATGAGCTGCCAGATTAGGTAGTTGAGGCAGGTGCTATAACAACATTTAAAAGAGTTGGACAAGTACACGA
Organism: Malacoraja senta; assembly: GCA_038087875.1. Taxonomy (NCBI): domain Eukaryota; kingdom Metazoa; phylum Chordata; class Chondrichthyes; order Rajiformes; family Rajidae; genus Malacoraja; species Malacoraja senta. The sequence continues at coordinate 367,577,723 of CM075977.1, forward strand.
ATAGTAAAAATTGAGGGGGATGTGGGCCAAATGCAGGCAGGTGGGACTGGTGTAGATACGGCATCTTGGTTGGCATGGGCAAGTTGGGCTGAAGGGCTTGTTTTTGTGCTCTGTGACTCTGCGAGTCTATAACCAGATCCAATAAGAGACCATGGCTTTAGTATCCCTCAGCACTTCCATTACACCCTCAGGCCTACTGTATCTGTCAGTGTCCTGGGTGCTCTGCCACATCCTCTCCCCAAACCCTTACTGTCCCAGCCCATCCACTCCCTACATTATCCCTACTCCTGATTCCCACTACCCCCTGCACCCACTGATATTCCAGTTAGTAACCCTTGACCACCCACTTTCAATGCTGTACAGTTCCCATCCACAATCTCAAAGCTCTCCCTGTTCCTTGTCTCTCACCAGCCAGCTCGGTAGTATGGAAGGCAAATTCAATGCTAGCATTTATATCAAAATAAAAATACAATACTGGAATACAAAAACAGAGATATAATGCTGAGGCTCTATAAGGCGCTGGTCAGGCTGCATTTGGAGTACTGCGAGCAAATTGGGATATCTGAGGAAGGATGTGCTGGCTCTGGAGAGAGTCCAGTGGAGGTTTGCGAGAATGATTCCAGGAATGAGTGGGTTAGCATATGATGAGCACTTGACGGCACTGGGCCTGTACACGCTGGAGTTTAGAAAGTTGAGGGGGGACCTCATTGAAACTTACAGAATAATGAAAGGCATAGATAGATGTGGAAAGAATGTTTCCACTGGTGGGAGAGTCTAGGACCAGATGCCTTAGTGGTGGTGGGTTACCTTGTTGAGAAGCTGGTTGGAACCAATTCTGTAATGCTGAGTTCAGGAGTATACTTGGTGGAAGCTTCAGCATAATAATAAAAAACAATGAAGCATTGTTTCGGGATCGTCAAAGAGTTTAATCACACCAAGCGGATGTTGTCAATAGACAATAGACAATAGACAATAGGTGCAGGAGTATGCCATTCGAGCCAGCACCGGCATTCAATGTGATCATGGCTGATCATCCACAATCAGTACCCCGTTCCTGCCTTCTCACCATACCCCCTGACTCCGCTATCTTTAAGAGCCCTATCTAGCTCTCTCTTGAAAACATCCAGCGAACCGGCCTCCACTGCCCTCTGAGGCAGAGCATTCCACAGACTTACAACTCTCTGTGTGAAAAGGTATTTCCTCATCTCCGTTCTAAATGGCTTACCACTTATCCTTAAGCTGTGGTTCCTGGTTCTGGACTCCTCCAACATCGGGAACATTGTCCTAAATGGTTACATCATATTTAGTCAAGCTTGGGAGAATAATCAGCATAGATTTCATTAAAAAAAATCTGAAAAGAAGCTTAGATCACATTTTGCAAATAAATCATATAATGTTGATCAAGGTGGGGGCTGTCATGGACTTAAACTTTTTAAGCATGGTGGCAACACCACTACAATTTATTTGACATGCTTTGCCTCTTCTTTGGGTTCTCGCCCAGCAGAAGGTACAGAAGCTTGAAAACATACACCACCAGATTCAGGAACAGTTTCTTCTCCTCAGCTATCAGGCATCTGAATTGTCCTTCCATAGCTAGTGTACTTTTCGATTCACCTCATTGTGGACATCGGACTTTCATCACTGCAGCTGTTGGGGCTGATCAGCTATGATCACATTGAATGGTGGTGCTGGCTCGAAGGGCCGAATGGCCTACTCCTGCACCAGAACTATATTCTGCACTCTGTACCTTTCCCTTTGTTCTACCTATTGTACTTGATTTTGACCTGATTGTGATGGTGTATATTATTATATGATTTGATTGGATAGCATGCAAAGCAAAGCTTTTCACTGTACCTCATACATGTGACAATAATAAACTTAGAACCTAAAAATAAACCTAAGTTCATAAAGTAGTTTCAAAGATATAGCTTGCAATAAGATCAGGTAGATTCCAAAAAAGAGTTCTGATTTTATTACATTTACAAACTGGCATCTAACTAGCCAATGAGAATATTGCCAGGCATATCCAGCTCATAAAAAGATGATAAATCCAATCTGTCTAATGTGCCAACTCAGACTACTCTCAGTGATGCAACTGTGCAATCAAAAATCCCTGAGTCACCCACACATGAATGTTCAGTTTTGGCGTTAACAGGTGCATTGCAACCTTGATCCAACCATGGACCAAAGAGTTGAATTCTAAACCCTTGGGAGCATGTTTTTTCTTCATTTTACATAAATGATTTTATTCATTTTACATTCATTTTGCATATTTACATCTCGTTGGTTATGGGGAAAAGGCAGGAGAACGGGCTTGAAAGGGAAAGAGATCAGCCATGATTGAATGGCGGAGTAGACTTGAAGGGCCGAATGGCCATATTCAGCTCCGAGATCATATGGTCAGATCACACTGCTTATTAAACAATTGTTCTTCTAAAACAACTTTGTTGCTGACGTTCATGCCCCTGAATTATAACTCGCAGGTCAGAAGTGAGTTCTGCTGCTGCATTCCCTGAGCATGATTGTTCTGAGCCAAGGCGATGGAATCACTTTGCATCCTCTCCCTCGGATTTACATGAGAGAAAGCTGGCTGAAATAATGTGATCCCATTTCTTTGAATGGACTCAGTGGTTTTGCTTGGAAAATTATTTGGAATGTTCTTAGTTGAATTATATTTAACTGTGTTTTTAATTGTCTCTGATAGTCGTTATACTGAGGACTGTCGGGGCAATGTAGAAACATAGAAACATAGAAAATAGGTGCAGGAGGAGGCCATTCGGCCCTTCGAGCCAGCACCGCCATTCATTGTGATCATGGCTGATATTCCCCAATCAATAACCCGTGCCTTATCCCCATATCCCTTGATTCCACTAGCCCCTAGAGCTCTATCTAACTCTCTCTTAAATCCATCCAGTGATTTGGCCTCCACTGCCCTCTGTGGCTGGGAATTCCACAAATTCACAACCCTCTGGGTGAAAACGTTTTTTCTCACCTCAGTCTTAAATGGCCTGCACTTTAATCTAAGACTGTGGCCTCTGGTTCTCGACTCGCCCAACATTGGGAACATATTTCCTGCATCTAGCTTGACCAGTGCTTTTATAATTTTATATGTTTCTATAAGATCCCCCCTCATCCTTCTAAACTCCAGTGAATACAAGCCTAGTCTTTTCAATCTTTAAATAGATTTCAATTGTTTTCAATAGTTAGATAGATATGACAGTCCCGCCATCCCAGGGGTCAATCTCGTGAACCTACGCTGCACTGCCTCAATCACAAGGATGTCCTTCCTCAAATTAGGAGACCAAAACTGTACACAATACTCCAGGTGTGGTCTTACCAGAGCCCTATACAACTGCAGAAGAACCTTTTAATTCCTATACTGAAATCCTCTTGTTATGAAGGCCAACATTCCATTAGCTTTCTTCACTGCCTGCTGTACCTGCACGCCACCATTCAGTGACCGGTGTAAAAGGACAGCCAGGTCTCGATGTACCTCCCCCTTACCTAACCTAACCCCATTGAGATAATAATCTGCCCCCTTGTTTTTGCCGCCAAAGTGGATAACCTCACATTTATCTTTATTATACTGCATCTGCCACGCATCTGCCCACCCACTCAACCTGTCCAGGTCACCCTGCAACCTCCAAACATCCTCTTCACAGTTCACACTGCCACACAGCTTTGTATCATCCGCAAACTTGCTAGTGTTGCTCCTAATTCTCTCTTCCAAATCATTAATATATATGGTAAACAGTTGCGGCCCCAACACCGAGCCTTGCGGCACTCCACTCGCCACTGCCTGCCATTCTGAAAAGGACCCGTTCACTCCTACTCTTTGCTTCCGGTCTGCCAACCAATTTTCTATCCACGTCAACACCCTACCCCCAATACCACGTGCTCTAATTGTAGTCACCAGTCTCCCGTGCGGGACCTTATCAAAGACTTTCTGAAAGTCTACAAACACCACATCAACTGGCTCCACTTCATCCATTTTACTTGTCACATCCTCAAAAAATTCCAGAAGATTAGTCAAGTATGATTTTCATTTCATAAATCCATGTTGACTTGGACTAATCCTTTAACTGCTATCCAAATGCCCCATTATTACCTATTTAATAATTGACTCCAGCATCTTTCCCACCACCGAAGTTAGGCTAACTGGTCTATAATTCCCCGTTTTCTCTCTCGCTCCTTTCTTGAAAAGTGGGATAACATTAGCTATCCTCCAGTCCATAGGAACTGATCCTGAATCCATTGAACATTGGAAAATGATCACCAATGCATCCACTATTTCTAGAGCCACCTCCCTAAGGATCCTGGGATGCAGACCATCAGGTCCAGGGGATTTATCATCCTTCAGTCCCATTAGCCTATCCAATACTATTTCTCGCCTAATGAAAATTTCTTTCAGTTCCTCTACCCCCTTAGATCCTCTGTTCTCCAGTACTTCTTGGAGATTGATTGTGTCTTCCTTGGTGAAGACAGATCCAAAGTACCTGTTCAACTCCTCTGCCATTTCCTTGTTCCCATAATAATTTCACCCATGTCAGCCTTCAAGAGACCTACATTTGACTTTGCTATTCTTTTTCCCTTAACAAAGAAGCTTTTACTGTCCTTTATTTTCCTGGCCAGCTTCCCCTCGTACTTCATCTTTTCAGCCCGTATTGCCCGTTTTGTTTCCTTCTGTTGTCCTATGAAAGTTTCCCAATCCTCTGGCTTCCGGCTTCTCTTTGCTGTGTTATACATCTTTTCTTTTAGTTTTATCCTATCCCTAACTTTTTGTATTATTTTTTAGTTAGTTTAAAGTCTGTTTTTGGGGGAAACTTTAACTTTTCTATGTGGGGGAGGGGGGTAGGGTAATGGGGAAACTGTTTCCTAGTCGCTTCCTGGCGGGGACGCGACTATTTCTCCAAGTCGCGTCCTCGCCCCCCCTCCTCGCGGCCTACCACCTGGATCGGAGCGGCCTTTCCTGCCGGGGACCGGGAATCGGACCAGAGCTACAACAGCGGCGGCGCAGCGCTGAATTCACCGCGGAGCGGGCGATGCCGACCTGGATCGCCGTTTGGAGCTCCGGAGCGTTGGGCCGCTGCCCCAACATCGTGGAGCTGCGGTTTGGGAGAGCTTCCAGCGCGGCCGGTGCTGAACAACATCGCGGAGTCCTGGGGCCCTTTACCGAGGGCCGCCAGTGTTGAATCTCCGCCCAGCATGGCCTGCGGGCTTTGGGAGCCGCGGACTCCGGTAGGAGGTGGCCGACTCTGATGTCCAGGCCGCTGAGGTCCCCCAGCCCCGATGTCGGACTTACATCACCCCGGCGAGCGGGCCTGAACATCGGGCCGCCCGGACTGCGGTGGGCTCGGGGAGGCCCCGACCACGGGTGAACATTGGGGAACATTAGAGGAAGATGACTGACTTTGGTGCCTTCCCTCACAGTGGCTAACTTTGATTCTGCTGTGTGGGGATGTTTTATGTTGAACTCTATCGTGTGTTGTGTTCTTTATTTTTATTGTATGGCTGTATGGTGAACACACATTTCACTGTGCCAACTGGCACATGTGACAAATACATGTATCTTGTATCTTGTATCTTGTAATTTCTCTTGTCAGCCACAGTTGCCTCCTGCTCCCCTTAGAATCTTTCTTCCTTTTTGGAATGAAATGATCCTGCGTCTTCCAGATTATGCCCAGAAATTCCTGCCATTGCTGTTCCACCGTCTTTCCTGCTAGGATCCCTTTCCAGTCTACCTTGGCCAGCTCCTCCCTCATGCCTTCATAGTCCCCTTTGTTCAACTGTATCACTGACACTTCCGATTTAACCTTCTCCTTCTCAAATTGCAGATTAAAACTAATCATATTATGATCACTACCTCCAAGTGGTTCCTTTACCTCTCGTTCTCTTATCAAATCTGGTTCATTGGACAACACTAAATCCAGAATTGCCTTTTCTCTGGTTGGCTCCATTGCAAGTTGCTCTAAGAATCCATCTCAGAGGCACTCTACAAACTCTCTTTCTTGGGGTGCTGAACAAACCTGATTTTCCCAGTTTACCTGCATATTTGAAATCCCCCATCACCACAGTGGCATTACCTTTGTTACATGCCAGTTTTAACTCCTGCTGCAACTTACACCCTACATCCAGGCTACTATTTGGGGGTCTGTATATAACACCAATTAGTGTCTTCTTGCCTTTGCAATTCCTCAACTCAATCCACAGTGACTCTACCTCATCAGTCCCTATGTCTTCCCTCGCAAGGGTCTGAATTCCATCCCTCACCAGCAGAGCTACCCCCCCTCCTCTGCCCACCTGCCTGTCCTTTCTATAGGATGTATAACCTTGAATATTAAGTTCCCATGCCCGATTCCCCTGCAGCCACGTCTCAGTATCCCCACAATGTCATATCTACCAACCTCTAACTGAGCCTCAAGCTCATCTACTTTACTTGTTATACTTCACGCATTCATTTACAATATTTTTAATTCCTTACACATCTCACCTTTCACATCGATCCCTATCACACTTGGCCATACTCTCCTATCCCTTTGTGAGCTTTCTTTCCCGTTAATTCTGGGGTCATTAACTATCCCTTTTCTCCCTTTCCCTTTAACTGTCCTTGACTATCCCATTTGACACCCCCCCCTTTATTTAGTTTAAAAGCACCTGTGTAGCAGTGGCAAACCTGCCTGCCTGCCTGTCCCCCACCTTTTAAGATATAATCCGTCTCTTTTGTACAGTTCCCCCTTATTCCAAAACAGAACCCAGTGGTCTAAGAATCTAAATCCCTTCCCCCTGCACCAGTTCCCTAGCCACACATTCAGGTCCCGTATCTCCCTGTTCCTGCTCTCGCCAGCACGAGGAACTGGAATCAAACCAGAGATAACCACCCTGGAGGTCCTGCTTTTCAGCATTTCTCTGAGCTCTCTAAAGTCAGGCTGCAGAATATTCATCCCCTTCTTTCCGACATCGTTTGTGCCGACATGCACTACCACTTCCGGCTGTTCACCTTCGCCCTTGAGGATTTTCTGTAATCTGTCCGTAACATCCTGGATCCTGGCACCAGAGAGGCAGCACACCATCCTCGAATCCCGTCTGTTGCCGCAGAAACCCCTGTCCATACCTCTCCAATGGAGTCTCCAACTACCACGGCGTTGCCTGACGTCGGCCTCTTTAGGTGTATAGCTTCAAGATGCAGCCCTAATCAGTACTCACAGACTGCTCTGCTTTGCAGGTATAGTCACAGCTGGGGCCCTCAGGAAAGTGTAAAGCAACAGCAGCCAAGTGAAAAGCACTGGGGACAGACAATGTGCTCAGTTTCACATGGAACCATGTTATTTCAGCATTTCAAGAGATGTTGATTCTTTTATGACAAAACAATCTTATCTATCACATATCCATGAAGCTGGTGAATTTGGGTTAGTTTATAATAGATTTATGAATAGTTTAGAGACCTGCAGAATGGGAACAGGCCGCTCGGCCCAACTGGTCCATACCAACCAAGATACATAGAATAGATACATAGAAAATAGGTGCAGGAGTAGGCCATTCGGCCCTTCGAGCCTGCACCGCCATTCAATATGATCATGGCTGATCATCCAACTCAGTATCCCGTACCTGCCTTGTCTCCATACCCCCTGATCCCTTTAGCCACAAGGGCCACATCTAAATGCCTATAGATGCCTATCAAAAGCTAATCCCATCGCCTGTGCTTGGCCCATTTAGTTCTAAATCTTTCCAACCCATTGGTATTAATATTGGTCGATATTGGTTTATTATTGTCAAGCAGGGGCGGAAATCCCAGGGGGGACACTCCCCCACCCTTCCCCCCCCCCGGTTTGAGAGGTGGGGGTTGATCCCCCCCATTTTTTGTAATCCGGATTTTAAAACTCCGTGAAACGAAAAGCTGTTAAAAATCTCCGCTTTCCGCGAGACAGTAGGGGGTGGGACTGATGATCGAGGGCGCCGATTGGACGAGAGAGATGTCGGTCAGCAGGGACTAGGGGGGCATGATAATTCAGCGCGATGATTGGAGGAGGGAGGTGTCGGTCAGAGGCGGTAGTAGGGGGGTGGGCGCATGCGCACGCGCGGCCGCCAAAAAATTGTATCCCCCCATGTTTTGTCAGCGATTTCCATGCTTGTTGTCAAGTGTACTGAGATACAGAGAAAACCTTTTGTTTGCTTGCTATTTAATCAAATCAGATGGAGTCAGACAGCATGGAAACAGATCCTTGGTTTAACCCGTCCGTACTCATCAAGATGTCCCATCTATGACAGTCCCATTTGCCCACATTTGGCCCTAATCCCTCTAAACGTTTTCTATCATGAATGTACCTGTCCAAGAGTCTTTTAAATGCTGTTATATACCTGTGAATGTACCTGTGAATGTACCTGTCTCAACTACCTCCTCTGGCAGCTCCTTCCATATACCCGCCACTCTCTGTGTGAAGAAATTGTCCCTCAGATTCCTAATAAATCTTGCCCATCTCACATGAATACAATTGAGCCATACACAAGTACAACAGGTAGATTGAAGAGTAAAATACCAGAGAGCAGAATACAGTTTCTCAGCATTGTCATGTAACAGTTCCAGAGAAATGTCCAGTATCTGAAATGAGATAATTTAGAAAATTGGCCTGTATTCATGTAACTGTTCAATGTCATTTTGTAATTATATCTGCATCTACCATCTTCTCTTATAACTTGTTCTATATACCCACTGCCCTCTGTATGAAAAATGTTCCCGTCAGGTCTCCTTTTCCCTCTCACCTTAAATCTAGTTTTAGACTCTTCTACATTAGGCCAAAGACTATACCCACTCCATCAATGCTCCTCATGATTTTATAAACTTCTATAAGGTCACCATTGAGCCTCCCTTGCTTCAGGGAGAACAGTCCCAGCCTATCCAATCTCTCCTTATGACTCAAGTCAACCAGGTGGCGCCGTGCATGGCAGCCTCGCCAACAGCCTGTCTCGCCCCTCTCTTCTTTAGTTGTTTTTAGTCTGATTTTACTTGTATGTTTAGGTGTATCTTTAGTTTTTGTATTATGTGGGGGTGGGGGGAACCTTTTTTAATCTCTTCCCTCGACGGAGATGCGACTTTTTCCGTATTGTATCTCCGTCCCCACTGCATCGTGAAGCTGGTGGTCCCTTTGTTAGGGATCGACTTCGGGAGCTCCAACCGCGGGAGCCTCGATCGCCTCAATCGCCCCGTTCGATCGCCGACTGCGGGAGCTTCAATCGCCCTGACTGCGGATGTTTCGATTGCCCCGACCGTGGGAGAAAAGGAGGAAAGAAGGTATACGTTATTTGCCTTCCATCACAGTGCAGAAAATCAAGATGGACGTGCTGCCTGCACTGGTGAGGACTCGGAGGGAGTGCCGTGAGTGCAGTGATCTCAGTGTTTGCGGGGACATCGCGCCATGTGGACATCCCGGAGTCTAGTGTGAGTGTGGACGGCTTTCTGACTGATCGGGCGGACAGGGACTGCAGAGAGAGTGACAGTGATCGGTACAACTCAGGTCACATCACGGTGAAGGAGTGTGTGTGGCCCAGACATTGAACTGATGGCTGTGGGTCTCCGCTTATGCTGTGTGCTTTGGGGATTCTCACACGCCGCTGTGGTGGCTGTTTAAGTCCATGTTTAATCTTTATGTAGTTATGTATCTTGTTGCTTTTTTTTAATGACTGTATGGCAAATCAAATTTCACTGTCCCTCAGTACACGTGACAATAAAGTACCATTGAACCATTAAAAGTCCTCTAATCCAGCAATATCCTTATGAATTATGTCCGCAGCCTCTCTAACTTAATCACATCCTTCCTATAGCATTGTGACCAGAACTGCAAACAGTATACACTGAAATAATAACTTTTTGGCAAGTTTAATTGTTAGTTTAGTTTATAACTAAGCTAGCGGCACAGCAGTAGAGTTGCTGCCTTACAGTGCCAGAGACCTGGGTTCGACCCTGACTACGGGTGTTGTCTGTATGAAGTTTGTTCATTCTCCCTGTGACCACATGGGTTTCCTCTGGGTGTTCCAGTTTTCTCCCATACTCCAAATACATACGGGTTTGTAGGTTAATTGGCTTCAGTAAATTGTCCCAAGTGGGTAGGATAAGGCTAGTGTATGGGGGTGATCGGTGGTCGGCGCAGACCCGGTGGGCCGAAGGGCCTGTTTCCATGCTGTATCTCTAACATCGAAAAGTCTAAAGTCTAGCTTATTATTGTCACGCGTACCGAGATACCGTGAAAAGCTTTTGTTTTGAAGTTTCTGAATGCAGTTCAATGTTAAATAAAAAATGTTAATTGGGTCACTTAAACCCTCAGGTGTTTTCAGAAGATAGACTTTCGAGATGAGTAATGTGGTTGCACAGAAGATTATATTGTTTGCAATTCATTTGCGAAAAAATAACTTGTGCCGAATTAATAGAACTTTTTTTTTCCGACTCCTCTCCTCATGGAAGGCCTAGATGGAGTGGTTGTGGAGAGAATGCTTCCAGTAGTGGGTGAGTGTCGGACCAGAGGACACAGCCTCAGGATAAAAGGATGGAGATGAGGAGGAATTTATTTTGCCAAAGGGTGGGAACTCTGTGGAATTCATGGCCACAGATGATGGTGGAGAGTGCATAGGTCTGAAATAATGTGCAACATGTGTAGGCAACATTGTCTCATGTGTGAGACGGCGGTAAGTGCAGTCCATTCATGAAGTCTAAAGAAGGCTCCCAACCTGAAACGCAGCCTTTCTATTCCTTCCATAGATAGACACAAAATGCTGGAGTAACTCAGGCATAGGTGACGTTTTGAGTCGAGACTCTTCTTCAGGCTGAATTAAACCAGCATCGGCAGTTTCATTCCTACATATTCCTTCCATAGATGCTACCTGACCTTCTGAGTTACTCCAACATTCTGTGTTTTATGCAAGATTCCAGCATCTGCCGTTTCTTGTGTCTCCATTTGTGTAGAAGCTAGCTTTCATACGACATTGCACTCAGATGTATATGATAGCAAACTAATCTGAATCTGAGTTACATTACTTTTAAAAGTACAGTCGATAGGTGCAACTTTTCACAATATTTTTTTCCCATTCGTTTCATTTCTTCACAAGCACTTCACATATTGACATAACAACAATTCAGTGAAGCATCTCAATTGAATCATAGATTAACATAAACTGCATATTGAATATTGATATTCTGAGGTGTCGTGCTCTTGGGCTCCCTAGTATTAATTATACAACACCACTTTGATTCTAAAGTTCACAGAATGACTCATGCCGAGTCTCAGAAAGTTAATGCAGTGCTTTCATGCATTAACAATTTGGTCCAGATTGCTGTAGGTCAATTTCTCCGCACTTTGAAGTTTGCTTTAATTGAATTTTTGTGATGCTTTCCAAATGTCATGTTCACATTGTCGGAAGTTGAGAAACTTTGACCAAGGAACAATAATGGGGACAGCAATGTCCCTCCAAGGAATAGTAGTGACTAATTTGAAGCTAATAAGACAGACTTCTAGCTTAGCTTGCAAATCATAGCCATTAAGGTCAAGAAATTCCATTACTAAGCACAATATTTATTTGAACAACATAACAGAATTGCTTTGTAAAACCAATTACAAAAAAATGATTTGGTATAAATTTCACAGTCCAGAAAATCCACATTTTTCTCTATAAAATAAACCATTTATTTACATCCCAATGCATGTGGCCTCAAATAATGTGCTACATGTGCAGGTACCATTGACTCATGTGTGGTATGCCCATGTCCTTGTTACCAATATGGAGTAGGATCTTTGGTAGTTTTTTCTCCCTGTCTAGATTCTGCTCCAATGCCTTCATTGATAGCCTTGATCATGTCACTAGGGAGACAACATTCCATCTTGAAGTTACAACTGCATGTACAGCAGCAACTTTACTGGGATGTTACCAGGACTCGAGAGTCTGAGCTATAGTGAAAGGTTGAGCAGGCTTGGAGCACAGGAGAATGTGGGGTAGTCTTAAAGAAGTGTATTAAATCATGAGAGGATTAGATCGGGCATACACAAAGAGTCTCTTGCCCAGAGTAGGGGAGCCGAGAACCTGAGGATACTTTAAGGTGAAGGGGGAAAGATTTAATAGGAATCTGAGGGCTAACTTTTTACACACAGGGTGGTGGGTGTATGGAATGAGCTGCCAGAGGAGGCAGTTGAGGCAGGGACCATTGCAAAGTTTAAGAAACAATTAGACAGGTACATGGATAGGACAGGTTTGGAGGGATATGGGCCAAATGCAGGCAGGTGGGACTAGTTTAGATGGGACACCTTTGTCGGTGTGGGCACGTTGGGCCGACGGGCCTGTTTCCATGCTCTATGACTCTATGACTCTATAACTACCTACTCCCATAACTGTAATGCTCATGATCATTTCATTCCCTCCCAATTGATGTGCTCATCATGCTGTAGCCTTAACTCTGACTGCAATCCCAGGACAGCTCACTCTCTCATCAGTATGGAAAACCGACCACTAGTCAGAAAGCACGATTCCCTCAGGGGTGAGCTGAATGACCTGCTTGTGGTTTCCTGTCAGTCTAGTTATCACCGATCCCTCTCCATCTGGAATCCATCAGGTTAAGGGGTAACACCTCCTGAAAGACACCGACCGTAAAACACTCAGCCTCGTGGATGGACCATAGTGACAACTATAGTTGATCAAACCCCAAAACCCACAACTCGAGCACCTCCATCTGGCAACATGTCCTCTTCCTGTGGTTGTCCAGAACACAAGAAGCATCCTGAAGCAACCACACAGCACAGAATGTGCATTAAAAAAACATTCAGACTAGCCCTGCCTCGCTTTTCTCTGGATAAATTAGTTCACTGAACAGAAATCAGAATAATTTAATATATTTAATTTGTTTTAATATTAAGTTTATTAATGTTCATATAATATTAATGTTAAAACTTCCATAATATTTAATATTAAGCTGCTGTGCCCTTGCCAATGCCCTTGCGCTAGTCCTAGCCCTCTAAAATCCACACTGCACTCCGTGGTCAGTGCATCAACAGAAGCAACATTTATATTCCCTGGTGCCACAAGGAATCAAGGGATATGGGGAAAAAGCAGGAACAGGGTACTGATTTTAGATAATCAGCCATGATCATATTGAATGGTGGTGCTGGCTCGTAGGGCCGAATGGCCTACTCCTGCACCTATGTTTCTATGTTTCTATGTTTCTATGTTTCCACAAGTCATGCAATTAACTGGAGAGTAGAAACGAGGACCCGCAGATGCTGGTTAATACACAAAAGGACACAAATTGCTGGAGTAACTCAGTGGGTCAGGCAGCATGTCTGGAGAACATGGATGGATGCCCTTTTAGGTCAAGACCCTTCTTCAGACTGATGGACCAATTTTACTTCGGAGTCACGTGAATGACTACGTGAAGAAGACCCGTCAGGGCGCATGCGCGTCATTACGTCTGACGCATTGGCGCCCGGACAGCAGGAGGACGGAGCTCCTCCTGTGGTGAGTACTTTAAAAACTCCACCAAAGTCGGAGAGACTTTGGAGGAGTTAGGTGTATTGTGTTAGTGGTGCTCTATTTTTTCCCAAAATTTACAGGCGCTATGGAGAAATCGACGAGGGGCAGGCGAGCTGCAGAGAAGGTGAGAGAGAGCTGCGGGAGTGCGGTCTCTGAGCGGCTGCCTGGTACCCCTGGGGAGTCGCCAACCAGGAGCGGAGTGACGGCAGACTTGGTATCGCAAGGTACACAGCCAACACCAGTCGGGCGGAAGGCTAAAGCCAAGTCTGTCAGGCCCATGGACTCAGCAGAGTCGGGCCAGGATGAGTCCCGCGCGGGACAGGATACCGTCACCCAACGGTTATCCCAGATGGAGCAACTCATTCAGGGGTTGCTCCACAAAGGCACACTCCAGGAGGAGTCGTGTGGGCGGCAGGCCGTGGGGAAAGCTCCGCCGGCAGTACCTAGTAGAGGGCTGCTTGACGTCACCCTCTTTCAAGAGGTTAGTGCTGAGGGTCAGATAAGCTCTGACCCTGATTCTGATGACGAATTTGAAGGAGAAGAACGGCAGCTGCCAGAGTTACCACCTCTAGCAGCACGATTTGCCATGGCATCAGAATCTGGAGAGCCTCTGGGTGAGGAGGCGGGCGACCAGTATTAATTATCTGGTGTCTCATCAGCTGCAGAAGCTGACTATAGATGAAACATTACATAAACATGAAACGCCAGTGAACTGTGGACTGCTAAAAGTGCCAGTGGTCAACAGGATGATATGGGGCCAGATGGGGATAGCCATGAGAGCCCAGGAAATGAAACTGCAGCGCCAGGAATGGTAGATGGGGAAGAAATGACCAACTTACAGCAAGAGGTGCTGGGGCAAACTTTGCAGTGCCCATTTTGAAGTGCCCTTTGCAGTGCCCATTTTGAAATTAATTGTCTGCGCAAAAGCGCCATTCGGCCGACAATCAACCCAAAGTATGCATCACTCTGCCAGCCTGGCAGTGTACAACCGGCCAATCTGCTCTTCGGCGAAGATTTCGCGAAGAAGGTTAAAGAGCTGGAGGAGGAGGGCGAAGACGGTGGGCTTAATAAAGCAGCCAGCAGCCACACACTCGCAAAAAAGGAAGTACCCCTTCAAGCGTGGTGACTGGTCAGGACAAGGGACAAGTCGTACGACCATGCAGCGCAGTTGGCATTCGGCAGCAGCAGCGCCAGGGAAAGTGGGGTTTCCAGCTCGAGGCCGGGGACAAAGGAATCCAGGTGGTAAGGAGGTATGTGGGTCTGGTTCTCATGTAGACAGATCAAATGTAATACAACTAAAAGTTGGAGGAAGATTACATCTGTTCTTAGAGGAATGGAAACAAATTACCTCAGACATGTTTATACTGAGTGTTATTGAAGGGTTTCGAAAAGAGTTTAATACAAATTCTGATTTACCCATGCAGCATGTTCCAAAAAGAAGTTTTCAGTTCAGTATAACTGAACAAATGGAAGTTCAGGTGGAACTTGAAAGCTTATGTAATAAAGGCGTAATTGCTAAGGCAGTTTACCAAAGCCAACAATTCGTGTCCAATATTTTTCCCAGACCAAAATAGGATGGGGGATGCAGAATTATCCTGGACCTGACTAGTCTTAACCCTTTTGTACAGTACAGACATTTTAAGATGGAAACGTTTGTGACTGCTAAGCAACTTGTTTCCAGAGGATGCTATAGATCTTAAAGATGTGTATTACTCAGTGTCTGTTCATTTGCAGGATAGATGATATTTAAAATTCACCTGGATGGGTCAATTATGGCAATACAATGCACTGCCTAATGGTTTGTCTTCAGCTCCTAGAGTATTTACAAAGTTGTTAAAACCTATTCTAGGAATGATGAGAAGTCAAGGTCATGTGCTCGTGGCTTATCTCGATGATATCTTGATTGTAGGACAATCAAAGGAAACAGCTCAAGCATCAGTGGCAGTCGTTAAATCCACTTTTCAAAGATTGGGCTTCATAAGCCATCCAGAGAAATCCAAATTAACACCTGTAACACAAATTGACTAATTGGGATTCACAATTGACTCAATCAACATGATTGTGACCTTACCTAGGCAAAAAAGGGTAGAGCTAATTGAGAGCTGTATCAAGCTAATTGCTGACACACAGCCTTCAATTAGACAGGTGGCAAGTCTGCTTGGGAAATTAGTGGCAGCATTTCCAGCAGTGGGCCACTGCATTATGGGCCACTGCATTATCAACAATTACAGAGGGCAAAGGAACAAGCACTAAGGATACATTTGGGTCATTATAATAGGCCTATGCATCTATCAGCAGAGGCTGTTGCTGATGTGCAATGGTGGATTCAGCATGTGTCCACTAGTAGTTCCAAAGTATTATTGGAGCAGTCTTCCATGATTTTCCAGACAGATGTCAGTGCACTTGGGTGGGGTGCTACTGATACAAGTTCCAGCTGTGGAGGCAGATGGACTGAGCAAGAGTCATTGCTTCTGCAAACATGGGGAATTAACCATTTAGAGCTTTTAGGAGTTTTTATGGAGTTAAGGCTTATTGCTCTAGCAAAAATAGCTTGCATGTTCAGTGTCAAATTGACAACACTACAGCAGTTGCATATATTAATCATATGGGTGGAATCAAGTCGTTATCTTGTGACAGATTGGCAAATCAAATTTGGGCCTGGTGTATTGATAGAGATATTTGGCTTTCAGCTATCTATCTGCCAGGTAGACTCAATATTGTAGCAGATGCCAGGTCACGAAAATTCCATGATAATACAGAGTGGATGTTGAACCAGGACGTGTTCAAGGACATAGTACTTGCATATGGAATGCAAGATATCGAGTTGTTTGCATCCAGGCTTAACCACCAGCTGCCAAAATATGTTTCATGGGAACCAGATCCGGGGGCAGTTGCAATTGATGCTTTTTCGCTAAATTGGGGTAATATGTTTGTGTACATTTTCCCACCATTTTGCCTGATAGGTCGGTGTCTGCAAAAAATCAAGCAGGATGCCGCTTCAGGGGTGTTGGTGATACCAAATTGGCCAACTCAACCATGGTTCTCTTTGATGTTACAGATAGTTCCAAAGAGTAGGAATTTACTGGAGCACCCGGTAACGCGGGAAATTCATCCGTTATGTGATCATATTGATCTGTTAATTTGCAGGTTTTAAGAAGGCCTTACCTGGGTCGAGGACTTTCTCGGCGAACGGTGGACATGCTCACTGCAGCCTGGAGAAAGTGTACTCAAAAGCAGTATATTACTTATGTAAAAAAATGGGAACAATATTGTGTTAAAAAGAATATTCAATATAATACTGTAGTTATTGAAAATGTTTTAGAGTTTTTATGCACACTCTATTATGATGAGGGTCTCAGTTATAGTGCTATCAATACAGCTAGAAGTGCTTTGTCCTCATACCTTGTAATATGTACACGGACAGAACGTATTGGTTCTCACCCTCTCATATCTCGGTTGATGAAAGGAATCTTTAATTCCAAACCTCCAAAACCTAGGTATATGGTTATCTGGGATGTAAGTGTTGTTCTTAACATGCTTCGTTATTGGGTCCCTGTCACATCTATGACTTTGTCAAAATTAACCATGAAATTGGCTTTGCTAATGGCATTGGTTTCAGCACAGAGAGTGCAGACTTTGCAAAAACTTCAGTTAGATAGAATGGAAGTGACTGCAAAATGTTTTATGTTTTATATTTATGACCTGCTCAAACAAAGTAGGCCAGGAGTGACAGGTTTTAAGATTGTGTTCTCAGCATATCCTACAGATCCATGTTTATGTGTAAGGACACATTTGTTACATTACATTTAAGCTACAAGGGCTTTAAGACATGAGGAAACAGGATTATTTATCAGTTACAAGAAGCCACACAAGAGAGTGGCAGTTCAGACTATCTCAAGGTGGTTAAAGCAAGTGTTGGTTCAGGCAGGAATTAACACTGGTGTGTTTACATCTCATTCCACTAGGGCAGCAGCAACATCGGCGGCCAGGGCGATGGACGTTCCCATCGACCATATACTAAAGGCCGCAGGGTGACAAAATGAACTCGTGTTTCAACAATATTACCATCGGCCGATTGCCGATGGAGGGCTGTTTGCCAATTCGATCTTAAGTTCTGTTCATTCTATTTAATTCTGTTTAATTCTGTTTAATTTTGCCCCTAAGATAGAGGGCTTATTGTTTGTTTTATGACTCAAATAAAACTGTTACTGCATGATATTCAGTGTCATGTTTACAGCATTATTGATTATACTCAACTAGAGTCAATCAATGCAGGGATTTTGATCTGCGGCATAAAATCACAGAGCTTTGAAATCTTCACGTAGTCACTCACGTGACTCCGAAGTAAAATAGTAAGATTAAACGAGAACTTACCAGTTTGAAGTTTGATCTTTATTTTATGAGGAGTTACGTTGGTGATTACGTGCCCGCCACGCCCAACCCTCTCTCACAAAAAAGGTCATAATGGTAGTACTCATGTTGCTCATCTTAATATGTTACTTCAAATATGGTGTTGTCTGTGATTTCATACTGCTGCTTTGAAGATTGACGCGCATGCGCCCTGACGGGTCTTCTTCACGTAATCACCAACGTAACTCCTCATAAAATAAAGATCAAACTTCAAACTGGTAAGTTCTCGTTTAATCTTACTATTCTTCTTCAGACCAATTAACTGTTCTAGGTGGCTACTAATGTTTTCACTTTCCACTACTTCCTTGGAAATGAAAAAATACACCATTTTGAGGAAATCTAATGTTGGAATTAAATTAAAAGAAATGCTTTAAAAAACATAATTCCCTTACGTAGGCAAAGCCCAGCTTTCAGTGGGTACTGCATGCTGGCTGAAGGACTGTTGGTATCTTACTTTTCATCAGGCTATCTCTGATGCTAATACCATCTAGGGAATTTCAAGTATGAGAGCCTTGGAAGGTGTAATCTAAGTGGAAAATATTGAATTAATAGCATGAGCCCTTAAAAAGCTTTGATGTACAGAGGGATCTTGGGGTCCAAGTCCATACCTCCCTGAAAGTGGCAGCACAAGCAAATAGAGTTGTCAGGGCATTGAGTATAAGAGTCAGGAGGTCATGATGTAGCTTTATAGGACTTGCATTTGGAGCATTACGTGCAGTTCTGGTGCCCCATAACAGTAAGGATGTGGAGGCTTTGGAAAGGATGCAGAGAAGGTTTACCAGAATGATGCCTGGATTAGGGGTATTAGGGAAACTTTTTAAATCTCTTCCCTGAACGGGGAACGCGACCTTTTCCTTGTCGTGTCTCTGTTGTCGTTGGGGCCTAACATCGTGGAGCTAGCGACCACCAACTGGAATCGACCAGAGGGCTCCAGTTGTAGAGCCTG
Organism: Malacoraja senta; assembly: GCA_038087875.1. Classification (NCBI taxonomy): domain Eukaryota; kingdom Metazoa; phylum Chordata; class Chondrichthyes; order Rajiformes; family Rajidae; genus Malacoraja; species Malacoraja senta. Next base: position 367,596,582 of record CM075977.1, read on the forward strand.
CAGACTTACCATCACGGAGCTGGCTGCCTTCAGAGGCTGTGGTGGCGCTGCGGCTGCGGCAGCGACCCGACTGCGGGACTTCGGAGGCTTCAGAGGCTTCGGAACGCAGACCCTGTGACCGGTAAAAATCGGGAGCTAGCAGGTCCCTGGTGGGAGACCGATTTTTGGGAGCTCCCGCAACAGCAACTTCGCCCGCCCCGTATCAAGGGGTTTGAATCGGCCGGGAGCAGGGCGTTTCACCACCCGGCACGGCTAAATAGGCCGAGGGACTTACCATCGCCCGCCGGGGGCTTTAACATCGAGATCCTCGATCGCTTCGATGCAGCTGTTGGACTGCCTGACCGCGGGAGAAGAACAGGGAAGAGATAAGACTTTGCCTTCCATCACAGTGAGGAAGTGTTTGGAGATTCACTGTGATGGATGTTTGTGTGGAACTGTATTAATTGTGTGGTACACAAAAATGCTGGAGAAACTCAGCGGGTGCAGCAGCATCTATGGAGCGAAGGAAATAGGTAACGTTTCGGGCCGAAACCCTTGTATTAATTGTGTTTTGTTCTTTGCTGTTATGACTGCAGGGAACGAAATTTTGTTCAAACCTTGTTGTTTGAATGACAATAAAGGGCAATTGATTGATTGATTGATTGATTGATTGATTGATTTTAGAAAAAATGCTACCACTTACGGCTGTGATTTCTGGCCATCTTACTCAGAGTCCCCCTCCGCTCATCAGCTGCAGAGGATTTTTCCCATCGATGAAAAATAAAAGACTTATTAATGTTTTAAAAATGTTGAGAGTGTGTGTGTGTGTGTGTGTGTGTGTGTGTGTGTGTGTGTGTGTGTGTGTGTGTGTGTGTGTGTGTGTGTGTGTGTGTGTGTGTGTGTGTGTGTGTGTGTGTGTGTGTGTGTGTGTGTGTGTGTGTGTGTGTGTGTGTGTGTGTGTGTGTGTGTGTGTGTGTGTGTGTGTGTGTGTGTGTGTGTGTGTGTGTGTGTGTGTGTGTGTGTGTGTGTGTGTGTGTGTGTGTGTGTGTGTGTGTGTGTGTGTGTGTGTGTGTGTGTGTGTGTGTGTGTGTGTGTGTGTGTGTGTGTGTGTGTGTGTGTGTGTGTGTGTGTGTGTGTGTGTGTGTGTGTGTGTGTGTGTGTGTGTGTGTGTGTGTGTGTGTGTGTGTGTGTGTGTGTGTGTGTGTGTGTGTGTGTGTGTGTGTGTGTGTGTGTGTGTGTGTGTGTGTGTGTGTGTGTGTGTGTGTGTGTGTGTGTGTGTGTGTGTGTGTGTGTGTGTGTGTGTGTGTGTGTGTGTGTGTGTGTGTGTGTGTGTGTGTGTGTGTGTGTGTGTGTGTGTGTGTGTGTGTGTGTGTGTGTGTGTGTGTGTGTGTGTGTGTGTGTGTGTGTGTGTGTGTGTGTGTGTGTGTGTGTGTGTGTGTGTGTGTGTGTGTGTGTGTGTGTGTGTGTGTGTGTGTGTGTGTGTGTGTGTGTGTGTGTGTGTGTGTGTGTGTGTGTGTGTGTGTGTGTGTGTGTGTGTGTGTGTGTGTGTGTGTGTGTGTGTGTGTGTGTGTGTGTGTGTGTGTGTGTGTGTGTGTGTGTGTGTGTGTGTGTGTGTGTGTGTGTGTGTGTGTGTGTGTGTGTGTGTGTGTGTGTATCTATATATATAAAAAACGATGCCCTGACGATACATTTTTTACATATTCCTGTCAAGATTTATCCGGTGAAGTTAAAAATCGGCTTACCTGAAAATTTCAAGCTTTATTTCTTGAGTTATTAATCAAAATGTTGACAAATTTCAAATTTCAAAGTTTAAAACGCAACCACTTTGGCTGATGACGTCACAGTGGCTTACGTTGTGTTTACGCACTGCGAGTCACATCGCCCGGCCACGCCGAACTCCGAAGACGCCACCCCCCCCCGAACACCCATTCTCAGGCCCTAACTGCAGCCTGCAGCCTGAAGCCGGTAGCAAGGTTCGGGAACCAGCTCTCCCCTCTGACGACTCGTCCCCCCAAACCCCTCAAACACTACTGTAGATTGACTATAGCATGTTAGCCAATTTGAATGCTTAGTAATTATAACCCCGCCTAATTATAACATTCATAGTGTAAGATCCTACCAACTGTCTACCAGTCAGAGTAGCAGTGTGAACGTGTGATGACCTGCTGTGTAGTTGATGACCTGAACAATAAAGATGCTTGTGTTTCAACCCATGTGAGTTTGAGCTCTTTACATGATGTCAGATCATCGGGTCTACCCCGCGTCTGTTTACCGCGATTTATTTTACTTCGGTGTCACGTGAGTGATTCCGTGAAGAAGCCCGCCAGAGCGCACGCGTGTCATTACGTCTTAGCGCATGGCGCAACGACTGACTGGCAGGCGCGCTGCTCCTTCCAGCGGTAAGTTTAAACCTGCAGGTATGTTTAAAACTTATTTCCAGGTTCTGTTTTTTGTATTGCAGGAAGCTCTGTTACAGAGTTTGCCTGCTGGATCGGACGGGCTGCGGGGAAACCGATAGGGACCGTGGGGAGATCCCGGTCCGAACCGCGGAAGCGCGGGTAGCCGGCGGCCGTAGGGTTCGCTACCTAAGTCGCTGACAATGGGGTCAGCGGCTCCGAGACCGCTATGGTTCCCCCAGAACGGGGGTAAAACCAAGGGTAAGTCGGTCTCGCCACCCGAGTCGCTGACAGTGCGGTCAGTGGCTCCCAGACCGCTATGGTGCCCCAGAAATGGGGGAAAGCCAGGAGTAAGTCGGTCAGGCCTTTGGACTCGGACGAGTTGGGCCAGGAGGGTTCCCCTCCTTCAATGGGTAGCATCTGCGGACGTCTAAACCCACATGGAGCACCTGATGGAGAGGTTGCTCCACAATGATATACTCCAAAGGAGGGAGTTATCAGCGCGGGTCTCCTCGGGGGCCCACGGCAGTGGCACCTGTCTCAGGGCTGCACAATGTCTCCCTCTCTGAGGAGAGGAGCATTCAAGGTCAGTTCCTGCCTGACTCAGAGCAAAAGTCCTGATATAGGTCCGTAGGAGGGGCCATATCAGCGCAGGTATCCTCAGGGGCCTGCGGCAGCACCTGTTTTCAGGGCTGCCTATGAATCTCCCTCTCTGTGGAGGGGAGTGCGAGTGGTCATTATGTAACTGACTTCAAATTCGAAAGTGTGTCCGTGGAACATACTGGAGCACATGCATATGTCTCCAAGGAAATACTCGCAAACGAATGGGTTACTGCCGGAAGAGTTGGTTCCAGCCGTGGGCAGAAAACCCGGAAGGGGCCAGAGTTCCCCTCACGCTACAAGTGCTGGCAGTGAACAGTGCTCTCAGGGGTGATATTGGAGAAATGAAACCAGCCGCTGAATCTTCTCTTCAGGTAAGACTTATCCTACAGGTATACCTGGATGAGGAAGCAAAAGCTGTCGGACTAATCAAGGTACCAACGACGAACAAAGCTTCATCGTTTCGGCGATGACACACCCCCCCGCCTCATCGGCAGTAAGCAGTTCACTGAAGCTGGTGGAAGCTTGAAAGCTGGGCAGAGGTCTTTCAGGCCAAGGTCCAAGCTGGTCTCATGAAATATGGAATCCACACACCTTACCTATCCTACTCTCCAATCAAGGATGGGAATAGAACCCACATCAGGGGCCTTTGGGCTTACCATAAGACCACCGGTAACCATGGAGGTAGGTGGGTCTGGTTCTTCCGAAACATGGGGTATGTGGACCATTTACAAGTTGGTAATATTTACACATGTGTTTTGTACAAATGACAATGATAACATGAGATTCAGATCCGTTTATAAACTAAAATGATAACATGTGATTGGTTTATTTTACACAGTATACAAGGGTTCCAAGCATGGCTTGGAATTGGGGCCAGAGTTGTCTTTCGAGGCAGGCTCAGTATTACGGCCAGGATTGCCTTCCGAGACAAGCTCGGAAATATGGCCAGAGTTGTCTTTCGAGGCAGGCTCAGAATTATGGCCGCAGTTGTTTTTCAAGGCAGGCCCAGTATTATGGCCAGCGTTGTCTTTCGAGGCAGGCTCAGTATTATGGCCAGAATTTCCTTTCGAGACAGGCTTGGGAATCTGGTCAGAGTTGTCGTTCGAGGCAGGCATGGAATTATGGCAGGCGTGGCCTGTTCATTGTGAACGATGGAGGATGTCGGTACATCCTTGATTTAACTCGCATGTGCAACATAGACTTTTCAGAATATGGAATTTTGCCTGGACCTGGAAGCTCGTTCTAGACGCTAGAATCTGAGGATTCTTGGTGTTTCAGAGGGGGCAGAAGGGGAACAGGTACGTGAATTTGCCATGGGCTTGTTGAAACAACTGTTGAATCTTCCCAAGGAACCGAAAATCGAAGTGGCTCATCGTGTCCCAAGATTTGGAAAAAGATTTGATGCGGGAAAAGCTTATCCACGACATATTATAGTGAAATTTCGAGATACTGCAGAACTGGAATATGTTATGACCCATATCAAATATGGTGTACAATTACGGCTGGACAAAGACACTATTAAGATATTCAGGGACTACCCACATGAAATTGTGCAAAAAAGAAACAAATTTGATAAGGTTAAAGATCTTTTAAGAGGGAGAGAAGGGGTCAGATTCGGGGTTTTTTATCCCGCTAAAATGCGTATTTCTTTTAATGGTCTTGAAAAGTCATTTGTTAAGCCTGAAGACGCTTTCAAATATGCCCAAACGATTGTTGAAAGACAGAAATAAAAGGGAGCTTTGGCAGATCCGAATAATTTTCAGCTATGTTTTGTCTGGGGATAGTTACACTGTTATCTCCGGAATGTTGAAGCAAGGACATTTTCTGTTCAAAACGTGTAAACAACTTTATAACGGGATATGAATTAGAAAATAATTGCTTATTGATTAAAATGTTATAACCAATTGTAAGAACTTATCCTATTAACAACTTTAAAAGTTATGCAGGTTAGATTAGAATACTAACAAAAAAAAAAAAAAAAAAATAATGAACTAACATACTAATATGAATTTTTAATAAATTGTAACCTTGTCTATAAGCAGGAGGAGGGGATGAGAAACGAGCTCCTGGCTTATGTCCAGGAGCACGTCTCGTTAACCCCTTCAACCAACAGCTGATTCTTATTGAAATCAAAAATATTGGTTTAATAATTAAACTCTGATATATATATATGTTATAAGGAAATATCAGGGTAAAATTGTATTATATATATGAATGTGAGGCCTCGTTTTAATATTTTAATATGTTATGATTAACTAAGAGAGCGGAGCGAGTTGAGCAACAACGCAATGGAAGTCAAAATAAGGTTTTTTCCCACCTACAGGTGGGTCACTTGCTACAGTGCCGACTATAGACACTGTAGCCTCACTCTTTTAGTTTTTTTTTTATTACATAAAATCACTTGTTTGTGTTTTGTGTTTAGTGATAAGAATAATATGGACATACCAACAAAAGTTAATAATTCAAAAACTCCCCCAATACCTAAAGACCTGGGATATGGACGCACCACAAGATTCAAAGGTACTATAATTATTCAAAATGCATGACACCACACAAAAGAACCTAGGAGGAGTCTCATTTTGTAGTTGGAATATAAGAGGCATTAATGAACCTATCAAAAGGGGTAAGATATTAGCTCAGCTAAAAATGTATAATTCTGACATTACCTTCCTACAAGAAACACACCTAAAACCTCAGGACCAAGTTAGGCTGAGGGCGAAATGGATAGGTCAAACATACCACTCTTCATTCACTTCAAAATCTAGAGGCACGTCAATTATCATAAGAAAAGGTATACCATTTAAAGCAAAGAATATTATAACAGATATAGAAGGGAGATACCTAATAGTTAATGGAGAAATCCATGACACTCCACTTACTTTGGTAAATATATATGCCCCTAACTTTGATAACCCCCACTTTTTCAATAAAATCTTTAATATAATTGCAGAGTCAAACTATCAAAATGTTATAATAGGCGGAGACTTTAATTGTGTTTTAGACCCGTACTTAGATAAATCAAGTCAAAAACAGAGAGGGAATATGAAATCGAAAACTGGGGAACTCCTCAATACCTACATAAACAACACTAATATAGCAGATGTTTGGAGAATTGTGAACCCAACTGGCAGGGAATATTCGTTTTACTCAATGGTACATAAGACATACTCACGTATAGACTACTTTCTGCTGGATACAAAATTAATCCCCCAAACATCTAATGCAATATATCATACAAATTCAATTTCAGACCATTCTCCACTAACTTTCTTTTTAAAACTGGAAGGATTGTCTAAGAATAATTCATTCTGGAGATTTAACTCTCAAATTTTAAAAGATCCACAAGCGAGTATATATTTAAAAGAACAAATGGAGGTCTTTTTTCAAACAAATGATACTTCAGATATATCGCCTACTTTACTTTGGGAATCTTTTAAAGCATACATTAGGGGTATTATAATTTCATATCAAGCTTTTCAAAATAAAAAGAATAAGAATGAACAAAGACAGTTAGAAGAACTTATTAGACAAATGGATATAGATAATGCTAAAGATCCAACAATAGATAAACATAATAAAATAATAATTTTAAAATTTAAATTAAATAAATTATTATCTGCCAAACTTATAAGACTTTTTCAAATTACAAAACAAGAGCACTTTGAATTTGGGGATAAACCGCATAAACTTTTGGCTCGCCAGCTAAAAAAACGAGAAAAGGAACATACTATACCAAAGATCAAATCAGATAAAGGGGAATTATTAACAACACCGAAGGATATTAATAAAAGATTTGCGCAATTTTACGAGAATTTGTATACATCTAAAACGATAATTGATTCCAATAATATCACAAAGTTCTTGGATACCTGTAATCTTCCAAAGTTAGAGCTGAAGGAACAAGAGGAACTGGGTGCACAAATCTCAATTAAGGAATTAGAAGATACAATAAACTCACTAAAAAATGGAAAAACACCAGGCCCTGATGGATTTACTAATGAATTTTATAAAAACTTTTATGAAAAAATAATACCAAGATTACAAAAAATGTACCAATACGCTTTTAAAAAACGAATACTACCTGACACATTAGCGGAATCAACGATTACATTAATACCTAAGAAAAATAAGGATTTAGAAGATCCTGGCTCATATAGAGCTATAGCATTGTTAAACACAGATCAAAAAATATTAGCGAAAACATTAGCCAGAAGATTAAGTAAATACATTAGTAAATTAATAAACCCAGATCAGACAGGGTTTATCCCTAAGAGATACTCTTCTAATAATATGAGACGTCTACTCAACATAATGCACTCACACAAATCTGAAGATCAAGAATTATCAATTATTTCGCTGGATGCTGAAAAAGCATTTGATCAAGTAGAATGGAATTATATGGATAAAGTATTACAAAAATTTCAACTGGGAGAGAATTTTATTTTATGGATTAAGTTACTATATAACAAACCTACAGCTAGAATACTTACTAATAACATATTATCCTCGAAATTTCAACTATCAAGGGGAAATAGACAAGGATGCTCATTATCACCACAGCTGTTTGCTCTCATTATTGAACCGCTAGCAGAAAAAATTAGAATACACCCTGATATTCATGGATATAATACTAAAGACTCATATAATAAAATATCTTTATACGCGGATGATATATTATTGTATATCACAAAACCTCAAATCACTATACCAAATATATTAAATTTAATTGAAGACTTCGGATCTTTTTCTGGATATAGAATAAATTGGAATAAAAGTGAAATTATGTCAATAAAACCGAAAGATTCAACACATCTTTTAAAATTCCCTTTTAAAATAGCTACAGAAAAATTTAAATATTTGGGAATCGAAATTACCAGAGCATATCAAGGTATGCTCAGGGCAAATTTTGACCCCCTACTTAATAAACTGAATACATTAATTAAATTCTGGAAAACGCTTCCGATGTCTTTAATAGGCCGAATAAACGCAATAAAAATGATCTTTTTACCACAAATTTTATACCTATTTCAATCAATTCCTATATACTTACCTAAGAAGTTTTTTAAAAAACTCGACTCAGATATCACTAATTTTATATGGGACTATAAATCACATAGAATACAAAAAACCCATCTGAATAAATCTAAAGTATTGGGGGGTCTAGCACTACCCAATTTTATGTATTATTATTGGTCAGTAAATATTAAAAACATGATTCAACTGATGGATAACTCCGCCCAGCAAGTAGACTGGATTGTAATGGAGAAAGAGGATTGCTCCTCTAGAAACATTGGAGCGATCCTCCTCTCTCCAATGAAATTGAATAACATAAACTATAATAAGAACCCAATTATTCATAGTACAATCCGTATTTGGAAACAAATAAAACAAAATTTAAAATTAAGAAACTTATCACTTTTATTACCTATAGTCAATAACCCTTCGTTTAGTCCTTCTATTATAGATAAAGCTTATACACAATGGGATAGACTAGGAATTAAAACGCTTGGTGACTTGTATGAAACTGGAAAATTACTTTCATTTCAACAATTACAAATAAAATATAAACTCGGAAATAATCAATATTTTAAATACTTTCAAATATGCGACTATTTGAAAAAATATATAAAAGATCATCATAATAACCCAGCAGATGTACTGGACGAGGCAATGCAGACAAAAGCGGAATCAGCAAACTTAATATCATATTTGTACAATATTATCTTAAATGTACAAATACCATCTACGGAGGGTATCAGAAGAGACTGGGAACAAGAGTTAGCCATTAAAATTTCAAAGGAAAGTTGGAATGAATACTTATTAAAAGTACATAAATGCTCGATTAATGTAAGACACACTTTAATACAATTTAAAATTTTACATAGATTATATTATTCGAAAACTAAAATTCATAAAATTTTCCCAAACGTATCATCTATTTGTGATAAATGTCAATCCCAAGAAGCAACTATAGCGCACTCATTTGTCTTCTGTACAAAAATTCAAAAATTTTGGAATGAAATTTTTGAAATCTTTACAAAGTTATTTAAAACAAGACTGATACCCAAAGCAGAATGGATTATCTTCGGAATAACGGAAGATGATCCAGAACTAAATGTGTTTCAAAAGAAATTAATGGATTATGGGTTAATAACTGGAAAAAAGCTAATTCTAAAATTTTGGAAGAAGGCTCCAATACCAACTATAAATATGTGGATTTCAAATATGTTTGAAACACTACACCTTGAAGAGATAAGACTCCTCCTAGCAGGTAAACCAGATCACTTCCACCTGACGTGGTCTGCATTTATAGAATTATTACAAACATAGGGTGCAAAAGTACTTTAAAAAAATAAAAAATTGAGGTCGGGTAAGGGGGGATGATAGTTGAAGAGTTGGTATGTCCTATTTACGTGATGCTCAAAAAAAAAAACATTTGTTTTTCTTTTTTTCTCTCTCTCTTTTCTTTTCTTAGGGCCTATTTCTTAACTCCTTTTTTTTTTTTTGTCTTTAATTTCGCTTTCATAGGGTCCTCGTCCTTTTTTTTTTTTTTTGTTTGTTGTTACATTTTCTACACTTTTCTACACTTGCACTTTTTCCTTCACTTTCTTCTCTCTTTCAATCTTTTCTTTCTTTAGCGTAAAAAAAAAAATAAAGGGAGTACATTAATTGTAAGAAGATATAAATGACGAGTATTAATGTATGTGGCTGTGATGTAATGTACTTCTAATAAATAAAAATTTAAAAAAAAAAAAAAAAAAAAAAAGGAATTTTGTTACCGTTAAAGAACTGATTTCCATTCTCAGGGATCACCGGAGACATTTGAAATTTATCTGGATGCTATTCTAAACGCTGTATTTTGCTAAAATCAACTGTTTCAGCCGCAACCTATAATTGAGAAATTAAGGTTCCTTATCCATCCAGTTAAAATTAAGTTGATACCAACTGGTGTTATTGATTATTGGGATTCATCTTTAATTGTTAATTTGTCTGTGACTCCGCCATGGGGCAAGAGATTGGAAACAATAGAAGCCTGTAACAACCTTGTTGTTATGAAGCAGCCTTCTATTCATCAAAGTGTAATTGGCAGTTAGCAGCTGTGTTTCAGCTGTGCAAATTGGACACCAATATAAAGCACACTGGCCAACGAGAGTTGTTTTTAAATGTGCTATATAAATAAAAGTGACTTGACTAAACTAGATAGCTCGAAAATCTGCAAAAACCTGCAATGTTAACCAATTTTTCAAAAACCTTTGCATTATCAGAACTTACAACGTGCAAAGTAGTAACCTCTCAGGTGCCATATAGGTCATTGTGAACAGACCTATGCTATTACCAGCTGAAGCTACCAAAGTCACAATGGTGGACGAACAGTATTCAGCATTGCTCCAGTAGTTTTGGTCACTAAAGCTTCAGTTATATTACAAACTGATGCTAGTGCTCAAAGATGAAAAATACGAATGCCATCTCTAGTCACGGAGGCAGAAGGGATTTGCATGAGTTACCAATTCTCAGTTATTGGTATCAACTATCTATAGACACTATGTGCATTCTATGGGTTAAAGGGTTATTGTGCGAATATGCATAATTTGCATGGTCAATTCCAAGTTGATATACTGTGGTGGTGGCATATGTCAGTCACATGGGTGCAATCCAGTCAAAGTATCCTGTCATATTTACCTAACCTCATTTGGTGCTGGTGTATCATCACGTAAAATCAATGACAACACAGAATGGATGTTGGATCACAAAGTATTTTATGACATTATGGCTCAATGGAACACCAAATATCGATATGTTTGTATCCAGGCTCATTCACCGGTTGCAAAAATATGTGGTTCACAGTGGCGAGAGATACATTCTCGCACACATGGGGGAGGAATGTTCTTTTATGTCTTTTCTCTATTTAGCCTCATCAGTCGGGTCTTGCAATAAATTCAGCAAGATCCCGTTTCAGGGGTTTTCGTACTGTCTGATTGGCCTATGCAGCCATGGTTCCCGCTTATGTTGGGAATGTAATAGAACCTTATATGGTTATTCTAAACATAAAAAATTGCTGGTTCAGCCTGTGCCTTGGGAAACCAGCCCCTGCATGATAAAATCAATTCATTGACTTGCAGACTCTAAGAAGACTGCTCCTGCGGCTCGGGTTGTCAGACCGATCCATGTATGTGCTCACTGCAGAGTGCAGGGGTAGCACCAAAAAATCAGTACATTTCTGTAAATCACTTCAAAGCATATAAGATTTACACACATCTTTATTCAGCACATTAACTTAGCAGCATTACAGGTCTAGGTATTATCAGTTCATCCTGGCTGCTTCCACTAACGGTGCTGGGAATGGGCGTTAGTATAAATGTTATAATGGGGCGGAGTTAGTGATGCCAACTAAGTGTGATTGATTCACATGCATCATCAATCTACATCCTTTCCCCTAAAGATTAAAAGCATATTAAACATACTCGCCATACCTGTCTGGTGGTCTACTAACACGGCCCGAACGCGTGCGGACCCAACCATCCCCTCCCTCAACTGAAGGATGAGGCAGGGAGGCTGAAGGTGAAAACCGCACGGGAGAGGATTGTGGTGACCGAGGGGGGAAACATGCGGTGGGTGAAACCCCGTGGTTATTGGAGACCGATAGGCGTGGGGGAGTGGCAGGCATGCGGGGACGGGCGGGAGACATCACGGAAGGCGGCTGGAACTGGAGCGGCGGAGCATATGGATCGGCAGGCGGCGGTCGGGGCTCCTTCACAGCAAGCAGGTGTTGACGACTTCTCCAGTAAACCGCTCCCTCACAGTCCACAAGGTACGATCGCGGCTCATCAGTCGGGCGCACAACAACGCCCAGTCGAGAATGACCAGTTGAAGTCCGCAGACGGACGACCTGACCCGGCAGTAGAGGCTGGAGTTGTCTGCTGGAGCTGTCGTATGACCATTTCTGGGTATCGTGCTTCTCTTGGAGACGATGCTGGATAGTGGCGGGCTTCAACACCCGAGGAACCAGCTGCTGTTGTGCGATGGGGACCGGAGACCTCGTCACCCTCGACAGCAGCCGCTGTGCTGGTGACCCCAAGATTCCGTCTCTCGGAATGTTTCTGAGGTTCAGCAGATCAAGATAGACGTCAGAGTTTGAAATGCGCGCTCCCTCCAGCAAGTGCTTGGCGCTCCTGACAGCGCGTTCAGCGAGTCCATTACTCTGTGGATACTCGGGACTGCTTGTGACGTGCTGGAAGTTCCATCAGTCAGCGAAAAGCTTGAACGAGTGGCTGGTGAACTGTGGACCATTGTCGGTTCTCAGAATAACAGGAATGCCATGGTCTGAGAAATGTCTCTTCAGCTTCCTGATGACCATCACCGACGTGAGGGAGGTCAGTTGGTCAATTTCGAACCAGTTGGAGTACGAGTCGACCAGAACGAGGTAGTGCTTACCGCACCATTCGAAAATATCCGCAGCCATCGACAACCATGACAGGGCTGGTGAAGGTTGTTGCAGAAGGGGTTGCCGCTGCTGATGAGGTGCAAGATTGTTGCAAGTGGGGCAGGAGGCTACACGGTCCCGGATGTACGTGGCCATTCCAGGCCAGTAGAACAGATCCCGGGCGCGTGCCAGTGTGGAGTCGGCTCCTGGGTGGCCGCTGTGTACCTCTTTGAAGTACTCGTCTTGTAGCGATGCAGGTACAACTACCTTGTGGCCCTTGACGACCACACCATCCTGAACCACCAGTTCATCGCAGACCAGAAAGTACGGCTGCACCTCAGTGGGCGTGTTGGATTGTTTGCCTGGCCAGCCTGTCTTGATGATGGACGAGAGGGCTTGAAGCGTATCATCCTTGGCAGTTGCTTGCTGGAGATTAGACCGACACCGAGAACAGTGAAATTCTCCTGTTCGTGTGGGTGTTGTTCGCAAGATGTTCGAGGGGCACGAGAGAGTGTGTCAGCAACATGCATGTCGTTGCCCTTTTTGTAGGTAATAGAGAAGTTGTACCGCTGCAGCTGCATCATCATGCACTGCAAACAAGCTGGGGCGGCGTGGATAGGCTTGTTCAAGATTGTCACCAGTGGCTGGTGGACCGTCTCAACCATGAACGTGTTGCCAAAGACGAAGTCGTGGAATTTGGAGCAGGCAAAGACGACCGCCAGCAGTTCCTTTTCGATTTGCGCGTAGTGCTGCTCCATGTCGGTCATGGTGCGAGAGGCATACGCGACGGGTAGTAGGGTACCATCATCAGACGGTTGTAGGCAGGCTGCGCCGAGCCCGAATTCCGAGGCATCGCAGGTGATCACCACCTGACGTTTCAGGTCGAAAAAAGTCAGGGTCGGTGCACTGGTCAGTTTTGATTTCAGAACATCGAAGGCATCCTGATGTTGCTGGAACCATAACCATGCAGTGTCCTTTTTTGTCAGCTGCCGCAATGTGGAGCTTAATTCGCTGAGGTTAGGTATGAACTTTCCGAGATAGTTTACCATACCCAGGAAACGTTGCAGGTCTTTCACGTCAGTAGGTGCAGGCATTACGTCAGTAGGTGCAGGCAATAAAGATGTGTGTAAATCTTATATGCTTTGAAGTGATTTACATGGTGTCAGAAGTGGTCATACCCACTCCTCTTGTATAACGGTTTTTATTTTCTATTTTGTGAGTATTGCTTTACTTCATGATGGCTTCTTCTTGTCGGAAGCCTGAGCCTCTTGTCTTTGATGCCGATATCAGCGAACGCTGGGCCACGTTTGAAATTGATTACCAGCACTACATCAACATTGTACACCGAAATGAACCAGATGCTGTTAAGGCTTCTCTTTTGCTCAACCTTGCGGGACCTGGTGCCCTTCGTCGATCCAGAACATTCCGCTATGCTCCGGCTATCCTTGATGCCCAGGGCCAGGTAATTGCACCGGCGGAGTCTCCCGCCGACCCTAATGTTTTGCTGCGTAAACTGGCTCAGATCTGTGACCTGCCCTCAAATCACATTTTGGACAGGGCAAGGTTTTTCTCTCATCGTCAACTTCCCGGGGAACGAGCGGATGCATATATTTCCTCTTTGATATATCTAGCACAATGTTGTCGATTTCAGGAAATGCCTGCGGATCAGTTGACTGATCAGTTAACGAGGGATATTTTAGTGAATGGTATCACCGATCAAAAGCTCAGATCAGAGCTATTGAGACGGCCAGAGTTGTCGCTAAACGATGCGGCGCATGCGTGTAGAATGGCTGAACTTGTTGATCCTATAGACATTCCGCATGAAAGCAATACCATCAATCTGACGGGCCTCACTAGGCAGCGGACATACACAGATAACAGCCGATTTAAGATCCAAGCTAGCCAGGCAGCTCTCAGCGTTCCTTCACAGAAATGTCCTAACTGCGGCTATATACACAGTAGGCAATCCACCTGCCCCGCCCTCGGGAAGGCTTGTAATTACTGCAAAAAGCTAAATCACTTTGCCTCAGCCTGTCAGGCTGCTATCAGGGCCCGAGGAAGGAATGTGCCCAGTCCTAGGTCTAATCTCAATTTTTTGCAACGAGACAGTAACACATTGACTCCCCATTTCCAGCTCGAAGCCGCCCCCGAATGTACTTCATTTGACTCGCAAGAGGATCCTACTGTTTACATGTTACAGAATGCTGCTGCCAAGAACTCTGATCCTACAGTTACGATATCTGTAAACAATGTTTGCTTTTGGCGCGAAACTTGACATGGGGGCCAGAGTCAATACAATGTCAATCAACCTTTTTAACAGGATCAGGGCTAACGAGCCACTTGTCCAGGACGCGTCCACTTTGCATGCTTTTGGTGGGGAGGTGCTATTTCCTCTGGGCAAAGCCGACTTGAAATGTGTACTGAAGAAAACAACTAGGGAATTGACTTTCCATGTGCTGAACTTTAATTTGGTTACCCTGCTTGGCAATCGTGCCTGTCAGGAACTAGGGTTGATTTCCTTTGACAAAACTGTCCACAAACTGCAAGTTTCCTTTGATCCACTGAGTGACTTCCCTGGTCTTTTCGACAACAACCTAGGCAAGTTGCCTGTCCTACAAGATTATAATCGACCCCGACGTGACACCCGTTGTCCGAAACCCACACAGATTGTCATTTGCCATGACTGACAGGGTTCACTCTATGTTGAAGGACATGGTCTCCAAAGGCGTAATTGAAGCAGTCAGTGACCCCACCGACTGGGTCTCAACCATGATTGCCACAGTCAAGAAGGGAAAGGATGAAATCCTCCTGTGCATTAAACCAAAAGACCTGAATACTGCCATTAAGCGCCCACACCATCCCACTTCTGACACCATGTAAATCACTTCAAAGCATATAGGATTTACACACATCTTTATTCAGCACATTAACTTAGCAGCATTACAGGTCTAGGTGTTGTCAGTTCATCCTGGCTGCCTCCATTAACGGTGCTGGGAATGGGCGTTAGTATAAATGTTATAATGGGGCGGAGTTAGTGATGCCAACTAAGTGTGATTGATTCACATGCATCATCAATCTACAATTTCCTCTTCAGGAGATGGGAAGTGTTCTGTTTAAATACTATGTTACATATAATATAGCACGGATTACTGACGCCTTGGAGTTCATTTCAAATGGGTCATTGACAATAAATTAAGTTATAAAACCATTAACTGAGCCCAACGGGCCTTCTCATCATATTTCCTGCAGCGAGCGGGACCCACTCTGTCGGGTCTCACCCTCTGATATCCAGTTTATAAAGGATATCTTTAACACAAGTTCTTCCAGGCCCAAGCACACGGAAGTATGGTATATTGACATTGTGTTAACATTACTTCACCAGGGGGCTCCAGCTACAACCTCATCTTTGGCCCGGCTCTCATAAGGTAGTTATCCTCAGGGCGCTGGTCTCAGCACAACGGGTCCAGTCACTACATAAATTGCGACTGGACACGATGGTTACACCTGCAAATAATATAATATTTTACATCATGATTTAGTTAAGTAGAGCAGGCCAGGGGCGTCAGGTCTCAAACTAGTTCTCATGGCATACCTCATGGACCTTCGGTTATGTGTGGTCACACATTTACAACAATACATCAAGGTCACCTAGATCCTTAGAGGCTCTGATACTATCAATGTTTGTTAGTTACGAAAAACCTCATAAGAAGGTATCTGTTCAGACCATCTTCAGGTGGTTAAAACAGGGTTTTGGCTTATGCAGGAGTAGATACTAATATTTTCTCATCTCACTCCACCAGGGCTGCTACAACATCAGCAGCAAGGGTTATGTATGTTCCACTGGACCACATCCTAGCGACTGCAGGATGGTCTAATGAACGAGCTTTCCAAACATTTTATAATAACCCATAGCCAGACTAGGGGTATTTGCCAACTCTATTTTAGGTTCTATTTTATAGTTCCTCCCGGATGAGAGGGGTTACTATTATTATTATTATTATTAGTTCATTAAATAGCATCAGCATGTTTTAAATCCATGTCATGTCTGTATGCATTATCAATGTTTCCCTTATCTGTGGTCAATTGATGCAGTTGTGTTTGTGTGGACTTTTCCACGGCATGAAATCACATAGCTTTGAAATCTTCATGGAATCACTCACGTGACTCCGAGTAAAATAGTAAGATTAAATGAGAACTTACCAGTTTGAAGTTTGATCTTTATTTTATGAGGAGTTACGATGAGCGATTACGTGCCCTCCGCTCCCAACCCTCGTATCATAAAGGTCATCTGGTAGTTCTAGTTTCTCTAATGTTACTATGTCACTTCAACTACTGTTATCTGTGATTTCACACCGCTGCTTTGAAGATTGACACGCGTGCGCTCTGGCGGGCTTCTTCACGTAATCGCTCATCGTAACTCCTCATAAAATAAAGATCAAACTTCAAACTGGTAAGTTCTCATTTAATCTTACTAATTTTGTTTACCAGTTTAATTTGCATGTTTTTTTGTGATTTGGGGATTTGGCTAACTCTTGTCGAAAGCCTAGCCCGCTTGCGTTTGATTCTGATATCGCCGAGCTATGGCGAATGTTTGAGAAGGACTACTCTCATTATATCCGCATCGTTCACCACAACGATCCCGACGATTTGAAGGCTTCACTACTGTTGAATTTAGCGGGTCCGGAGGCTATGATTTGTTGAACAACCAACTCGGCACACTCCCTACAATATACAAGATCATTGTCGACCATACAGTCACCCCAATCGTACGAGCCCCTCACTGCGTTCCGCATGGTACGCGTGAGCAAATACACGATGAACTGAAATGCATGGTCTCCATTGGAGTCCTCGCCGGTCAGCGAGCACTCTGATTGGGTTTCCACCATGGCTGTCACCACAAAGAAAGACAAGAAGGAGTTATGCATCTGCATCAATCCTAAAGATTTGAATACAGCAATCAAACGGCAACACTACCCCGTGAGGATCATCGAAGATGTTGCAGCACAAATCGGTAACACAACGGTCTTCTCAGTCTTGGATGCCAAAAACTCATTCTGGCAAATCCCGTAAGACCGTGCTTCATCAGCATTAACAACATTCGCCACCCCGTTCGGACGTTACCGTTTCCTAAGAATGCCCTTTGGCCTCAACTCTGTCAGCGAAGATTTCCAGCATGCAATGGAAAGCTGTTTGCAGAATTCCCCTGTGCCATCATAGTTGACGACATTCTAGTTTATGGCCGCGATGCCACTGAGCATGATGCAAACCTACGTAAAGTACTGGACCGTGCCAGAGACATTTTAAACTGAACCCACTGAAGTGCAAGTTCAGGGTTCCCGAAGTCACTTATGTAGGTCACGTGTTCACGAGCAATGGGCTAAAACCAGATCCGCTGAAGACTGCAGCAATCAACGAGCTGCCAGTCCCAACTGATGTCACCAGCCTGCAACGATTTTTAGGCATGGTCAACTACCTGGGAAAGTTTATCCCCAATCTCAGCGAATTGTCAGCACCCCTGCGTCAATAACCCACAAGGGCACACCTGGCCCTGGTACCCAAACCACCAGCGAGCTTTTGAGACTTTAAAACTACAGCTCGCCAGTGCACCCACTCTTTCCTACTTTAATCTCAACCTGCCAGTTATAATCACCTGCGATGCATCCCAGTATGGACTAGGTGCTGCATGTTTGCAAACCTCTTTCAACGGCGATGTCATGCCAGTATCCTATGGTTCAAGAACACTAATGGATACCGAACAGCGCTATGCTCAGATAGAGAAAGAACTGCCCGCCGTGGTTTTTGCCTGTTCCAAATTTAAAGAATTCATTTTCGGCAAAACTTTCACGGTAGAAACTGATCACCAACCGTTGGTCAAGCTTATTCATGCTGCCCCAGCAAGACTTCAAAGCATGATGATGCAGCTACAACGGTTGGACTTCCACATTGTCTACAAAAAAGGTATAGACATGCACATCGCAGACACTCTATCCTGGGCACCACGCGCTACCAGCGAACAACATCCTTACGAACAAGAGGAATTCTCCGTTCTGAAGGTTTCCTTCGTTCCAACTGACTGCCTGCGCCGCCTCGCCGAACATACTGCTATGGATAAAACCTCCCAGCTGCTAAACTTGATCGTTAAAAGCGGCTGGCCAAACAAACAATCCAACACCCTTGCTGAACTGAGACCCTACTTTCTGGTACGAGATGAACTTGTGCTACAGGATGGAGTGATCGTAAAGGGTCACAAGACGGTCATCCCCCCTTCTCTGCGTAATGCGTACTACGAGGAGATCCACGGTGGCCACCCAGGTGTCGAGGCCACCCCACAACACGCTAAAGAAATTATCTACTGGCCCGGAATGACCCAGTACATTCAGGAAAAAACAGTCATGTGCGATCTGTAACAGGCAAGCGCCACACCAGCAAAAACAACCGCTGCTGTTCCAAACTGCCCCCTCCCTACCTTAGTCATCCGTGGATGCCGATATCTTCGACTGGCATGGGAAACACTATCTCGTGTTAGTGGACTCGTACTCGAGTTGGCTTGAAATTGATTTTCTACCAACCATCTCCTCTGAAATAGTTATCCAGAAACTCCGGCAGCACTTCGCCGTACATGGCATTCCAGCCCGCCTTCAGACTGACAACGGGACTCAATTCACCAGCCAGAAGTTCAAAGACTTTGCTAAGCGCTGGAACTTTAAACATGTCACCAGCAGCCCAGAGTACCCACAGTCCAATGGACTTGCCGAACGCGCTGTTCGCAGCACTAAACAACTTATGGAACGCTCCTTCCTGGCAAAATCTGACGTTTACCTAGACCTGTTGAACCTGAGGAACATTGCCAGAGACAGCACTCTAGGCTCTCCAGCCCAACAACTGATGTCCCGGCGAACAAGACCTCCTCTGCCCGTGACACAGGATCACTTAAATCCTAAGGTTTTCTGCCCCACTGTAGTTCAAACGCACGTACAATCCAATCGAGACGTGCAGAAACATGCCTACAAAACCAGCAAACCACTTAAGCCACTGATCCAAGGCCAAGTGGTTCGTTTGCAAACGGACAAAGGACATACCAAACTGGGGTTCGTCCATGGCCCCGCGAAGGAGCCACGCTCCTACCTTGTCGATGTCGGCGGCACCATCTACAGAAGCAACCATCAACACCTCTTTCCAGTGAAGGAACGACGTCCGGCACCCCAGGGTCGTGACGCGCCTCCACTGAACTTTAAAGTGATCGCCGTTCTGGCCGTTCCAGTGTCTGCAGCTGCCACCCCCGCGTCGGTCTGCACCCCCTTCCCCCTTTGTAACCGGTTCACCAGTACCCCCGCGACGGTCTTCCCCCAAGGTGTCTCCCCAGAGCCGTATTGGCTCGCCCAAACGTGCCCTAAACTTTTCGGAAGAAAAGGTTGATGAGGCCGCTCCCTATCGTACGAGGACCGGGCGGGTTAGTAAGCCGCCTGTTAGATATGGCGACTACGTTTAACCTCATTATTATTAGATGTGACATTTTGCATTTAACAATTAAGGATATTAACAATAGATTTGCTCAATTTTATCAAAATTTATATACATCTAAAACTAAAATAGAAGATAGTAAAATTATAAATGTTTTAGATAACTGTAATCTTCCAAAACTTGATCTTTCGGAACAAGAGGAACTAGGTGCTCAGGTTACACTTGAAGAAATAGGTGAAACAATAAAATCGTTGAAAAATGGTAAGATGCCTGGACCAGATGGTTTTAGTAATGAATTTTATAAAAGATTTCATGAGATAACGACTCCATACTTATTTAATTTATATACTCACGCTTTTAAAGAAAATAAACTACCAGAAACATTAGCAGAATCAACTATTACGCTCATTCCAATAAAAGATAAAGATTTAGATGAACCGGGCTCATACAGAGCTATATCACTTTTAAATACAGATCAGAAAATTTTAGCAAAGAGTTTAGCATGAAGATTGAGTAAATATATCAGTAAATTGATAAATCCTGATCAAACGGGGTTTATACCCAAAAGACACTCATTTAATAATTTGAGATGCCTGTTTAATATAATGTACTCACATAAAACGGAGGAAGAAGATATATCAATTGATTCTCTGGACGCAGTGAAAGCATTTGATCAGGTAGAGTGGCAGTATTTATATAAAGTACTGTAAAAATTTAATATGGGAGAGAATTGTATTGCATGGGTAAAATTATTATATGATAAACCAATGGCAAGAATATTAACCAATAATATGTTATCTCCAAAATTTCAATTATCAAGGGGCAATAGGCAGGGATGTGCGTTATCACCCCTGCTATTTGCCCTTATGGTAGAGCCCCTGGCTGAAAGTATAAGAATTCATCCGAATATTCAGGGATATAATACTAGGGACTCAAATAATAAAATTTCATTATATGCAGACGATATACTTTTATATATTACAAATTCACAAACGAGCATACCAAATTTATTAAATTTGCTAGAGGAATTCGGGTCCTTTTCTGGATCTGGAATAAATTGGAATAAAAGTGAAATCATGACGTTAAAACCTCAAGAATCTACACACTTATTGAAATTCCCCTTTAAGATTGCAACAGAAAAATTTAAATATTTGGGTATTCAAATTACTAGAAAATATAAAGCATTATTTAATGCTAATTTTATGCCTTTATTAAATAAAACTCAACACGTTGATTAAATTCTGGAAAACACTTCCCTTATCATTAATAGGTAAAATAAACGCTATAAAAATGATCTTTCGACCACAATTATTATACCTATTTCAATCTATACCATTATATATACCCCAATTTTTTTTTTTTTAGACTCTAATTTTACTAATTTTATTTGGGACTATAGATCATACAGAATTTTAAAAAACCCACTTATGTAAACCAAAAGATGTCGGGGGACTTTCACTTCCGAACTTTTTGTATTACTATTGGGCAGTGCATATTAAGCATATAATTTACTGGTTGGACAGTTCTACCCAACAGACAGAATGGATAAGAATGGAGAAAGAAGATTGTTCTCCTTGTAACATAGGAACGATCCTCTTCTTCCCGATAAAACTGAACAACACAATATATAAGAATAACCCAATTATACATGATACAATATGAATTTGGAAACAAATAAAATTATCTCTAAAATTAAGAAATCTATCATTGTTAATGCCAATAGTGAATAATCCTTCATTTAAACCATCTCTTATTGATAAAACATATAACCAATGGGAAAGAATTGGAATTAAAAGGATCGGTGATATGTATGAAATGGGAAATCTGTTATCATTCCAACAATTACAATTAAAATTTAAACTGAATAATAACCAATATTATAAATATCTTCAGATTTTGCGACTTCATGAAGAAATACATACAAAGATATCAAAACATAACTTTTGATCCACTGGAAGAAGCAATGAATATTACGGCTGACTCACAGAAATTAATATCATATTTATATAATAGTATTTTAAATATAGACCTACCATCGACAGAGGCACTTAGAGAAGAGTGGGAATGAGAATTATGATAAAATTATGAAGGAAACATGGGAAAAGTATTTGATATATATACACAAATGTTCGATTAATGTAAGACATAATTTAATTCAATTTAAAATTTTACATAGATTATATTATTCAAAACTAGATTGAATAATTCTATCCAAATATGTCCCCCATTTGTGATAAATGTTTATCCCAAAACTCAACTATAACACACTCTTTCATTTCCTGCATAAAACTTTATAAATTTTGGAGTGATATTTTTGAAATATTTACAAAATTATTCAAGATAAAAATGGAACCTAATACTGAAATGATTATATTTGGAGTAATGGAAGACGGGAATAAATTGAACTCATCTCAAAATTTATTTTTTAATTATGGTTTAATAATGGCAAAAAACCGAATACTTACATTTGGAAAAATACACCAATACCAACGCTTAAAATGTGGATTTCAAGCATGTTGGACACCGCACACCTTGAGGAAATGCGATTCCTCCTAATAGATAAATCAGACCAATTCTTAACGAGTTGGTCTCCATTTGTCATCTTTTTGGAAGCATATGGTGCAACACAATTGTAGAAGCTAACTGTTCCAGGACTGGGTGAGGGATGGTTAAGATTATAAACAAAGATCTCCTTAATTTTTTTTTAACTTTCTACTCTGTTTCTTTCTATCTTCTTTTCTTCACTTTCTTCTTTCACCCTTTTTTTCTTTTTCACACACTATATATCACACTTTTTTCTATCTTTTATTATCTATTCTCTCTTTTTCTTCTTCATTATAATAAAAAAATAAAAAGAAGCTGTACATAAAATGTAATACGTCAATATATATTAGGCACTTTGGTGCCACATGAGTGCAGTGTGACCGTGTGATGACCAGCTGTGTAGTTGATGACCTGAACAATAAAGATGCTTGTATTTCAACCCGTGTGAGTTAGAGCTCTTTACATCTACTCCCCTCCCTCTCTGTCCCCCTCCCACGTTGTCCCCCCTCTCTCTCTGTCTCGCTCACGCTCCTCTCTGCCCCCACCCCCCCCCCCCACCCCGCAACGGGTAGGGGACGGGTGCGTTTGAAGCCGGGAGCGATGGAGCGAGGAATTATTGCGTTCGGGAACCAGCCCTCACCTCTGACAATGCGCCCCCCCAAGCCCTCAAACTCTACCCCCTCCTCTCTCTCCCCTCCCCCCGCTCCCTCTCTGCCCCCTCACGCTCCCTCTCGCCCCCCCCCCCTCTATCCCACCCCTCCCTCCCCATCCCTCTCTGTACCTCTGTGTCCCTCTCTGTGTCCCTCTTTGTGCCTCTGTGTCCCTCTCTGTGCCTCTGTGTCCTCTCTGTGCCTCTGTGTCCCTCTCTGTGCCTCTGTGTCCCTCTCTGTGCCTCTGTGTCCCTCTCTGTGCCTCTGTGTCCTCTCTCTGCCTCTGTGTCCCTCTCTGTGCCTCTGTGTCCCTCTCTCTGCCTCTGTGCCTCTGTGTCCCTCTCTGTGCCTCTGTGTCCCTCTCTGTGTCCCTCTCTGTGTCCCTCTCTGTGTCCCTCTCTGTGTCCCTCTCTGTGTCCCTCTCTGTGTCCCTCTCTGTGTCCCTCTCTGTGTCCCTCTCTGTGTCCCTCTCTGTGTCCCTCTCTGTGTCCCTCTCTGTGTCCCTCTCTGTGTCCCTCTCTGTGTCCCTCTCTGTGTCCCTCTCTGTGTCCCTCTCTGTGCCTCTGTGTCCCTCTCTGTGCCTCTGTGTCCCTCTCTGTGCCTCTGTGTCCCTCTCTGTGCCTCTGTGTCCCTCTCTGTGCCTCTGTGTCCCTCTCTCTCTCTATCCCCCTCCTTCTCTAGCCGTGCCTGTGAGTTGGGGGCTATGCATGAGTGGAATGGGATGGGTGGGGGATGGGGTAAAAGGGCCACCCCATCCCCCCACAACCGCGCGTTGAAGGGCAGGACTCAACGGGTCCCATTTGGTCTAGTGTTCTATGAATTTTTGGCAGAATTTGGCAAAACTGTGCCAGCGCTGTTTACTAAATTAAGCAGAATAAATGGCTGGAAGATTTCTAATTTTAATTCTGAGCAATGTTCATGAAATTGGCAGTTCAATGGTATAATCATTAAAAAATATTGTGATTATGTTTCTTCTGTTTATGGATGAAAGCATTGAGCAGCAGATGTTGTGTTGTTACAAGCAATTTAAAGTGGAAAGGCTGACGACAAAAACAACTGATTTAATATAGTATGATTTAATCTTTTTAGGCCTATCATCTAAGGAAACATAATTCAAAAACAATAAAATATCACTCTTCATTTTTCTTACCATGTTAACTCCAAATCCAGTTACTGTACTTTTCCAGGCAAATACATTTCTACTGCACATAGAACAAAATATTTAATTTTAAGTATTCATGAAGCATGAAAGAGCAATACTCTCTACATCTATGTATTTTATTGGAAGTGTAATGAAAAGCTTCTATCGCATATTAATCTTCCAAACTACACCGATTTACTGTCCATATCAGCTTCAAAAGTAATAGCATGTAGAAGGGAACTGCAGATGCTGGTTGATACTGAAGATAGACAAAGTCCTGGAGTAACTCAGTGGGTCAGGTAGCATTTCTGGAGAAAAAGGATGGGTGACGTTTCGGATCGGGATCCCTCTTGAGACTGAAAAAAGGTCCCGACCCGAAATGTCACCCATTGTTCTTCTGCAGAGATGCTGCCTGTCCTGCTGGGTTACTTTGGCTCCTTGTGCCTAGATCCAAAGTAATAGTAATGGTCACCATTGGCCCACTGAGCTTATTTGAAAGTAATGTTCAACACACTTCTTAGGGAATAAAGGACAAAAGCACCATGAGCTTTGGTGCATGGACAATGATTTGCAAGGATCAATGAATGAGAGGCAAAGGAATTGTAAATAGCTCGTTCTAAGCTCCCCCCCGGTCTAGTTTCAGTCAAAAAGATACTGAGTCAAGCACTTGTGCATCGAAACTTTATTTTGGAAAAACACAATAACAGTTCCCCACTACTATACCTAACCACCGCGGGTTTGATCCTTGTATCTGCTTGGCCAAGCCCTCCTAGCCTCGTGCAAGCAGAGACACTCCAAAAGGTCACGCAGTCCTAAGTGTTCTCCCAGAAGATCAACACAGGACCTCATGGGAACTATCTATTATAGGTCCCTGAACATTGAGGGGCCGAATCACATGGGGGTGGTCTCTATACAGTCCAATAACAGATATCAATTAACACAGTACATGATAGACATTTCCCTAACTTAATAATACAGTAACCAATACATTGTATTCAAACAGAGCTTCTGGAAGGAAGCAAACAAGAATAAACATTGAAACATGTGCCCTGAGATTCAAACAGTTTCTCCAAGGCTCAACAGCTCGACCAATCATCAACCAACAGGATGACCATCTCCCAACATTATTTAAACTATTTACAATGCCCTTGCAGCGATCCAATCGAAATGATGCATTTAGGGTTTGTTTGCAAAACTGCTATACACTTTATCAATTTAAGAGAAATACCTGGACCCCTCACCATCCTGCATACCAGTCTGAGCCTAGACTGGCTGGTGCCATCCAAAGCCTGTAAATTTCAGCTGACAAGGATTAAGCAATTCTGACAAGTGCAGAGATTCTCCATTTTATGGTGTCTTTAATTTGGCAATAAAGGTTTTACCTTTCACATGCAAAGAAGACTAGTCAAGTCTCAGATACAGGTTGTAGTGAATGGAATTTTGATGATGTTGGTGGCGAACCATTAATTTTTGGGAATTGACTCTAGGAACTGTCATAAGGTTATAAGGTCATAAGGAATAGTAGAATTAGGCCATTCGGCCCATCAAGTCTACTCCACCATACAATAATGGCTAATCTATCTCTCCCTCCGAACCCCATTCTCCTGCCTTCTCCCCATAATCTCTGACACCCGTACTAATCAAGAATAGTAAGATTAAACGAGAACTTACCAGTTTGAAGTTTGATCTTTATTTTATGAGGAGTTACGTTGGTGATTACGTGAAGAACCCCGCCAGTGCGCCTGCGCGTCAATCTTCAAAGCAGCGGTGTGAAATTACAAAAAACATAAACGAAGTAATATAGTAACATAATAAAACGAGTAATTTAAGAACTTCCATCTGACCTTTATGATAGAGGGTTGGGTCGTGGTGGGCACGTAATCACCAACGTAACTCCTCATAAAATAAAGATCAAACTTCAAACTGGTAAGTTCTCGTTTAATCTTACTATTTTACTTCGGAGTCACGTGAGTGACTATGTGAAGATTTTAAAGCTTTGTGATTTCATGCCGCAGATACAAATCCCGGTTTCTCACTGCATTGATTGACTCGGAACGAGAAATAATCAATAATGCATTAATAATAACATTTGCATGACAAATGCAGTAATTCATTTATTTGAATAAAATAATTAACAGTATCCCCTTTAACCCAGGGAAATTTAAGCAGAACTTAATATAGTATCTGCAAACAGCCCTGTATTGGCAATAGGCCGATGGTAAAAGTGTTGAAACACCAACTTATTAGATCACCCGGCGGCTGTGAAAATATGGTCGACGGGACGTCCTTCGGCCTGGTCATCAATGTTGCTGCTAAACTGAATGGAATGTAAAACCACCAATGTTCACACCTGCAGCAACCAAAACTTGTTTTTAACCATCTTAAAATAGTCTAAACTGACACTATCTTGTATGGTTTTTCGTGAATGATAAACAATCTTGTTTTCATATTTCATAAGACCTTTGTAGCCTCAATGTATTGCAACAAATATGTCTTAACACATAGACATGGATCCATAGAATATGCTAATAAAACACTCTTGAATCCTATCACACCTGATCCTACTTCATTTGAGTAGGTCATAAAATGTAAAACATAACATAATCCTGAGGTACTTCCATCCTGTGTATCTGTAACTTTGTAATGTTACAAGTGCCATAAGCATAACTACCTTCATGCTGAACTTGGCCAAATCAGAATCGTACCAAGACTCCATTGATGAAGTAGCTTAAAACAACTCTATATTCCAGATTCCCTCCTAGGTTTAGAAGGTCTGGAATTAAAATTCCTTTCATTAATCTGGAAATAAAAGAACGAGGCTCAACAGGATGTCTTTCCAACCTCATCAATAAAAAACGAGGAATAATATACTTCTGAATAAATCGCACTATTACTCAACCCCTTAAATAGAGGTAAATCCAAGACATTTGAGACATGTGCCGTACAACATTCCATATTCTTTTATACACAGAAAATGTTCCCCCTCATTCTTTACATAATGGGAAAGCAGCATTTACAGAGTCACAACCTCAGATTCACAAATGTACTGCTTTTGAGTACTCTTCCGCCAGACTGCTGTAAGCATGTCCACAGAATGCCCAGACAATCCTCTTTTTTAAAACCTGCAAATTCACAGATCCATACAGGCATATGACGGATGTTACTCTCCAATTATTGAATACACCAGTAACTTCCTTCTTTTGGGAACATTTATCAGAAACTGTGTCATAAATTTCAATATCAAAGGGAACCATGGCTGCGTAGACCCGTCTGGTACCACGAATACCCCAGAGGCAGCATACTGCTTCGTTTTAAGCAGACACCGGTTTATGAGACAGGATGATGTAAAATGCATATAAAAACATACCATCCTAATGTAGCGAGAAACATCAATCGCTACTGTCTCCCGATGTAGTCCCCTAACACATATCTCTGTAACTGGTGATTGAGTCTGGATGGAAACAAGTCATATCTGGCTTCCCAAATATGACTACTATATCATTAAAATCTTAAGGTTCAACATCCATTCTTTGTTATCATGGAAATTCCACCCATACCATTAATACATGCCATTGCTGTAGTGTTGTTAATTTGAAACTGAACATGCAGATTAGTTGTATTTAACAACAAGCTTGGAGCTCATAAGCCTTCCAATAGCTGTAAAATGTCGATTCTCCATGTCTGCAAAATAATACTTCTTCCATATTCCATCTGTCCACAGATGGATACCTTTTCAGTGGCACCAATCCTCGTACACTGATATCAGTCTGTTAAGACCATGGAAGGCTGTTCAATCCGTATCTTGCTTGAACTACTGAAGACATGTTAAATCCACTACTGCAATCAGAAGCAGCATTTGTTGTTTAACTGCATGGCCTATCAAAAAATGGCCATCATGCATCTTAGTGTTTTTTTCTTTTTGCAGTCTGCAGCTGCTGGTAGTACAATGGCCCATATTGTATTGCTGGAAATAACACTAATTCTCCCAACAAGCTGGCCACCTGTCTTAATTGAAGATTGTTGCTTTTCTAACCGCTTAATACAACCATCAATTAGCTTTACCCTTTACCCTGGGTAAATTACTACCCTGTCAATTGAATGAAATAATCAATTGTTGTAAGTAGCGTTAACCTTAATTTCTCTCTGGATGAATTAAACCCAACTTTCAAAAGTGGTTTGAATAATTTGAGAGAGATAACTCACTAATTCTCTTGTTCGTCCTAATTAGGACATCATCCAATTAAGCCATCCACATCTGTCCTTGGACTCTAATTAGCCCCCAAATTGGTTTTTACCAATTTAGTGAAATTCTTGGAACTGAAGTTAACCCGTTTAGACAGAACTTTGAATTGCCATAATTGTTCCTTCAGATAATTGTTAAATATTTTTATCTTACAAATGAACAAACACTAAGTAATATACATCTTTCAGATCTATAAGTGCCATAAAACATCTTTTTTGAAATAAATTGTTTGGCAGTTTCAAAGTCCCCATTTTGAAGTGTATATACTTCACAAAATTTTAAAGACTTGTCAGATCTAAAATACTCCTCACCTTTTTAGGTTGAGAAATTTTAAACACAATTTGGTGGTTTTGATAAACCGACCTTTCAATTACTTGTTTATAAACAAGTTTTCAATTCAGCTTGAACCTCCATCAATTATTTTTATTTGAAATTAGAGTGTTCTGCTTGGAACATGCTGGATGGCAAATCAGTATTTGAATCGAATCAATTCGAATCCTTTCTATAATACTCAGAATAATAACTGAAGTAATTTCCTTCCAATATTTGGCTGTTTTTGCCTTAATATGTTCCCATAAGAACCAGGTCCACCTACCTCCTTTGTCATCTGAGTGACCTGTGGTCCCTGGCTCCTGGCAGGCAAAACCCACGCTTTTTCCTTTTCCTGCTGCAGGACATCAACTGTGCACTTGCTTCAATGGTCGATTTGATCCTGATGTAGGTCCAGGATTTTGTATGATGTCTGAAAGGATACGTCCTCTTTGCAGACTTGATGACCATTGATGTTGTGATCAACTTTGCTGGTTTTGCCTCATCATCCAACTCTTTCCCACGTTTCATGAGGTTTTTTCTCTGAAGAATAAGTTGAATGTGCACATTGCTGGGCTTTACAGTTGTTCATCAACCCAGCAACTTCAATATTCTCTGCCGTTTACTTTCCTTAGGCTTACATGCCTTCGCCCATCTGACCCCTTATATCTTGGTTCACTGCTAGTACTTTCAGCAATATGCAGTTCCTTGGGATATCGTGCTTTTTTGGCATTTTCATCCATCGTAAGCTACTAGAGCTGATGGATGACACAATAGTTGATCACAGAGGCCACTTTCTTTCCCAGTGGCTCTCCTGACGGGGCAGAGAATCGTACTGCCAGGAGTAAACATCTGGCAGCTGCCGTCTTCGCTTGTATCGGCCTCACCGTCAGACTCAGGGTCAGAACTCTCACAGAGCAGCAAATCATACTGCCAGGAATAGTCCATCTGGCAGCTGCCGTCTTCACTTGTTTTGGAAACTCTGCTGACCCTGTGCATGCGCCTCATCAATGAGGGTGCTATCAAGCAGCCTTTTACTAGGTGCTGCTGACCTGGCTTCTGGAGCCTGGCTCTGACATCACTCCTCCTGGAGTATGTCTTGTTGGAGCAACCTGTGTACAGGTTCTCCATTTGGAATATCCACTCAAAAAGTGGTATCCAGCCTTGGAGGTGAATCCCAAACTGACTCTTGCTCCATGGACCTGACTTGCATGTTGCCTAGCGCCCAACTGACGCTGGCTCCGTTCTTTTTCTTAATACACAAGTCCACAGTCACCCCGCTCCCAGCCGGCGATTGTTATAGGGGTATGTGGCAGTCCTTTACCAACCGCATTCCCGCGGCTCTCTGTCGGCTTTGCCTTGCGCCCGACTGGTGCTGACTGCATTGATTTCAGCCCCAAATCCACAGTCGCTATGCTCTCCGCTGGTGACTGTACCGGGGTCAGAGGCGGCTGGTCGCCAACCGCAATCTCGCGACTCTCTAACGGCTGTGCCGCTCGCCTCCTCCCCTTGCCCGTTTTTTCCCATGGTGCCCGTGGAAAAAATCCCCACAGACCCATAGCCAACGGACACGGAAATTATGAAAAAAGTTTTTTCTTACCTTGTAGTTCACAACTACATTTCCACTAGAGGAGCTCTGCTCCTCACGTCCGTTTGCGCCAATGCGTCTGACGTAATGACGCGCAGGCGCACTGGCGGGGTTCTTCACGTAGTCACTCATGTGACTTCGAAGTAAAATCCATCTATCTCTGCCTTTATCTAATAATATGAGACGTCTACTCAATATAATGCACTCACATAAATTTGAAGAACAAGAATTATCAATTATTTCGCTGGACGCTGAAAAAGCATTTGACCAAGTAGAATGGAATTATATGGATAAAGTATTACAAAAATTCCAACTGGGAGAGAATTTTATTTTATGGATTAAACTATTATATAATAAACCTACAGCTAGAATATTAACTAATAACATATTATCCTCGAAATTTCAACTATCAAGGGGAAATAGACAAGGATGCTCATTATCACCACAGTTGTTTGCTCTCATAATTGAACCGTTAGCAGAAAAAATTAGAACACATCCAGATATCCATGGGTATAATACTAAATATTCAAATAATAAAATATCTTTATACGCGGATGATATATTATTGTACATTACAAAACCTCAAATTACTATACCAAATATATTAAATTTAATTGAGGACTTTGGATCTTTTTCAGGATACAGAATAAATTGGAATAAAAGTGAAATTATGTCAATAAAACCGAAAGACTCAACACATCTTTTAAAATTCCCTTTTAAAATAGCTACAGAAAAATTTAAATACTTGGGTATCGAAATCACTAGAACATATCAAGGCATGTTTAAAGCAAATATTGATCCTTTACTTAATAAATTAAATACACTAATTAAATTTTGGAAAACGCTCCCGATGTCTTTAATAGGCCGAATAAATGCAATAAAAATGATCTTCTTACCACAAATTTTATACCTATTTCAATCGATTTCTATATACCTACCAAAGAAGTTAAAAAAAAAACTGGATTCAGACATTACTAATTTTATATGGGACTATAAATCACATAGAATACAAAGAACACACTTGAACAAAGCTAAAGTATTAGGGGGCTTAGCACTCCCTAACTTCATGTATTACTATTGGTCAGTAAATATTAAAAATATGATTCAACTGATGGACAACTCTGCCCAGCAAGTGGACTGGATTGTAATGGAGAGAGAGGACTGCTCCTCTGGAAACATTGGAGCGATCCTCCTCTCACCAATGAAACTGAATAACACAAACTATAACAAAAACCCAATTATACATCGTACAATCAGAACTTGGAAACAAATAAAACAAAATTTAAAATTAAGAAATCTATCGCTTTTTGTATAAAAGACAAATCTTTTATACAATGGGATAGACTAGGAATTAAAAAGTTCAGTGACTTGTATGAAACTGGAAAATTACTATCATTCCAACAATTACAAATAAAATATAAACTGGGAAATAATCAATATTTTAAATATTTTCAAATATGTGACTATTTGAAAAAATATACAAAAGATCATTATAATAGCCCAGCAGATGTATTGGATGAAGCAATGCAGATAAAAGCTGAATCAGCAAACTTAATATCATATTTGTATAATATTATCTTAAATGTAGAAATACCATCTACGGAAGGTATTAGAAGAGACTGGGAACAAGAATTAGCTATTAAAATCTCAAAGGATAGGTGGAATGAACATTTATTAAACGTGCATAAATGTTCGATTAATGTAAGACACACTTTAATACAATTTAAAATTTTACATAGATTATATTATTCCAAAACTAAAATTAATAAAATTTTCCCAAATGTATCATCCATTTGTGATAAATGTCAATCTCAAGAAGCTACTACAGCGCATTCATTTGTTTTCTGTACAAAAATTCAAAAATTTTGGATTGACATTTTTGAAATCTTTACAAAATTATTTAAAATAAAACTGATACCCAAAGCAGAATGGATTATCTTCGGAACAACGGAAGATAGTCCAGAACTAAATGTGTTCCAAAAGAAATTAATAGACTATGGGTTAATAACTGGAAAAAGGTTAATCCTAAAATTCTGGAAAAACGCTCCAATACCAACTATAAACATGTGGATTTCAAATATGTTCGAAACATTACACCTAGAAGAGATAAGACTCCTCCTGGCAGGTAAACCAGATCACTTCCACCTGACGTGGTCTGCATTTATAGAATTATTACAAGTATAGGGTGCAGAAGTACTTTAAAAAAACAACAACAAAAACTGAGGTCAGGTAAGGGGGGATGAAAGCTGGAGAGTTGGTATGTCCCATTTGCGTGATGCTTACAACAAAGTATTTGTTTTTCTCTTTTCCCTCTTTCTCTTTTTTCTTCTTTTTTAGGGTCTATTTCTTAACTCTTCTTTTTTTTTAATGTCTTTCTTATAGGGTCTTTGTTCTTTTTTGTTGTCACGTTTTTTGCACTTTCACTTTTTTCCTTCACTTTTTCCTTTCTCTCAATCTCATCCTTTCCCTTTATTAGTGTAAAATACGATGGAGTACATTAATTGTAATAAGATATACGTGACGAGTACTAATGTAATTGGTTGTAATGTAATGTACTTCTAATAAATAAAAATAAAAAAAATAAAAAAATCTCTGCCTTAAAAATATCCACTGACTTGGCCTCCACAGCCTTCTGTGGCAATGAATTCCACAGATTCACCACCCTTGGACTAAATAAATTTCTCCTCATCTCCTTCCTAAAAGAACACCCTTTCATTCTGAGACTATGACCTTTAAACCTAGACTCTCCCACTAGTGGTAGCATCCTCTCCACATCCACTCTATCCAAGCCTTTCACTATTCTGTATGTTTCAATGAGATCCGCCCTCATTCTTCTAAACTCCAGCGAGTACAGTCCCAGTGCCGACAAACGCTCATCATAGGTTAACCAACTCATTCCTGGGATCATTCTTGTAAACCTCCTCTGGGTCCTCTCCAGACCCAGTACATCCTTCGTCAGATATGGTGCCCACAATTGCTCGCAATGTTCCAAATGTGGCTTTACCAGTGCCTTATCTAGCCTCAACATTACATCTCTGTTTTTTTTATACAAGCCTTCTTGAAATAAATGCTCGCATTGAGTTTGCTTTCTTTACTATCGATTCAACTTGCAGATTAACCTTTTTGGGAATCCTGCACCAGCACTCCCAAGTCCCTTTGCACCTCTGATTTCTGGATTCTCACGCCATTTGGAAAATAGTCTATGCCTTTATTCCGACTATCAAAATGCATGACTTCACACTTTGCTACACTATATTCCATCTGCCACTTCTCTGCCCACTCTTCCAACCTGTCCCAGTCCTTCTGCAGAGTCTCTGCTTTTGCTACACTACCTGCCCCTCCACCTATTTTCGTATCATCCGCAAACTTTGCCACAAAGTCTTCAATCCCCACATCCAAATCATTAATATACAACGTGAAGAGTAGCGGCCCCAGCACCAACCCTTGGGGAACTCCACTAGTCACTGACAGCCAACCAGAAAAAGCCCCTTTTATTGCCACTATGTCTTCTGCCACCCAGCCAACCTGATAATCATACTAGAATCATGACAGTTGAACTGTCTTCCATTTTGTTCTGATGAGCAATGGGGGCGGATTGGACTCCATTCGCATGATCAGTGGAACAAGCCTCACTTAGAGTTATAGAGACATAGACCAAGTTGCCATTTTGGGCTAGTCCCATTTGACTGCATTTTGCCCATCATCCTTTTAATCTCTTCCTCTCCATCTTTCTAAGCTGTGAAGAACATATTATGAATGAGTGGACCACAACTTCTGCAGTCCATTTCAAAATGGAAATGACATTGAAAAGTGTAACATATGTCCTTGGATGCTTTTGCACATAGATGGACAGATATGTGCATGAGATCAGATGCACAGAGGATGGGTAAGGAAAATTATGGGACGTTACATATTTTTTATTTTTGTTTCCTCTCTATTTGGATCTGGTTGTTAATGGCAAAGCCAGCATTTATTGCCCATCCATGATTGCCATCAGAACATTGCTCTGACTAGTAATAGTTTTGGTAAATAATGGTAAACCTCACAGTGACAGAATATTGTCTGTCATTAATTACTGATTGATTTTACCCTTGGGCACTGATCAGCTATTGCCTTTTAGCATAAATTCGTCATCACCAATTTTAAGCATTAATCGATTCAAGAAAATGATTTCCACATGACTCCACACATTAACATTCTTGCTGCAAATGTAAGCCTTCCCTAAAACTGACAATTATCCCTTCAAGCTTTGTCAATGCTTCTTTTAATATATATAGCACAATCTTTCATCTCTAGATTAGGGCGTCAGTGGTGCAGCGGAAGAGTTGTTGCCTTACAGTGCTTACAGCGTCAGAGAACCGTGTTCGACCCCGACTACAGGTGCTGTCTGTACGGAGTTTGTACATTCTCCCCGTGACCGAGTGGGTTTGCTCTGAGATCTTTGGTTTCCTCCCACACTCCAAAAGACGTACAGGTTTGTAGGTTAATTGGTATGAATGTCAATTGTCCCTCGTGTGGGTAGGATAGTGTTAGTGTGCGGGGATCGCTGGTCAGTGTGGACTCAGTGGGCCGAAGGGCCTGTTTCCGCACTGTATCTCAAAACTAAACTAAACATTAACATTCTTGCTGCCTTCCCTAAATGTAAGCCTTCCCTAAAACTGACAATTATCCCTTCAAGCTTTGTCAAAACTTCTTTTAATATATATATAGCATAATCTTTCATCTCAAGATTCTTTCAGGAAAAAATATGTTCCTAAAAGTGAGCAATGAGATTTATTCCTTACTAAATTGAAAAACAAGGATATAGGAAATAACAGTGGGTATTGATGGGAATGTAGCAATAAAATTGTCTAATGCACAAACACATTCACGATTAATCTTCTTTCCTGCAAATTAACTATTGAAAATTATGATTGTTTTACCTAAGAGACATCTGTAATCCCACTGACTTGATAGCTGCTTTGACAATAAGTAGTTGCCTTTAGCTGCTTAGTAGGCATTCTTTGAAGATAAATAAAAAAAAATGAAATTATTCAATATACAAAGTATAGAAATGCACATAAGAGAATAAAGAAAATATGATGAAATGTAAGAATATTAATATTTTTGTAATTCTGAGTAATATTTAACAGGAGATAAGCCAAGATCTCTATATAGCAATGTTACAACATTTTGAGATTTAAAAAATCAAGTCTGCAATTTATCCCATCAGATAAAGCATAAAAAGAAGTTTAATTTGACACCTAATTCACTTTCATATCTTCAGTATTAAAAAACTATGACCATTTTCATACTCAGAAATTAGCATCTTGTTCCCTATTGCGTTTCCATTGACTTAACACAAAAGCTGTGATCGAGGACAGTCAAAAGCCCATAACTTTCTTAAAAATTAAGAGAACTGAAAGACATTTTCAGTTATTGTAGATTGAAACATTCTGAAACAAATATGAAACAATCTTACTTGGATGACCTAAAATTAAAGCATATATTTAGTTAGTTACCTAATTGTAGCTAATTACAAAATTCAATTACTAGATCTAAACATCTATCCATTTCTTAAGAAAAGATTAACATTTTTAAATAGCCTAATGGTCCAAATAACATTCACACAAGAATTCACAATATAATATGATTTTAAAATCTCATTGTCATGAATTTATAGGCCAAATGGAAGGAATTTAATGTTTAATTCCTGTAAATTAATGGCCATTTAAATCATCTTGCGAGTGGGTTTTTGTGGAACGTGATCGATTGGAACGTTGCGGTTGCAGTGAATTTGAACCCCATATCGGCAGGAAAAACACTGCCGGTTCGTATGGGGCCAAAATCACATTTTCGCCAATGAAATTTGGATTAAAGTCATCCTAAGAAGCAAGTTTATATGTAAAATAAACGACTTACCTTATGTTTTGTCCCCTACGTGAGATCCGTCCCGTTGTCGGCGTTGACGGCATTAGAAGTAGCTTTTTTATTTTACTCCAGCGATTAAATTGTCCCGCGATTTAAAAAAAACAACATCTGAGAACGGAAGTCAGAACGATTTTTCTGCATCATGTAGCAGCCCGAGAAAATATGTCTCGGACAGGCAGGAGAAAACGGCATTTTAATCCCGCCCCCCCCCCCCTCAAAGGCGCCAAAGTCGCGCATACAGCCAGTGGCAGAACTGCAGCGCCGCTGAAGGTAAGTATTGTAACATACCTACTCTCTAGTGTTCTTTCAATTGCTCTAATGATCATCTCCGCACAAAATAGTTTATAAAGGAAATGACTCACTGACAGCTGTGTGCAGACTGGAATTGCCATATCGAGTCTTAGAAACACTGAGCATGGAAACGGGACATTCGGCCCACCACGTCCATGCCGTAAAGTGGGCACCCATCTCTATGGCACTTGGCCTGTAGCCTTCTGTGCCAATATAAGTGCTCACCTACAACCTCATATACTGTTAGTGGTTTATCTTCCACCACACTCTCTGGCAGTGCATTCCAGATACTCAACACTACTCTCAGTGAAAGAAGTTCCCCTCAAATCCCCTTTAAATCTCCTATCTCTTACCCTAAATCAATGTCCACTAGGTTTATTTGTCTCTCCTCTGCACTCGCTCCAGTGCTATCGGATCTTACCTGTAATGTGATGCATAATGTGAGTCGCATGTCATGTAATCCCATTATAGCCAATTAGCTATAGGACAGGCTCTTGACCCATTGCTATGCCATACTCATATATATTTGGCTCTGCCTTAAGACTGCAAGAAATTGTAGAGTATTAGATACAGCCCAGTCGATCACACACCAGACATCCCACTATTGACCTCATCTACACTTCATGCTGCCTCAGGAAAGCAGCCAACATAATCTAGTAACTTTTGCACTCTGGTCATTTTCTCTTCTCCTCACTCCCATCAAGCAGAAATCATGCGAGAAATAAATCGGGTAGATGCACATAATCTCTTGCCCAGAGTGGGGAATCGAGGACCAGAGGACATAGATTCAAGGTGAAGGTGAAAAGATTTAATAGGAATCTGAGTGGTTACTTTTTCACACAAAGGGTGGAGGGTGTATGGAACAAGCAGCCAGAGGAGGTAGTTGAGGCTGGGACTATCCCAACTGTAGATTGGCTATTTCATACTAGCCAATTATAGTGCTTGTTAGTAGTGTCTCCGCCTAGTATGTACTTCATATTATCAAGAGCTTGCTTACGCTAGTTAGAATGAATAGTAGCTCAGAGATGTGATGACTGCAGATCCTTGCTGTATGTAGATTTAATAAATATGTGTTGCATCTTGATGTGTGTTTGGGTCGACTCCTTGCATGGTGTCAGAAGTGGGATCCCGTTTTGGCAGATTCCACTGGACCCAGACTCGTCCAATCTCACTACGTTCGGCACCCCCTTTGGCTGATACAAATTTCTGAGAATGCCCTTTGGCATCAACCCCGCCAGCGAAGTTTTCCAGCGCACTATGGAACAATTGTTGCAGAGTACCCATGCGCTATCATTGTTGATGATATTCTTGTTTACGGACGCGATCTGGCTGAACATGACGCCAATCTAAAGAAAGTACTTGACCATGCCAAAGACATTCATCTCAAACTCAATCCCCTGAAGTGCAGGTTTCAATTTCCAGAGGTTACTTATGTCGGACATGTGTTCACAAGTGATGGTCTCAAACCAGACCAGTCGAAAATTACAGCTATCAACGAAATGTCTGTTCCTACTGACGTCGTGACCTTACAATGGTTCCTCGGAATGGTCAACTACCTGGGTAAATGTATTCACAATGTCAGCGACATATCTGCCCCCCTATGAGAACTGACGCACAAGGACACGGCGTGGTCCTGGTATCCACAGCACCAAACAGCTTTTGACTCTCTCAAATTGCAGCTGGCTAGCGCACCTACTCTCGCCTACTTTGCTTAGGAGTTACCAGTAACGTTCACCTGCGATGCGTCCCAGTATGCGCTATGCGCAGCGTGCCTACAGACCACTACTAACGCCGATTTCAAGCCCGTTTTGTATGCCTCCCGTACTCTGACTGACACTGAACAGCGTTACGCCCAGATCGAAAAGGAACTGCTCGCAGTGGTTTTCGCCTGCACTAAATCTTTGATAAGTCTGTGACTTTTGAGACTGACCACCAGCCGCTGGTCACCATTTTGAACAAACCCATCCATGCTGCCCCAGCACGACTACAGCGAATAATGATGCAACTACAGCGATTTGATTTCAACATTGTCTTCAAGAAAGGCAAAGACATGCACATAGCAGACACGCTATCTAGAGCCCCGCGTAAAACCAACGAACAATAACTCTCCGAACAGGACCAATTCTCAGTAATGAAGGTTTTGTTTGTGCCAACTGACTGTTTGAGCAGCCTAGCAGAACACACAGCTGCTGATGAGACCTTACAGTTGCTGTCTGTAGTCATCCGGCATGGCTGGCCGGATAAGCAACACAACACCCCGCTCGAGATACGCCCATACTTCCTGGTTCGTGATGAACTAGTATTACAGGGCAGAATTATTGTCAAGGACCACAAGGCAGTGGTCCCAGCAGCCCTCCGGGACAAATACTTTGACGACATCCACAGGGGCCACCCTGGCGTGGAGGCAACCCTCCAAAGGGCGCAAAGCATGTTTTACTGGCCCGGAATGACCAAATACATACGAGAAGTTTGCGCCGTCTGCAAAAGCCTGACGCCACATCAGCAAAAGCAGCCTCTACTGCCGCACCCAGTACCCCCTCTCCCGTGGTCCA
The DNA here is from genome assembly GCA_038087875.1 of Malacoraja senta. Classification (NCBI taxonomy): domain Eukaryota; kingdom Metazoa; phylum Chordata; class Chondrichthyes; order Rajiformes; family Rajidae; genus Malacoraja; species Malacoraja senta. The sequence continues at coordinate 367,635,670 of CM075977.1, forward strand.
TGTTAGCCACCGACATCTTCGAATGGCATGGGAAACACTATCTGGTCCTTGTAGACTCTTACTCTGGCTGGTTCGTAATCGACTTACTTCAAACCACTACTTCTGAAGCCGTAATTAAAAAGTTGCAGCGCCACCTCTCCATGCACGGCTCCCCTGCACGTATCCAGTCTGACAACGGCAGACAGTTCACAAGCCAAGCTTTTAAAAATTTTGCACAATGATGGGACTTTCTACATATTACCAGCAGCCCCGAATTCCCACAGTCCAACGGACTCGCCGTACGCGCTGTCCGGCGTGCAAAACAACTCATGGAGCAGTCATACCTTGCCAAATCAGACGTGTACCTGGACTTGCTCAACCTAAGGAATATTGCGCGGGATCCCATACTGGGTTCTCCAGCCCAACGACTGATGTCTCGCCAAACCCGTGCTCTGCTTGTGTCCCAGCAGCTTTTGCAGCCACAAGTTCGTTCCCCGACCTGCAGTTCAGAAGCAACTACAATCCAAATGTGACATGCAGAAACGCTTCTTCGACAAGTTCAGCAAGCCACTTAAACCTCTCGCTCATGGACAAGTAGTCCGTCTCCAGACAAACAAGGGCTATGCACGTCTGGGACACATCTACCAAAGAGCCGCGCTCTTATCTGGTCGAAGCGGACGGAGCCATCTACGGACGCAACCGTCAACATATCCTTCCAGTGAAGGAACAGCGTCCTGCGACTCCGTATCCTGATGTCTCGTGTTTCGTGTACCCTCCCACGGTCGGTCTCGCATCCCCACTCCCGCCTATTGTTCCCACTGCGGTCTCCCCGCGGCATTTGCCGGAAGACTGGGGGGGTGGTAAATGTTGTGCCTCTTTTCAAGAAGGGCTGCAGGGAAATTGCTGGGAACTATAGGCCCGTGAGCTTAACATTTGTAGCTGGTAAGTTACTGGAGAGTATTCTGAGGGATAGGTTATACAGGCTTTTGGATGGGCAAGGGCTGATTAGGGATAGTCAGCATGGTTTTGTACATGGGAGGTCATGTCACAAATCTAATTGATTTTTTTGAAGACTTGACCAAAACGGTTGATGAGAGCAGAGCTGTTGATGTTGTGTACATGGACTTCAGTAAGGCATTCAACAAGGTTCCACATGGTAGGCTGCTCTAAAAGGTTAGATCACATGGGATCCAAGGAGAAATAGCTGAATAGACAGAAAATTGGCTCCATGGAAGGAAGCAGAGGGTGATGGTGGAAGGTTGCTTCTCAGACTGGAGGCCTGTGACTGTGCAAACAAAGTTCTTCACCGTAATTAGGTACAGGTGACAATAATAAAACAATTCCAATTCCAATACCAATACCAATGCTGATGATACAAAAGTTAGTGGTTTTGCAGATAGTGAAGATGGTTGTGAAAGATTGCAGCAGGATCTGGATCGATTGGCCAGGTGGGCGGAGGAATGGTTGATGGAATTAAATACAGAAAAGTGTGAGGTGTTGCATTTTGGGATGTTGAACAAGGGCAGGAGCTATGCAGTAAATGGTAGTCCTCTGGGTAGTGTTGTAGAGCTGAGGGATCTAGGAGTAAAGGTGCATGGTTCCTTGAAGACCGAGTTACAGGTAGATAAGGAGGTCAAAAAGCATTTTGGCACTTTGTCCTTCATCAGTCAGAGTATTGTATAGAAGTTGGGAGGTCATATTGCAGTTGTATAAGACATTGGTGAGACCGCATTGAGAATATTGTGTTCAGTTCTGGGCACCATGTTATAGGAAAGATATCGTTAAGCTTGAAAGGGTTCAGAAAAGATTTATGAGAAATTTGCCAGGACTAGAGGGTGTGAGCTATAGGGAGAGGTTGAGTAGGCTGGGTCTCTATTCCATGGAGTGATGGAGGATGACGGGGGATCTAATAGAGGTATACAAAATCATGAGAGGAATAGATCGGGTAGATGCACAGTCTCTTGCCCAGAGTAGGGGGATCGAGGACCAGAGGAAGGGGAAGGGGAAAAGATTTAATAGGAAGAGGAGGGTGGTGGAGGCGGGTTCTCTGGATGCTTTCAAGAGAGAGCGAGATAGGGCTCTTAAAAATAGCGGAGTCAGGGGATATGGGGAGAAGGCAGGAATGGGGTACTGATTGGGGATGATCAGCCATGATCACATTGAATGGCGGTGCTGGCTCGAAGGGCCGAATGGCCTACTCCTGCACCTATTGTCTATTGTCTATTGTCTATTGAATCCGAGGGGTGACTTTTTTCACACAAAGGGTGGTGGGTGTATGGAACATGCTTTACTGAGGAGGTAGCTGTGAGGAGGATGCTAGGAGACTGCAAGGTGACTTGGATAGGCTGGGTGAGTGGGCAAATGTTTGGCAGATGCAGTATAATGTGGATAAATGTGAGGTTATCCACTTTGGTGGCAAAAACAGGAAAGCAGACTATTATCTAAATGGTGGCCGATTAGGAAATGGGGAGATGCAGCGAGACCTGGGTGTCATGGTACACCAGTCATTGAAAGTAGGCATGCAGGTGCAGCAGGCAGTGAAGAAAGTGAATGGTATGTTAGCTTTCATAGCAAAAGGATTTGAGTATAGGAGCAGGGAGGTTCTACTGCAGTTGTACAGGGTCTTGGTGAGACCACACCTGGAGTATTGCGTACAGTTTTGGTCTCCAAATCTGAGGAAGGCCATTATAGCCATAGAGGGAGTGCAGATAAGGTTCACCAGACTGTTTCCTGGGATGTCAGGACTTTCTTATGAAGAAAGACTGGATAGACTTGGCTTGTACTCGCTAGAATTTAGGAGATTGAGAGGGGATCTTATAGAAACGTACAAAATTCTTATGGGGTTGGACAGGCTAGATGCAGGAAGATTGTTCCTGATGTTGGGGAAGTCCAGGACAAGGGGTCACAGCTTAAGGATAAGGGGGAAATCCTTTAAGACCGAGATGAGGAAAAACTTTTTCACACAGAGAGTGGTGAATCTCTGGAACTCTCTGCCACAGAGGGTAGTTGAGGCCAGTTCATTGGCTATATTTAAGAGGGAGTTAGATGTGGCCCTTGTGGCTAAGGGGATCAGGGGGTATGGAGAGAAGGCAGGTACGGGATACTGAGTTGGATGATCAGCCATGATCATATTGAATGGCGGTGCAGGCTCGAAGGGCCGAATGGCCTACTCCTGCACCTATTTTCTATGTATCTATGTATCTATGTAGTTGAGGCTGAGACTATCCCATCATTTAAGAAACAATTAGACAGGTACATGGATAGTACAGGTTTGGAGGGATATGGACCAAGCGCAGGCAAGTGGGACTAGTGTAGTTGGGACATTGTTGGCCGGTGTGGGCGAGTTGGGCCGAAGAACCTGCTTCTACACTGTATCACTCTGACTCTCTATGACTATGACTCTATAACTAAAAAGCAAGTAAAATGTGTAGGAAGGAACTGCAAATGCTGGTTTAAACCAAAGATAGACACAAAGAGCTGGAATAACTCAGCGGGTCAGGCAGCATCTCTGGAGAAAAGGAATAGATGTTGTTTCGGGTCGAGACCCTGCTTCAGACCCGCAAATTAACAAGCATATTATCCAATTAGTGAGATTCTACAGAGCTCTGAGATGCAGAGCAATATGGGTGCTCCATTGCCTAGTTTTTAAAAGGCTGATATGTAGTTCTGGGAATAATTATGACTATTAACAAAATGTTATCACTTAATGACAATAGAAGTAGAGGAGTTATGGTCCAGTTGCAGAGGTCATTTGTGGGAACACATCTGAATTATTTTGTACAATATTGGTCTCCTTATCAAAGGAAGGATGGAATTGCATTGGAAGCAGTTCAATAAATATTTATTGAAACCTAGAATTGAAAGGTGACTGTCAGAGAGAAAGGGGCAAATGAAACATGCAGTAGATGATACTGACTGTTCTTGACAGGGTGGGTGAGGAGAGGATGTTTCCTTTCATGAGTGAAGTTAGAAGTAGCTGTCACTACTTAATAATAATAAGTCCACTATTTAAGACGGGGGTGAAATGAATTTTTTTTTCTCAATCATGAAGACAGGAGCCTGTAGATTCTGGAATCTTCACTGATGGAGGAACTCAACAGTCCAAACAGACAATGTTTTAGCTCAGGAATCTTCTTTCGTCTGTTTAGCCCCAGTTTATCGACTGTCATGCACAGAAGCTGCCTGACCTGATGAGTTCCTCCAGCGCTTTGTTTTTCTTTTCTCTCAGAACGTCATGAGTCTTTGGAACTGTCTCCTCAAAGGAAGTGAAAGCTGAGCCATTGACTGTTTTTAATGATAAACCAAAATAGTTTCTTGATAAGAAATGGAGAAAAAGGTTACCACAGATATTTGGGAAAGTGGATTTGAAGTTAAGTGACGTTTCGGGGATGCTGGAGTGGATCGAATGGTAGGACCATTGTCTCACACAGGATCAATCCTGACATTGGGTGCTGTCTGTACAATTTGCACATTCTTCTTACGACCATGTGTGTTTTCTCCAAGTGACCAATTTCCTCCCACATACCAATGTTGATAGATTCATAGGCTATAAATGTCCCCCAATATGTAGATGAGTGGTAGAATCCACAGATTCTTGGATCATTGGAAGTGCAAATGGTATGTAGTTTATTTAACCCTTTTCCCCCGCCGCACCTGGGGCCTATCCATCTCGCCAGTGCACTGGGGGCCTATCCACCTCGCATCCGCACCTGGCCGACCCACCTCGCACTGAGCCCACCCAACATTGCCGTCGCACCCGGCCCATCCAGCATCGCCGCCGGACCGGGCCTATCTAACATCGCCGCCGGACCGGGTCTCTCCGAACATGGCCGCCCGCACCGCACCCCACTCACCTCGTCGCCTCACCGGGCTGGCCGAACCGCGCTGACCCACTGACCATCCGCCCACCGGGACCTCCCACGCATCGCCTGCTGACCCGGACTCTACTGCCCGCGGACTCCTACCATCGGGCCCGCCGACCCTCACCACTCCACCGCCCTCCAGCAGCCCGCAGCCCCCAAACTATTTGACACCAGCTCTTCCCGACCCACACTACAGTCTTCATACCCCCCTACCCCCTGACCACCCTCTATCCCCCCACCACATATCGCCTCGTCCCAAGTCCACTCACCTGCCTTCCTCCGGCCCCAACCCCCATCCCTGCCGTGTGGTCACCATCCCCCCTGACCTCCCACTCTCCGACACCGAACGGTCTGTCCTCAGCAGAGGTCTTACCTTTGTCCCCCTCCGTCCCCACCTCAATGAGTTCCGCGCCCACCAAGACTAGGAGCTCTTCTACCGTCGCCTCCGCCTCACAGCGTTCTTCCATGGGAAGGAGTCCTCGCCCCCTATTGATGATCCCTTTTCCTATCTCCAACGGATGCCCTCCTCCTGCACCCCCCCTCATGGCCATCTTCCGGCTTTAGACCTTTTATCCAAAACTGCCGTCGCGACATCAACCGCCTCAACTTCTCCACTCCCCTGTCTCACTCCAATCTCTCCCCCCCTCCGAACATACAGCCATCAACTCACTCCGCAACAACCCAGACTGGGTTATCAAACCCACCGACAAGGGAGGTGCCGTGGTAGTCTGGCGCACGGATCTCTACAAAGCTGAGGCCACGCGCCAACTCTCAGACACCCCCTCCTACTTACCCCTGGACCATGACCCCACAGACGAGCACCAGGCCACTATCTCTAGCACCATCACTGACTTCATCCACTCCGGCTCCCTGCCCCCCCGAGCCTCCAACCTCATCGTTCCCCAACCCGCACGGCCCGATTTTACCTTCTCCCCAAAATCCACAAACCTGACTGTCCTGGTAGACCCATTGTCTCTGCCTGTTCGTGCCCTACCAAACTTATTTCCACATACCTTGACTCCCCTATCCCCCTGGTTAAATCCCTCCCTACCTATGTTCAAGACACCTCAGACACTCTCCGTCGTCTCAGGGCATTCCATTCTCTAGGCCCCCATCCCCGCATCTTCACCATGGATGTCCAGTCACTCTACACCTCTATCCCCCACCAGGATGGTCTCAAAGCCCTCCTGTTCTTCCTCGACCGGAGGAGCAACCAATACCCATCCACTGATACTCTCCTCCGCCTAGCGTAGTTGGTCCTTACCCTCACTAACTTCTCATTTTACTCCTCCCATTTCCTCCAAATACAAGGCGTAGCTATGGGTACACGCATGTGCCCCAGCTATGCCTGCCTCTTTGTCAGGTATGTCGAACAATCCTTGTTCGAGGCATACCAGGGCCCCATCCCCGACCTCTATCTCCGCTACATCGACGATTGCTTTGATGCCACCTCCTGCACCCACACACAACTGACTGACTTCATCCGCTTCACCACTAACTTCCATCCGGCACTCACATACACCTGGACAATTTCCGACACTTCCCTACCATTTCTTGACCTCACTATCTCCATCGCAGGTGATAGACTTCTGACCGACATCCACTATAAACCCACTGACTCCCATGGCTATCTGGACTACTTTTCCTCCCACCCTGCTTCCTGTAAGGACTCCATCCCCTACTCCCAATTCCTCCGTCTACGCCGCATCTGCTCCCAGGATGAGGTGTTTCACACCAGGGCATCGGAAATGTCCTCCTTCTTCAGGGAACGGAGGTTCCCTTCCCCTACTATAGATGAGGCTCTCACCAGGTTCTCTTCCATACCCTGTAACACTGCTTTCTCTCCCCATCCCCCCACTCGTAACAAGGGCAAATTCCCCCTAGTCCTCACCTTTCACCCCACTAGCCGTCACATACAACAAATTGTCCTCTGTCATTTTCGCCACCTCCAACGTGACCCCACCACTCGCCACATCTTCCCATCTCCCCCCCTGTCAGCTTTCCGCAAAGACCGCTCCCTCCGCAACTCCCTTGTCAATTCTTCCCTTCCCTCCCGCACCACCCGAAGTCCACAGGCTGAGCAGGGCGGAGATTCACGCTGCGGCCCTCGGCAAAGGGATCCCAGGGCTCCACGATGTTTGAATCAGCGCAGCCCGAGGCTGGGAGCTCCGCAAACCACAGCTCCATGATGTTGAAGCAGCAATCCCAACACTCCAGAGCTTCAAACGGCGATCCAGGTAAGGCATCGCCCGCTCCGCGGTGAATCCAATATATATTTTAAAACTAACTGTTTAATGACAACATACAGTGGGATCTAAAAGTGTCACAATGTCACTGTCGGGTAGTCATGGTCCTCTAGTCGTGGGGGTGGGGGATTGGGAGGGGGGGAGCCCTCACAAGTGAAATAGCTTAGGGCCTCTCTTCATCTAAATCCGTCCCTGCTCATTCCACACACGGTGCGACATAGTGGCACAACGGGTGGAGCTGCTTCCTTACAGCGCCAGAGGCCTGGGTTCGATCCTGACCTCGGGTGCTGTCTGTGTGGAGTTTGTACGTTCTCCCTGTGCATCTGAGGGGTTTCCTCCGAGTATTTTGGTTTCCTCCCACATCCCAAATACATATAACACCATATAACCATATAACCATATAACAATTACAGCACGGAAACAGGCCATCTCGGCCCTTCTAGTCCGTGCCGAACACTTATTCTCCCCTAGTCCCATCTACTTGCACTCAGACCATAACCCTCCATTCCTTTCCCATCCATGTACCTATCCAATTTATTTTTAAATGATAAAAACGAACCTGCCTCCACCACTTCCACTGGAAGCTCATTCCACACAGCTATCACTTTCTGAGTAAAGAAGTTCCCCCTCATGTTACCCCTAAACATCTGTCCCTTAATTCTCAAATCATGTCCTCTTGTTTGAATCTTCCCTACTCTCAATGGAAAAAGCTTATCCACGTCAACTCTGTCCATCCCTCTCATCATTTTAAAGACCTTTATCAAGTCTCCCCTTAACCTTGTGTGCTCCAAAGAATAAAGACCTTACTTGTTCAACCTTTCTCTGTAACTTAGTTGCTGATACGCAGGCAACATTCTAGTAAATCTCCTCTGTACTCTCTCTATTTTGTTGACATCTTTCCTATAATTTGGCGACCAAAATTGTACACCATACTCCAGAATTGGCCTCACCAATGCCTTGTACAATTTTAACATTACATCCCAACTTCTATACTCAATGCTCTGATTTATAAAGGCCAGCACACCAAAAGCTTTCTTTACCACCCTTTACCACCCTTCAGGGAACTATGCACAGTTATTCCTAGATCCCTCTGTTCAACTGCATTCCTCAATTCGCTACCATTTACCATGTACATCCTACTTTGATTTGTCCTGCCAAGATGTATCACCTCACACTTATCAGCATTAAACTCCATCTGCCATCTTTCAGCCCACTCTTCCAAATGGCCTAAATCTCTCTAGACTTTGAAAATCTACTTCATTATCCACAACACCACCTATCTTGCATGATGTATATGGCAAACAACAGTGGACCCAACACAGATCCCTGAGGCACCCCACTAGTCACTGGCCTCCAACCTGACAAACAGCCATCCACCATTACTCTCTGGCATCTCCTACTCAGCCACTGTTGAATCCATCTTGCTACTCCACCATTAATACCCAACAATTGAACCTTCTTAACCAACCTTCCATGTGGAACCTCTTTAAAGGCCTTAATGAAGTCCATATTGACAACATCCACCACTTTACCCTCATCAATTTCCCTAGTAACCTCTTCAAAAAATTCAAGATGATTAGTCAAACATGACCTTCCAGGCACAAATCCATGTTGACTGTTCCTAATCAGACCCTGTTTATCCAGATGCTTATATATATTATCTCTAAGTATCCTTTCCATTAATTTGCCCACCACTGACGTCAAACTCACAGGTCTATAATTGCTAGGTTTACTCTTAGACCCCTTTTTAAACAATGGAACAACATGCACAGTACGGCAATCATCCGGCACCATTCCCTTTTCTAATGACATTTGAAATATTTCTGACATAGCCCCTGCTATTTCTACACTAACTTCCCTCAATGTCGCAGGGAATATCCTGTCAGGACCTGGAGACTTATCCACTTTTATATTTTTCAAAAGTGTCAGTACTTCCTCTTCTTTGAATCTCATAGTTTCCATAGCTACTCTACTTGTTTCCCTTACCTCACATAATTCAATATCCTTCTCCTTGGTGAATACCGAAGAAAAGAAATTGTTCAATATCTCCCCCATCTCTTTTGGCTCTGCAGATAGCTGTCCACTCTGACTCTCTAATGGACCAATTTTATCCCTCGTTATCCTTTTGCTATTAATATAGTTGTAGAAACCCTTTGGATTTACTTTCACCTTACTTGCCAAAGCAACATCATATCTTCTTTTAGCTTTTCTAATTTCTTTCTTAAGATTCTTTTTACATTCTTTATACTCCTCAAGCACCTCATTTACTCCATGCTGCCTATAATTATTTATTTCTCTCTCTTTTTCCGAACCGTGTCCAATTTCCCTTGAAAACCATGGTTCTTTCCAATTATTACTATTTCCTTTCAACCGAACAGGGACATAAAGATTCTGTACTCTTAAAATTTCACCTTTAAATGTCCTCCATTTCTCTTCTACATCCTTCCCATAAAACAAAATGTCCCAATTCACTCCTTTTAAATCCTTTCGCATCTCCTCAAAGTTAGCCTTTCTCCAATCAAAAATCTCAATCCTTGGTCCAGTTCTGACCTTCTCCATAATTATATTGAAACTAATGGTATTGTGATCACTGGACCCGAAGTGCTCCCCAACACATTCCTCCGCCACCTGACCTGTCTCATTTCCTAACAGGAGGTCCAGCACTGCCCCTTCTCTAGTAGGTACCTCTATGTATTGCTGCAAAAAAACTATCCTGTACACATTTTACAAACTCCAAACCATCCAGCCCTTTTACAGAATGTGTTTCCCATTCTATGTGTGGAAAAATGAAATCTCCCACAATCACTACCTTGTGCTTACTACTAATATCTGCTATCTCCTTACATATTTGCTCTTCCAATTCTCGCTCCCCATTAGGCGGTCTATAATACACCCCTATAAGTGTTGCTACACCTTTCCCATTTCTCAGTTCCACCCAAATAGCCTCCCTAGACGAGCCCTATCCTGCCAAAGCACTGCTGTAATATCTTCCTTGACAAGCAATGCAACACCTCCACCTCTTGCCCCTCCAATTCTATCACACCTGAAGTAACGAAATCCTGGAATATTTTGTTTCCAATCACAGCCATCCTGCAACCATGTTTCACTAATCGCCACAACATCATACTTCCAGGTGTCAATCCAGGCTCTAAGCTCATCCACCTTTCTTACAATGCTCCTAACATTAAAATATACACTTTTAAGAAATCCACCACCTCTTATTCTCTGTTTATTATCTTTTTCTTCTTTCTCCCCTACATGTTGGGTCTGAGTGCTTCCCTTCTCTGCCTCCTGCCTCACACACTGTCTACTAGCTTTCTCTATTTGAGTCCCTCCCCCCAACCATTCTACTTTAAAGTCTCCCCAGTAGCCTTTGCAAATCTCGTTGCCAGGATATTGGTCCCCATCGGGTTCAAGTGCAACCCGTCCTTTTTGTACAGGTCACACCTTCCCCAAAAGAGGTCCCAATGATCCAGAAACTTGAATCCCTGCCCACTGCACCAGTCCCTCAGCCACGCATTTATCCTCCACCTCACTCCATTCCTACTCTCACTGTCGCGTGGCACAGGCAGTAATCCTGAGATTGTTACCTTTGCGGTCCTTCTCCTTAATTCTCCTAACTCCCTAAATTCTCCTTTCAGGACCTCTTCTCTTTTTCTGCCTATGTCATTGGTACCTATATGTACCACAACCTCAGGCTCCTCTCCCTCCCATTTCAGGATATCTTGGACACATTCAGACACATCCCAGACCAGGGAGGCAAACTACCATCCGGGTCTCCTGACTGCGTCCACAGAATCGCCTATCTGACCCCCTAACTATAGAGTCCCCTATTACTATTGCCCTCCTCTTCTTTTACCTACCCTTCTGAGCAACAGGGCCGGTCTCTGTACCGGAGGCCCGGCCGCTGTCGCTATCCCCAGGTAGGCTGTCCCCCCCAACAGTACTCAAACAGGAGTATTTATTGCCAAGGTGTACAGCCACCGGGGTACTCTCTAGTCCCTGCCTCTGCCCCTTGCCCTTCCTAACCGTGTCCCACTTGTCTGCCTCCCTTGGTCTTGGAGTGACCACCTCTCTATAACTCCTCTCTATGACCTCCTCACTCTCCCTGACCAGAGAGAGGTCATCGAGCCGCTGCTCCAGGTTCCTAATACGGTCCCTTAGGAACCCCATCTCGACGCTCCTGGTGCAGATGTGGACGTCTGGAAGGCTATCAGACTCCATGACTTCCCACATCTGACATCCAGAACAGTAAACTGCCCTGGCCCTCAATCTCCCCCCTTACCCAGGATACAATACAAAGTGCTGGAAGAAATCAGCAGAGATCTGACTCCCAATAAGCTGCTTCCACTAGCCCGCTTCCACCAATCAGCGGCTTCCTCAAGCCCACTTATTTTGAAATGTGGAATGTTACAGATTGGGTACTCCTCCCGCACCAACGGCTCCTTGGCCTCTATGAAACAAAGCCCCGTGCTCCATTTTTAAACTCACCGCCCGGACGCTGCTCCTCCCTCTCCAACGGCTCCTGGGCAATTAACCTACATGCAGGTTTGTAGGTTAATTAGCTGCTGTAAATTGCCGCAAATGTGAAGAGAGTGGATGAGAGAGTGGGATGATATAGAACTAGTATGAATGGGTGATTGATGATTGCTGTAGACTTGGTGGGAAGAAGGGCCTGTTTTGATGCTGTATCTCTTTAAACCCTCTTAGCTGAACATTAAACCTGAACCTTTCCACCTACAGTTCTGAAGTCTCAAGCCAGAGCAATTACTTTCTTGGCCTCTACACTGCCAATTACTCTCAGAATTTGAGTTATGGCAATGCAATCTCCTTTTATTCTTCTACATTCATGATGGAGTCTCCTCACAGGACAATCACTCACTCCTGGAATCAATCTTGTGAATCTGTGCAGGACCACTATAAGGCTTCACTTTATCTTCAATGCTTCATACGTTGTCTGACAAAGCAATGTGTCATTCCAGCAGGAATTCATTAAACTTTTATACAAATCAATAAATGCCAGAGAAATAATTGACTCAGTGCAGTTAGTGCATCCTTGCAGTCTTTGGTCTCTGATGTATATTCCTTTCCAGTACAGAAGTTCAGCCATCTTCTTATTGAATGGCAGAGCAGTCATGGGGGCCTGAATGGGCTAGATTGTGCTTATTTCTTATGTTCTGGTCAGTTCTTGTGATATAGCCTTGTGCGTGCATGTATGTGTTTTATATTTGTGAATGTGTGAAACACTGGAAGACAACATTACCCATTTTTGCCTTTATTGAATCATTGTTCCTGGTACTATTTCACATAAATCAGTCAATTTAATAACTTGATTAATTTAGGATTGAATTTGATGTCCTAATATCTGGGTTACTGGCCCAGATCCATTACCGCCAGAGGGCATAACAGTTTCAGAACTCCGACTATTTATTAATTTAATGTTTGACATTCAGAAATATCTGGGCAGGTACTAAAAGTTAAGGATTTTTCATTCAAGTTAAGAAATATTACAGGCAGCTTTTGATATCAATGTGCTTGATTATCAACATCACCTAATGCTCCTTAGTCTATCATTGGCTGCATGTCAAGGACGTGCACTTCGTAAACTGAAGGCATGTTCTGGCTGCAGACATTCAGTAATAACTGTGTCTGGAAATGCAGCTGAAATAAGCATGGAGAAGAAGCCAAGCTTATCGAACACAGCCTTAGAAGCCCTGATTTTTTTTTTTAAACTGCAGGGGATGGAAATCTGAAATAAACCAGAATATGTTGGAAAAGACACAAAGTGTTGTAACTCTGCAGGTCAGGCAGCATCGCTGGAGAACATGGAAATGTGATGTGTAGGAAAGAACTGCAGATGATGGTTTAAATCGAAGGTAGACACAAAATGTTGGAGAAACTCAACGGGCCAGGCAGCATCTCTGGAGAGATGGAATGGGTGACGTTTCAGGTCGAGAGGAAGGGTCTCGACCCGAAACATCACCCATTCCATCACTCCAGAGATGCTGCCTGTCCCATGGAAATGTGATGTTTGGGGTTCGAGACCCTTCTTCAGATCAGTTTAGTTTATTGTCACATGTATCGAGGTAAAGTGAAAAGCTTTTTAGATCATAGAAACAGAAACATAGAAAAATAAGTGCAGGAGTACATGGTACTAAATTGGAAGCTGATATGGACAGTAAATTGGTGTAGTTTGGAAGATTAATATGCCATCGAAGCTTTTCATTACACATCCAATAAAATAAATGAATGGAGAGAGTATTGCCGTTTCATGCTTCATGACCACTTAAAATTTAATATTTTGTTCTATGTGCAGTGGAAAATTATTTGCCTGGGAAAGTACAGTAATTAGATTAGGAGTTATTTTGACATGAGTGCATGGTAAGAAGAATGAAGAGTGCTATTTTATTGTTTTTGAATTATGTTTCCAAAGATGACAGGCCTAAAAAGATTAAATCATACTATATTAAATCAGATGTATTTGACGTCAGCTTTTCCACTTCAGATTGCTTGTATCAACACAGCAGCTGCTGCTCCACTCTTTCATCCATAAACAGAACAAACATAAATAGCAATATTTTAAAATAATTATACCATTGAACTGCCAATTAAATGCAGGTGTGATTGTGGGCTTTGCCTACGTAAGGGAATTATATTTTTAAAAGTATTTAGTTCAATTTCATTCCAACTTTAAATTTCCTTAAAATGGTGTATTTTTCCATTTCCAAGGAAGTAGTGGAAAGTGAAACAATAGTAGCCACCGAGAACAGTTAATTGGTGTGAAGAAGAATTGGTCAATCAGTCTGAAGAAAGGTCTCGACCCGAAAGGGCACTCATCCATGTTCTCCAGACATGCTGCCTGACCTGCTGAGATACTCCAGCAATTTGTGTCCTTTTGTGTCTTAACCAGCATCTGCAGTTCCTCATTTCTACTATAGTTAATTGCATTTGTAGAAACATGGAAACATAGAAAAATAGGTGCAGTAGTAGGCTATTCGGCCCTTCGAGCCAGCACTGCCATTTCATATGATCATGGCTGATCATCTAAAATCAGTACCCCGTCCCTGCTTTTTCCCCATATCCCTTGATTCCTTTGTCCCTAAGAGCTAAATCTAACTCTCTTGAAAACATCCAGTGAATTGGCCTCCACTGCCTTCTGTTGTGTGCTAACCAGTCAGCAGAAAGACAATACATGATTACAATCGATCCATTTACAGTGTATAGATACATGATAATAGAATAATGTTTAGTGCAAAGTAAAGGCAGCAAGTCTGATCAAGGCTAGTCCGTGGGTCATCAAAGATGTAGATAGTATTTCAGCACTGCTCAGCACTTCTTGTTTGAACCTATCACCTATCCATGCATCCAGAGGTGCTGCCTGACCTGCTGAGTTACTCCAGTACTTTGTGTCCTTTTGTGTATTAACCAGCATCTGCAGTTTTTGTTTCAGGATATGTTGGAAATACTTTTATCTCTAAACTTATTATTAAACTCAGAGAACTGGGTTTCTGCTTGTCCTGCTGTAAATGGATCCTCGACTTCCTCACCAGTACATCTCAATCAGTAAGAATTGGCAACAACACTTGCTCCTCGATGAAAATCAGCACAGGAGCACCCCAAGGCTCAGTCCCCTCTTCCACCCACTACATACTGTAATCATACCCATGATTACAGTATGTAGTCAGATACAGCTCCATCAACATCTTTATATTTGCCAATGATATCATCATTGGTGAATGAATAACAGGTAATGATGAGTGTCGGAGCAAAGGAGAGAGTTTGAAAATCTACGGTAAATCCCTTCGATGGTGGGGAGGTCAGAGCCGGTGATGGCCTGGGCAGTGTTTATAACTTTTTGCAATCTTTTCCGCTCCTGGCCGTTCAATTTGCCGAACCAGGCCATGATGCAACCAGTCAGTATGCTCTCTACTGTGCACCTGCAGAAGTTCTAGAGAATCCTCTTTGACATACCAAATCTATGTAATCTTCTTAGGAAGTAGAGGCGTTGATGTGCTGACTTTATGATTGCATCAGTATGCTAGGTCCAGGAAAGATCGTCGGAAATATGCATGTGAAGGAATGTGAAGTTTTTGACTCTCTCCTCCATTGTCCCATTGATGTGAACAGGATTGTGGGTCCTCAACCTTCCTCTTCCAAAGTCCACAATCAGTTATTTGGTTTTGCTGATATAGAGAGCCAGGTTGTTGTGCTGGCACCATATGGTCATTGTGACGTGGAACACGCAGGTATTACTGCGCAGGCGCAGCTGACGGGCGCGGCAAGTGGAAAAGGGATTTATTAAAGCTTAAAATGTGAATAACTCTTAAAATACAACAATTTAAACTTTAAAGATGAGATTTATTCAGTTCAGTTCTTTCTTGTTGCGTCTTGCTGCTCACTGCGTCTCGATGTCTCTTTGCTGTTGATGAAAAAAAAATACACACAATTTTAATATAGAGACATCATTGAGTGCTCAGACTTGAACTTGAAGAAAATCTGAGAATTTATCTCAGAAGTCATCGTTCAACCAAGCTCGCGCTTAATGACAACATTCTTGGTTGATGTTCCATCCTTCAGGAAAACTTTGACATTTTCCTTCACTTTTCCTCAGCTAAGAGCCACATATAGTGGTCCATGCTGAGATACCGGTTTCTCGAGGTATATCAACACTTTCTCCATTGTTTGTCCTTGCGCTTTATGGATCGGCATAGCAAAACTTGACTGGGAATGTCTTTGCCTTCTGTCAAATTGAGCGTTATCCTAGGAATGAGAACAATGTCATCTTTGAAGGCTCCCATGTTGATTCGTACAACGAGCAGATTATTGTGTAGCTCTTCCACAATCATCCTCGTTCCATTGCATAGCTTTGGGGGATCCAAGTTTCTCATTAACATGATCAGAGATCCTTTTTTCAACTCCAATGGTGTGTGGTGGTAATCCAGAGATGTCAGGATTGTCAAATGCGGGATAGATTAAATCAATACAATCCTCCAGTATTTTTGCTGATAGAACCATGTCTTCTGGCATTTGAATTTCATCGTCTTCATTCTTTAAAATCTCGTCTTCTCCAACTTGCAACAAAAATTGAGAATAGTCTCCTTCTCCCTCTCTCAATTGCATATTCGTCTGCAATTGAAACTTGGTTGAAAAGTCTCCACAAGTAGGATTTCTTGATGCAGGAATTTTCAAGATCAGCATCAATTCCCCTTTACACTACAGGAAGGAGTTGTCAAAAATCGCCACAACAAATGGTAAGAATGCCGCCAAAAGGCTTAGTGTTGGTGCATGCATCTTGAAGAGTTCTGTCCACAGCTTCAAAGCTCTCCATCCTAATCATTGGGCATTCATTCCAAACAATGAGTTTCACTTGCCGTGAGAGAGTTCTTCTCAATGTTGCAGAATGTATCCTCGGTCACTTGAATGGGTATCTAGAATCAAGAATGTGCAGTTCTTCCACCAGGCATTAATTTAGCTGCTATCCCAGAGGATGCTACAGCAATAGCCACATCACCTTGACCTCTAACTTTGGAGAGGATTAAATTGGTGATAAATGTTTTTTCCCGTTCCTCCAGCTTCAGGCGGGGGCTATCGGGGGGAGCGTCATGCAGCTGGAGTAGGGGGACGGCTTCAGGCAGGGGCTGTCGGGGGCCGGTGGGAGGGGGGGGGTCATCCTGTAGCCGGGGGAGGGGGACGGCTTCAGGCGGGGCCTGTCAGGGGCCGGTGGGGGGAGGGGGGATGGGGGAGCATTGCTCTGGCCTACCGCTGCCCTGGCCTAACTCTGACCTGGCCAACCGCTGCCTACCCCTGACATGGCCTGCCGCAGCTGTGACCTGTCACTTCAGGCGGGGACTGGTGGGGAGCATCCTGCAGCTGGGGATGGGGAAGGCTTCAGGCGGGGGCTTTCGGAGCCGGTGGAGGAGGGGGGAGCAACCTGCAGCAGAGGGACGGGGACGGCTTGAGACGGGGGCTGTCGGGGGCCGGTGGGGCGAGCGTCCTGCAGCCAGGGAGGGGAACGACATCAGGCGGGGGCTGTCGGGGGCCATTGGGGGGGGGGAGATGGGCGAGCGACGTGCAGCTGGGGGAGGTGCATCCTGCAGCTGGGGGTTAAGGACGGCTTTAGGATGGGGCTGTCAGAGGCTGGGCGAACGTCCTGCTGCCGGGGGAGAGGGACGGGCTGTCGGGAGGGGGGGGGTGAGCATCCTACAGCCGGGAGAGGGGGACGGCTTCAGGCGGGGGCTGTCGGTGCCGGGAAGCGTCATGCAGCGGAGGACGGGAGGGTCCTGTCGCCGGAGACAAAGAAACATAGAAACATAGAAAACAGGTGCAGGAGGAGGTCATTCGGCCCTTTGAGCCAGCACCGCCATTCATTGTGATCATGGCTGATCGTCCGCTATCTATAACCCGTGCCTGCCTTCTCCCCATATACCTTGACTCCACTAGCCCCTAGATCTCTATCTAACTCTCTCTTTAATCCATCCAGTGATTTGGCCTCCACTACCCTCTGTGGCAGGGAATTCCATAAATTCACAACTCTCTGGGTGAAAAAGTTTTTTCTCACCTCAGTCTTAAATGACCTCCCCTTTATTCTGCGGCCCCTGGTTCTGGACTCGCCCAACATTGGGAAATTTTTTCCTGCATCTGGCTTGTCCAGTCCTTTTATAATTTTATATGTTTCTATAAGACGCCCCCTCATCCTTCTAACTCCAGTGAATACAAGCCTAGTCTTTTCAATCTTTCCTCATATGACAGTCCCGCCATCCCAGGGATCAATCTCGTGAACCTACGCTGCACTCTCAATCACAAGGATGTCCTTCCTCAAATTAGGAGACCAAAACTGTACACAATACTCCAGATGTGGTCTCACCAGAGCCCTATACAACTGCAGAAGAACCTCTTTACTCCCTATACTGAAATCCTCTTGTTATGAAGGCCAATATTCCATTAGCTTTCTTCAATGCCTGTTGTACCTGCACGCCAACTTTCAGTACAAGGACACCCAGGTCTCGCTGTACCTCCCCCTTACCTAACCTAACCCCATTGAGAAGGATTTCAGCCCGAAACGTTGCCTATTTCCTTCGCTCCATAGATGCTGCTGCACCCGCTGAGTTTCTCCAGCATTTTTGTGTACCTCCCATTGAGATAATAATCTGCCCCCTTGTTTTTGCCGCCAAAGTGGATAACCTCACATTTATCTATATTATACTGCATCTGCCACGCATCTGCCCACTCACTCAACCTGTCCAGGTCACCCTGCAACATCCTAACATTCTCTTCACAGTTCACACTGCCACCCAGCTTTGTGTCATCCGCAAACTTGCTAGTATTGCTCCTAATTCCCTCTTCCAAATCATTAATTTATATGGTAAACAGTTGCGGCTCCAACACCGAGCCTTGCGGCACTCCACTCGCCACTGCCTGCCATTCTGAAAAGGACCCGTTCACTCCTACTCTTTGCTTCCGATCTGCCAACCAATTTTCTATCCATGTCAACACCCTGCCCCCAATACCATGTGCTCTAATTTTAGTCACCAGTCTCCCGTGCGGGACCTTATCAAAGGCTTTCTGAAAGTCTAGATACACTACATCCACTGGCGCCCCTTCATCCATTTTACTTGTCACATAGAAACATAGAAACTAGCCCTGTAAATGACTACAAGATCAAAGGCTGAAATGGCTGAAAAAGTTTTAAAAGAGATGGAGGAAATTAAGACATCGGTGAGTGACTTAAAAAATGAACTTTTGGCATGTAATAAAAGTATGATGGAGAGCATGATGAAGAACATGAACATTGGGAATCCGAAAGTAATTGATTCAATCGGTAATATAAATAAACGAATAGACGATGTTCATGGTGAATTATCTTTGAAAATTGATAAGGTGGAAGAAGATTGTACTGATAAGTTGGACGTGGTCCACCAAACTGTTACAACATGTTGTACTACCATGAAAGATATGGAAATGGCAATGTTACAAATGGCTGAAGAAATGCAGAAAATCAAGAAGAATTATGAAGATGTCGTGGGTCAGCTGGCTAAAACGTCGGATAAATGCCTTGATTTGGAAGCAAGGTCAAGAAGGCAGAAGGAGAGGAGGCGAATTACCCCCGAGAGTACACTGCCAACTTACTTAAAAATATACTCGACCTGCCAGCTAAACCGAAAATAGAAGTGGCACACCGGGTGAATCGGCCAAAATCAAGGGCACAAACAAAAGGAGCTTCCCCACGACAGATCATTGGGAAATTTCGGGACATTTCAGCTTTGGAAGAGGCCATGAGAAAAAATTCAATATGGAAAGAATATGAAGTTTGGGACGGATACTATCAAACTTTTTAGAGACTATCCTTATGAAATTGCTAAAAAACGAGAAGCGTTTAAAAATACACAACAGATCTTGAAAGGGCACAGGGACATCAGATATGGAATAATTTATCCAGCTAAGATGATCATTACTTATAATCGTACCGAACGCAAATTTAATGATCCAGAAGCTGCTTACAAATACGCTCAAGACATCGTAAAAAAAATAGATGCTTAAGTAAAACACCACATCCTCAAGACAAGGTTTTTATTCTACAGACAACGGCTGAGGGAAGGTCGATAGAAATAACTTTAAAACTTTAAAAAAAAAGGATTAAGATGGCGCAGCTTCTCCATGTGCGGCTGTCTAGACTCTCTTATCTCCTCAAGGACAAATTCAGCTCCAACATGAGCGAAAGATGGAATAACAAGGGCGTGGCTGAATGAGGAACCTAATGAAGATGGATGGAAACAAATTCCTGAATGAAAGACTGTTACAATTTTATCCCTACACTAATTCCATACTAACACAAAAACTACTGAACTAATATAGTAATAGTAATTAAAGTTATTGAAATTAACACACTAACAGTAATAGTAATTGATTTAAAATTGAATTGCTTAATTGATAAAATGTAATAATTCATTATAAGGATTGACCCCCCCCCCCCCCGGGTAGGGGAGGAGGGGGGCTAAATATAAGTAAATAGATTTACAACAGACTAACAAATTAATTTAGAAATTATGATAAGCTGTAGTTCAAATTTTGTGTGGAAGGAGGTGAGGAGATTCAGAATCTTGGCAAATAGCCAGGTGCCTGAATCGGGTTAACCCCTTCCAACCAAAAGCAGATTAGTATGGAAGGGGAAGAAAATGTAATAATTGTTAACATAAGTAAATGGTAGATAAGTTTGGAGATTAGAGAAGATTTATTTAGATATAAAGATATGGTAGATATGGTAAGGCTGACACATAAAATCTGGCTTTGAATGGGTCCCAACTCATTGTAAGATTATTCAAGGGGACGGAGCTAAATGTAGATTAACAACTACGGAAGTCATAAATTGTGTAACTACCACCATTAGGTGGATAATTGGTCACAGTGTCGTCATTTTTAAACACTGTAACCTCACTTTTTTGATTTTTTTTAAATGTCACAATAATGTACACTTTTTTGTTTGTTTACTTAAGGACAATTTTGAGAGGGATGTAATAACTGAATTTAATATTGCAAATGCTCGCCCAACAGCCAGAGACCTAAGGTATTGCTTGCACCACATGTTTAAAAGGTATTAAATAATTCAAAATGCAAGACGATAAACAAAAGAAATTTGGAGGAATCACATTCTGCAGTTGGAATATTAGGGGTGCTAATGAACCAATTAAAAGGGGTAAGATTTTTGCACAATTGAAGTCACTCAATACGGACATAATATTCCTACAAGAAACTCACTTGAAACTGCAAGCTCAAGCCAGATTAAAGGCAAACTGGATAGGCCAAACATACCAATCTTCATATATTTCCAAAGCTAGAGGCACAGCAATCATTATTCGAAAAGGTATACCATTTAAATCAAAGAATATCATGACAGAAAAGGAAGGGAGATAACTTATAGTTACCGGAGAGATTCATGCTACCCCAATTACCTTGGTAAATATTTATGCGCCTAATTTTGATAATCCTCAATTTTAAAATAAAATTCTGAATATAATTACAGAGTTCAATTATCAAAATGTGATAATTGGGGGAGATTTTAACTGTGTTTTAGATCCATATTTGGATAAATCTTCACAACAGAGTAGGGGCAACACAAAATCTAAAACCAGGGAAATCTTAAATACTTACATAAAAAATACAAATATAACAGATGTTTGGAGGATCGCTATCCCAGTCGGAAGGGAATACTCGTTTTATTCAATGGTACACAAAACTTATTCACGTATCGACTACTTCCTAATGGATACAAAACTAATTCCCTATACAATGAACCCAAAATATCACAATAGTATAATTTCTGATCACTCCCCGTTAACCTTTTTTTTTTTAATTAGAAGGAATGCCTTCTAATAAATCGTTTTGGAGGTTTAATCCTCAAATCTTAAATGACCCACAAGGGGAAATATATTTAAAACAACAGATGGAACTTTTTTTAAAGAATAATGACACCCCAGAGACCTCACCAGTTCTACTATGGGAATCATTCAAAGCAGTTATTAGAGGATCTATAATCTCATACCAAGCTTTTTTAAATAAAAGGAATAAGAAAGAACAAAGGCAGTTAGAAGAACGAATTAAAGAATTGGAATTAGATAATGCTAAAGAGCCTACTATAGACAAACATAATAAAATAACAATAATGAAATTTAAATTAAACAAAATATTATCAGCAAATGTTATTAGATTATTTCAAATCACA
The DNA here is from genome assembly GCA_038087875.1 of Malacoraja senta. NCBI lineage: Eukaryota > Metazoa > Chordata > Chondrichthyes > Rajiformes > Rajidae > Malacoraja > Malacoraja senta. The sequence continues at coordinate 367,657,473 of CM075977.1, forward strand.
AAACAGGAAAATTTTGAATTTGGGGATAAACCACACAAGCTTCTGGCTCGACAACTGAAAAAACGGGAAAAGGACCACACGATTTTAAAGATTAAATCAGATAAAGGGGAATTGTTAACACTACCTAAGGATATTAATAAAAGATTCGCTCAATTTTATCAAAATTTATATACATCTAAAGCGGTAGCAGATAGTACCAAAGTTAGAGAGTTCCTGGACAATTGTAATCTCCCAAAACTCAATGTGAGTGAACAAGAGGAATTAGGTGCACAAGTCTCAATTAAGGAAATAGAAGAAACAATAAATACATTAAAGAATGGAAAAACTCCAGGACCAGATGGTTTTAGTAATGAATTTTATAAAAGATTTTATGAGATAATTACACCACGACTACATAAAATGTATACATATGCTTTTAAAGAGCATACACTTCCAGAAACATTGGCGGAGTCAACGATTACACTTATACCTAAAAAAGGTAAAGATTTAGAAGATCCGGGTTCTTATAGAGCTATTGCGCTGTTAAATACAGATCAAAAAATTTTAGCGAAAACATTAGCTAGAAGGCTAAGTAACTATGTTAGTAAATTAATAAATCCGGATCAAACAGGGTTTATACCCAAGAGATACTCAAGCAATAACCTGAGACGTCTGTTTAATATAATGCACTCACATAAAACCGAAGAGCAAGACTTATCAATTATTTCACTGGACGCAGAAAAAGCATTTGATCAAGTGGAATGGGATTATATGGTTAAAGTATTGCAAAAATTTCAAGTGGGAGAGAATTTTATCGCTTGGGTAAAATTATTATACGATAGGCCAACGGCCAGAATATTAACTAATAATATGTTGTCCTCGAAATTTCAGTTATCAAGGGGACAGGGGTGTTCATTATCACCTCTGCTATTTGCTCTTGTAATAGAACCGTTAGCGGAAAGTATTAGGATACATCCGAATATTCATGGGTACAATACAAAATATTCAAATAATAAGATATCTTTATATGCAGATGATGTACTATTATATATTACAAAATCACAAACTAGCATACCAAATATATTAAATTTAATAGAGGAATTTGGATCCTTTTCAGGATATAGAATAAATTGGAATAAAAGTGAAATTATGACGATCAAACCTCAAGAATCGACACACTTGTTAAAATTCCCTTTTAAAATCGCTTCAGAAAAATTTAAATATTTGGGAATTGAAATTACTAGAAAATATAAATCTCTATTTAATGCAAACTATATGCCCTTACTCAATAAACTAAACACACTGATTAAATTCTGGAAAACCCTCCCGATGTCTCTTATAGGCCGAATAAATGCTATAAAAATGATCTTTTTACCACAAATTTTATATCTATTCCAGTCAATACAGATATACTTACCAATTTTTTTTTTTTTAATTGGATGCTGATATTACAAACTTTATATGGGACTATAAATCCCACAGAATCCAAAGAAAACATTTGTGTAAACCTAAGGAATTTGGTGGATTATCACTCCCCAATTTTTTATATTATTATTGGGCCACAAATGTCAAAAATATGATTCACCTGTTGGACAATTCGGCCCAGCAGGTGGATTGGATAGTAATGGAGAGAGAGGACTGTTCCCCTTTTAACATAGGAGCGATCCTTCTCTCACCAACAAAAATGAAGAATAAAATATATACTAAAAATCCAATTATTCATAGTACAATTAGAATTTGGAAACAAATAAAATTAACGTTAAAATTAAGAAATCTATCACTTCATTCACCTATAATGAATAACCCTTCGTTTAAACCTTCTATGATAGATAGAGCTTTTATAAATTGGGAAAGAGTAGGAATTAAAACGTTTGGAGATATGTATGATAATGGAAGTTTTTTAACATTTCACCAATTACAACTTAAATATAACTTGAATAGTAATCAATATTTCAAATATTTTCAACTACGTGACTATTTGAAAAAGTATACACGAGAATATCAAAATATGTCTCCTGACCTATTAGACGGGATAATGAATATAAAAGCGGAATCAGCTAATTTAATATCATACCTATATAATTCCATTTTAAATATAGAAATTCCATCATCGGACGGGATTAGAAGAGAATGGGAACAGGAACTAGCTATAAAAATCTCGAAAGAGAGTTGGGATAAACATCTATTATATGTGCGTAAATGTTCGATTAACGTAAGACATACTCTGATTCAATTTAAAATTTTACATAGATTGTATTATTCAAAAGCTAAATTAAGTAAATTTTACCCAAATACCTCTGCTAAATGTGATTAATGCCTAGTCCAAGAATCAACTATACCACATTCTTTTGTTTTCTGTATAAAAATCCAAAAATCTTGGAATGAAATTTTTGATATTTTCACTAAATTATTTAAAATAAAACTGAAACCGAATGCAGAATTGATTATTTTTGGAACAATAGAAGCAAGTTTGGAGCTGATTGCGTTTCAAAGGAGTTTTCTTAGTTATGGCTTAATAACGGCAAAAAAACTGATACTGAAATTTTGGAAAAATGCTCCTACGCCAACAATAAAAATGTGGACTTCTAATATGTTGGAATTGTTACATCTAGAAGATATGATCTTCTAGATGTAACAGATCTTCTAGCAGGTAAACAAGACCAATTCCAAAAGATTTGGTCTCCATATATCGACTTATTACAAACATAGGGTGTAATTTCAACTCCATTTCCTGCACAGGGCAGGCCAAACAACTCATTTCATTTCATTTCCCATTTCAGGCACAGAGCAAGCCAAACAACTCATTTCATTTCATTTCCATTTCAAGCACAGGGCAGGCCAAACAGCTCATTTCATTTCATATCATTTCATTTCCATTTCCGGCACAGGGCAGGCAAAACAACTCATTTCATTTTATTTCATTTCATTTCCAGTTCCAGCACAGGGCAGGCCGAACAACTCATTTCATTTCATTTCATTTCCATTTCCAGCACAGGGCAGGCCAAACAACTCAATTCATTTCATTTCATTTAATTTCCATTTCCATTTCCTGCACAGGGCAGGCCAAACAACTCATTTCATTTCGTTTCATTTCCATTTCTAGCACAGGGCAGGCCAAACAACTAATTTCATTTCATTTCATTTCCATTTCCAGCACAGGGCAGGCCAAACAACTAATTTCATTTCATTACATTAACATTTTCCAGCTCAGGGCAGGTCAAACAGCTCATTTCATTTCATTTGCGAGGGGGGAAGTCTAAGTGCGGAGGTCTAAGTGCTGTATATGAATGCGCGAAGTATAAGGAATAAAGTGGACGAGCTTGAGGCTCAGTTAGAAACTGGCAAGTATGATGTTGTGGGAATTACTGAGACATGGCTGCAAGAGAGCCAGGGCTGGCAACTGAATATTCAAGGGTATACCTCCTATCGAAAAGACCACACAGGTGGGCAGAGGGGGTGGGGTTGCCCTGTTGGTGAGGAATGAAATTCAGTCCCTTGCAAGGGGTGACAGTGAAAAAGGAGATGTGGAGTCAGTATGGATACAACTAAGGAATTGTAAGGGGAAAAAGATCCTAATGGGCCTAATCTACAGGCCCCCAAATAGTAGCCTGGACCTAGGGCGCAAGTTGAATCAGGATTTAAAATTGGCATGTAGCAAAAGTATTGCTGTGGTTGTTATGGGAGATTTCAACATGCAGGTAGACTGGGAAAATCAGGTTGGTGCTGTACCCCAAGAAAGAGACTTTGTAGAACAGCTTGTATTTGAGCCAACCAGGGAGAAGGCAATTCTGGATTTAGTGTTATGTAATGAACCGGATTTGATAAAGGACCTCGAGGTTAATGTGCCATTAGGAGGCAGTGACCATAACATGCTCAGGTTTAATCACAATTGGAGAGGGAGAAGTGTAGATTGGTGGTGTCAGTGTTGCAGTTGAATAAAGGGGACTATGGGGCCATGAGGGAGGAGCTGGCCAAAGTTGACTGGAAAGATACACTAGTGGAACAAAAATGGCAGGTATTTCTAGGAATAATACAGAAGGTGCAGGATCAGTTCATTCCTAGGAGGAAGAAAGATTCCAAGGGGAGAAATGGACGACCATGGCTGACAAGGGACGTCAGAGACAGTATAAAAATTAAAGCAAAGAAGTACAACGTAGCAAAGATGAGCGGGAAGCAGGAGGATTGGGTAATGTTTAAAGAACAACAGAAGATAACCAAAAAGACAATATGGGAAGAAAAGATGAGGTACGAAGGTAAACTAGCCAAGAATATAAAGCAGGATAGTAAAAGCTTCTTTAGATATGTGAAGAGGAAAACATCAGTTAAGACCAAAGTTGGACCCTTGAAGACAGAAAAAGGTGAATTTATTATGGGGAACAAGGAAATGGCAGATGAGTTGAACAGGTACTTTGGATCTATCTTCACTAAGGAGGACACAAACAATCTTCCTGATATAGTAGTGGCCAGAGGATCTGGGGTGACAGAGGAACTGAAGGAAATCCACATTAGGCAGGAAATGGTGTTGGATAGACTGATGGGACTGAAGGCTGATAAATCCCCAGGGCCTGATGGTCTGCATCCAAGGGTACTTAAGGAAGTGGCTCAGGAAATCGTGGATGCATTGGTGAAAATTTTCCAATGTTCTATAGACTCAGGATCAGTTCCTGTGGATTGGAGGGTATCTAATGTTATCCCACATTTAAGAAAGGCGGGAGAGAGAAAACAGGGAATTATAGACCAGTTAGCCTGACATCGGTGGTGGTGAAGATGCTGGAGTCAATTATAAAAGATGAGATAGCCGAACATTTGGATAGCAGTAACAGGATCGGTCCGAGTCAGCATGGATTTACGAAGGGGAAATCAAGCTTGACTAATCTTCTGGAATTTTTTGAAGATGTAACTAGGAAAATGGGCACTACAAAACAGTGGATGTAGTGTACCTGGACTTTCAGAAAGCATTTGATAAGGTCCCACATAGGAGATTAGTGGGCAAAATTAGGACACATGGTATTGGGGGTAGAGTGCTGACATGGATAGAGATGTGATTGGCAGACAGGAAACAAAGAGTAGGGATTAATGGGTCCCTTTCAGAATGGCAGACAGTGACTAGTGGGGTACCGCAAGGCTCGGTGCTGGGACCGCAGCTATTTACAATATACATCAATGATTTGGATGAAGGGATTCAAAGTAACATTAGCAAATTTGCAGATGACACAAAGCTGGGTGGCAGTGTGAACTGTGAGGAGGATGCTATGAGAATGCAGGGTGACTTGGACAGGTTGGAGGAGTGGGCAGATGCATGGCAGATGAGGTTTAATGTGGATAAATGTGAGGTTATCCACTGTGGTAGCAAAAACAGGAAGGCAGATTACTATCTAAATGGTGGCATTGGGAAAAGGGGAAGGACAACGGGATCTGGGGGTCCTTGTACATCAGTCTATGAAAGTAAGCATGCAGGTACAGCAGGCAGTGAAGAAAGCGAATGGCATGTTGGTCTTTATAACAAGAGGAATCGAATATAGGAGCAAAGAGGTCCTTCTGCAGTTGATCAGAGCCCTAGTGAGACCACACCTGGAGTATTGTGTGCAGTTTTGGTCCCCTAATTTGAGGAAGGACATTCTTGCTATTGAGGGAGTGCAGCGTAGTTTTACAAGGTTAATTCCCGGAATGGCGGGACTGTCATATGCTAATAGAATGGAGCAGCTGGGCTTGTACACTCTGGAGTTTAGAAGGATGAGAGGGGATCTTATTGAAACATATAAGATTGTTAAGGGTTTGGACACGCTAGAGGCAGGAAACATGTTTCCGATGTTGGGGAGTCCAGAAGCAAGGACCACAGTTTAAGAATAAGGAGTAAGCCATTTAGAACGGAGACAAGGAAACACTTTTTCTCACAGAGAGTGGTGAGTCTGTGGAATTCTCTGCCTCAGAGGGCGGTGGAGGCAGGTTCTCTGAATGCTTTCAAGGGAGAGCTAGATAGGGCTCTTAAAAATTGCGGAGTCAGGGGATGTAGGGAGAAGGCAGGAACGTGGTACTGATTGGGGATGATCAGCCATGATCACATTGAATGGCGGTGCTGGCTCGAAGAGCCGAATGGCATACTCCTGCACCTATTGTCTATTGTCTATTGTCTATTGTCTATTGTCTATTTCATTTCATTTCCATTTCCATTTCCAGCACTGGCCAGACTCACAGTTCAGTTCACTCACGGCGTAGACTCACAGTTCTGGACTCAACTCTCACTCACGATCTTCCACAGTGACTGGCTTACATCCAGCCTTCGGGGCTTTATTTGCCTGGGACCCTGGAAGGGGCGTGACCTTCATCATGGTGACTGACAGGCGAGAAGACCAATCAGCTGATATCACGATTATTAAAATTTCATAACTTTTTTTATTATTTCACCGATCGAAAAAAACCTTCAGGCGGTTGGAGGAGAGGAGGACGGTGAGTAAGGGCGAAAAATCATAGCGTATTTCCTAAAACGTATTTACAATCTAGACAGGAAGTGGTCAAGATGAGAATTTTAGTAATAGTATAGACTAGACTAAGTGGGACCCATTGGGTCCCATTCTCACATGGTAGGGTTGGTCACCCAACGCAATATTCCACCTCTCCACCAATTCCAATATTCCACCACTCACGCATAGACCTATCTGCGCAGGCGCAGCTCACGGGTTCCCGTTGTGATGCCCCAGATCCCCCCTCCTCCCCTCACCCCCCACTCTGCCCCTTGCCCTCCGCTCCCCCCCACACACTCACTCGATCCCCACCTCAAACATCCCCCCATCCGGCTCTCCGGCGGCACAGCTATTCCCTCCCATTGGGTTCCCATTTTGACATAGAACACACAGGTATTACTGCACAGGTGCAGCTGACGGGCACGGTGAATGGAAAAGGGGTTTATTAAAGTTTAAAATGTGAATAACTCTTAAAATATAACAACAATTTATATGTTAAAGAGGAGATTCATTGAGTCCACTCTTTCTTGTTGCGTGTCTTGCTGCATTCTGCAGCCGGGGTAGGGGTCGGCTTCAGGCGGGGGCTGTTGGGGGTTGTCGGAGGCCGGTGGGGGGAGCGTCCTGCAGCTGGGGATGGGGAGGCTTCAGGTGGAGGCCGGAGGGAGCATTCTGTAGCCGGGGGAGGGGGATGGATTCAGGCCGTCGCCAGTGGGGGGGAGCACTGCTGTGGCCTACCGCTGCCATGGCCTGCCACTGGGGGGGATGTGTGTGAGGGGAGGGGTGGTGGAGCCTTCTGGACTCGCAGTTCACTCAGCCACAGCTTGTGGACTCACAGTTCCGTCTGCCACGGCTTGTGGACTCACAGTTCAGTCAGCCACAGATGGTGGACTCACAGTTCAGTCAGCCATGGCTTGTGGACTCACAGTTCAGTCAGCCACGTCTTGTCGACTCACAGTTCAGTGGACCTCTGGACTCAGGGGGGTGCAGAAGGGGGGGCAGGGGAGGGAGGATGCAGGGGAGGGGGATTCAGGGGAGGGGGTGTTCAGGGGAGGTGTAGGGGAGGGGGGGTGTGGGGGAGGAGGGGGTGTAAGGGAGGAGGGTGTAGGGGAGGGGGGTTTAAGGGAGGGTGGGTGTAGGGGAGGTGGTTGTGGGGAGGGGGTTGTGGGGGGGGTGTAGGGGAGGGGGTGTAGGGGAGGGGGTGGTAGGGGAGGGGGTGTAGGGGAGGGAGTTTAGGGGAGGTGGGTGTAGGGGAGGGGGGGTGGTGGAGTAGGGGAGGGTGTTGTGGGAGTAGGGGGGGTTGTGGGGTAGGGGAGGGGGTGTATGTGGGAGGGGGGAGGGGTGTGTGTGGTGGGGGAGGGTGTGTGGGAGGAGTGGTGCAATGGGAGGGGGAGGGGTGGTGTGGGAGGGGTGGTTTGGGGGAGGGGTATTGTGGGAAAGGGGGTGAGAGGGTGGTGGGGGGAGGGTAGGGAGGGAGTGGGTGGTGTGGGAGGGGGGGGTGGTGTGGGGGGCAGAGGGTGTTGGGGGGTGGTATGTTGTGGCGGGGAGGGGGGTGGTGTGAGTCTGCTTCAGCTTTATTCTTCCCGCCGGACAGTGGGTGCCGGAAGGGGCGTTACCTTCATGGTGACAACAGGCGAGAAGACCAATCTGCTCATCTCACGATTTTTTAATCCTTCATAACTTTGGTAATAGTCCACCGATCAGAACAAAACTTGGTGTGCTTGGAGCAGAGGAGAACGGTGAGTCAGGTGGCAAAAAAATCCTAACGATATAAGGTATCATTTTTGCACAAATTTAATTTAAACGCAGACCGGAAGTGGTCAAGATGAGAGTTTTAGTAATTGGGTGGATGGATGGATGGATGGATGGATGGATGGATGGATGGATGGATGGATGGATGGATGGATGGATGGATGACATTACTGCATTGTAATTTTTTTGTGCCTTTTTGAATCATGCCTTGTGTGAATGATTTCTGTGTGAAATGTTAAGTGAAAGAATGTCAAAGCTGTTAATCAGGCATTACTTGACATTCAAACTTGCAGATAGAAATTGATCTGACAATGGAAATGGCATCCAAGTATTTTAGAGAATTTAGTCAACCACAAACGATGGGTGAAACTACAGTTCCAAGTCAGTGAACCATTGAAAGGCAATTTAATATGAAAATGAGATCAACATATTAAGACCTGTTCAGTAAGCTGCTATTGTTTAGAATACCAAATTGTTTAGTTATGAAAATAATGCATTTTAACAGTTTGCAAGGCTAAGACAAACAAACAAACACAATTTTAGTTCATATTGATAGCACAAAAAACATGAAAACGTCAAACTTGGAAAGTCCATTCAGAAAAAAGAGGAACTGGGAATATAAAATATATTGACTAATATCAGTAATGAGAGGAAATGCATAGAGTTTTGTGTAAAGTTGCTGATTAATAGACAGCGCAATGATTTGCTGAATTGTTGCTGCACAGATAATGCGTCAAGACACTTAATCGAGTAAAATACTGAAGTTGAAAAGTACAATCATACTAAAAACCTACGTGCTGAAGTTTCATTAAGGCAGATAGTGAGCAAAGTGCAACATCGCAGATAACGTCCAACTACTCATTAGTGCAGTAAGCTAAAAATATATTTAATGGGGAAGGAATAGATGAATCAACTCAAGCTAGAATGGAAGAGAGTTTTCAACATCAATAAGGTTGTGCCTTGATACTTAGTTTCCAAATATATAATGATAGATTTGAAAGCAATTACACTGAAAAACACACAGTATGTTTGCATCAGACCAGTTGTAAAGCAGGTCTGTTGCAGACCCAGACCAGTTCCATATGTCCTAAAGAGTCAAAACGAGACTCTTTATAAACTAGGATAAAATGATGTGCTGAGGAAAACTTACTAGTGAGAATAGGCAATGGTGGTTGTGCCTAAGGCTGACAAAATTGTGAGATTGTGTGGAGGCTTCAAAGTCTATAATTCAAGCAGTAACAATGAAAAATATGTATTATTGATTTTGAAAGTCAAGGAGGAAGAAGATTAAAATGCATTCATAAAATTGGAATTTCCCCATGCCAATACACGATCAAATGTCAATTAAAAAACAATCAGTAATACCTGACTCCCAAAATGCACAATAGGCTCTACTCACTTTACCCTCTGGAATCAAGTCTTCACCAACAATTTTACAGACCTCTGTGAGGAATGGGTTAATAGGTATAGTTGATTTAGACAAGAACCCATTGTCTAGTAGGGAGTATAGTAGGGAGTATAGAACGGAGAATAAGGGGAGTAAAGGACAAGTACAAATGGTGACTTTTCAAGGATGAGAACAGAGAAGATAGCAACAGCCCAGCATAGAACTAGGGTAAAGGTCAGAAGAAATACTCAGTGCGCATGGGCAATGAACTTACATGAATATGTACACACACCCACTATGACAAGATGTCTCATTTAAATGCACATGCGATGCATGATATGGGAGGTGTCTTTGACGTCGGGTGGACGTTCCAGGACGTTCTCGTGGGAATGTGGGCTTTATGTTATGATTGGAAGAAGCACAATGGGGAGGGATGAGGGTGTGACAATGATACCCATTAAATGTATAAAGATGGAAGTCATCCCGATCCTCGGTGTGTCTTGACAGGGGAGACACCCAACTCTGCAGACTTGCTAATAAATAAACTTGTTTCTCTACATTCTCTATGCATCGTGAGTGTTCTTTCACAACTTGCGCCTGACAGCTTGGGGGCTCGTCCGGGATCCCCACTCCGGCCAGCTGGCGACAGTATACGGAAGAAGGGACCGGTGCACCCCGTTGATTCAACGGTCCCAGACCCCTAGATTGTCGTCAGCGGTTTACGAGTGAGGATCCAGACTTAGAGAAACAGTGGGAGTTCGATCCGGAGGAAGATCGGGGGGAAATTCGCGAAGGAGCCAAATCGAGTGATTCTTGTGCACAAGACCCGGTAAGAAAACTGACAATTAAGTACTACTCGGGCGATTAAATAAGACCTTGTGGATACTGCCCTGAAGAATTCAGGGGTCTGTACGGGCAAGGCAGAAAAGGCGGGAAAATAGATCTGGGGTAAACAGATCGGGGGTAAACAGATCGGGGGGAAATTCGATCGGGAGGATGGGCAATGAAAACGGAAAGCCCACAAGGGAGGGGAAGGGCGGTAAGCCCGACCCCAGCATTCTGCCTGATAGTCCGTTGGGGCGAATGCTGAGCCTCTGGGGGCAGGGAAATACCCAGGGAATTGGAAGAAAAAATGATTTGATTCTGTTATATTGAGTTTTAATACATGTAAAAGATGTTGCATTTATTGAAGTAAGAATGGAACGAATGTGATTTGTGTGTAAAAACCGGTTTGGAATGAAAGAGGAAGTTTATATATGTGATAATTATTTTGTTTATTGTATAAGAGTAAGTAAGTAAGTTTTATTAAAATCAAAATGTTCACTGGAGGTAGGTGTATGTTCCTTTAAATAAATCAGGTCATGGTGAAAGGCGCCGAACAGCTGTAAGATAACGATTAATGTTTGTATCCTCGTAAGAAGGGGAAGTTGTGGAAACCAGCTTTTGGTTTTTCTGATACTTTTAGATTTCTAGTCAGTAAAGATAATTGGAAAATTGTTACTAGTGCTAGGAATTGGACATTTAAAATAGTGGTGAATATGGATTGAAATAATTGGAAATAAGTTAATTGGTAAACATTCAAGTTTAGAAAGAAAGGAGAGAGAGGCAGTTAGAGATAACAGAAGTAGAAAAACGACAGGCGTGAAAGTAATAAAGCAGGAGGAGTCAGTGGAAGATTTTTGCAAGGAGGCTAGAATATTTGAGAAGCAAGAAATTGAGTTTAGAATTAGAAAGAAGGCATACCAGAAAGGATTAAAGTTGGAAGCATTGGGATAAAGTGATGAGACTGCTTTAAAGAGAAAAGAGGACAGACACGGATTATCCCTTGGGCACCCATAAACTGAAAGGGCTAAAAATACCTCACCCTATATCCCTGATGGGGAGGAAATGGATTAGGGCTTTGGAGGAGAGAACGTGGGACGATTATTGATCATGGAAGATTTGAAGGCACTGTTGTAAAAGTGATAGGAACCACTAAAGTGACAGAACTACTGAAGATGGATGGTATAAACTGATACGAACAAATGTCAACAAGCAATGCCATACTGTTTGACACAGCAGGCAGAGGTATGGCAGACCCTCAGACAATGTACCCACTTAAGAGGACCCCAAGGAACAAGGGGAGATACAGAAGGAAAGGCAAATAGCCTATCTGGAAAACCAGCTGAAAAGGTGGAGAGTTAATTGATGAACATTATATTATGAACAGGCAGAGGGCATGGCAGGCCCTCAGACAATGTAATCCAGCAGCCTATCTGGAAAACCAGCTGAAAAGGTGGAGAGTTGATTGATGAACATTATATTATGAACTACTGTGGTGGATGTCATTCTTCTTAAAGTCAAGCAGATTCAGCGAACAGTTGGTCTCTGCGGTCGACGAGAAATATCGCAGAGATAGGAAAAAGAAGCAACTTGCAACCAGCAGAGCAGTTGTTGTCAATAAACAATGGACCTAAGTGAGTCCTATGAACCAAGCAGGGCCAGAGAATTACATGCCAATAATGAATGTCTTTGGGGTACGTTTCCTCAAAAGTCCTATCAGGAGTGAAATTAATCTGGATATAAGCCCTAACAGGACTGGGGTCCCCAAGAGAGAAAGGGATTTAAAGGAGGATTTGTTGATATTGTTCCATAAGTAACAAGCGATGTACGAAAGAGAGAGAGAGATTAAAAAAAAAAATACTTCAGAATGTAGGACAGAGTATGATAACCTCGGAAAGGCAGGATATAGTTCGAAGATAGAGTTCAGATAGACCCTGTAGTGTACCGTAGTGTTATGATGAATAAGGTAATTAAGAGGTTTGGTAGACCTACAGAAATCAGCTTTGACAACGGATTGTTTTCATTTAGGGAGTAGCTAAGGTGGCGATAGAGACCCTTAGAGTAAAATACACATTTGGGTATGTAACACCTGCAATGAAGCATGGTGGAAAGATTTGTTTAATATACAAGTCATTTATGAAGGAAAAGTAAAAGCTGTTGGAGGTGGACCAGGAGGAAGGACCCTTTAAACCTGAAGGAAAAGGGTATGTATGAGTTTTCTAAACGACCTTACGACCTGTTCAGGTAGAAGGTTGATATACTTGGTACCAATTCAATAATTACATGAGGGCTGTCACCGCATGTACGAATAGATAATAGCCCTGAGGTAAGTGAACAGGAGGACAAGAGATGTGAGAAAAGAGTAGAGTTTGAACAAGAACGTTGTTTGACATCAGTGGTGGGCAAAATAATGGAAAGCATACTTAAGACAATATAAGAATATAGTAAGAATAGGTAGATTAGGAATTAGCATGGATTTGTGATTGATTTTGACTAATCTTGAATTTTAAAAAAGGTTATTAGGGAAATTGATGAGGGTAAAGTGATGGATGTTGACTAGATGAACTTCAGTAAGGCCTTTGACAAGGTTCAACAAGGAAATAAGGTTGGTTAAGAAGGGTTAGTAAGGAATAGCAAGATGGATTAAAAAGTGGCTGTATGGGAGATGTCAGAGAGCAATGGTGGATGGATGTTTGTCAGGTTGGAGGTAAGTGACTAGAGGGGTACCCCGGGATGTGTGTTGGTCCCACTGTGAACTTGTCATGTGAATCAATAATCTGGATGTTGGTGTGGTAAAATAGATTAATAAGTATGTGGATGATACTAAGATAGGTGGTGTACAGAGAGATTTAGGTCATTTGGAAGAATGGGTTGAAACATGACAGATGGGTTTAATGTTGATAAGTATGAGATGATACATCTTGGCAGGACAAATCAAAATTGAATGTACATGGTAAATGATTGTGAATTGAGGAATGAAGTTGAATAGAGGGATCTAGGAATAACTGTGCATGGTTCCCTGAAGGTGGAATTTCATGAAGATAGGATGGTAAAGAAAGATTTTGGTGTGTTGGCCTTTATAAATCAGAGCATTGTGTATAGAAGTTGGGTTGTAATGTTAAATTGTACAAGGTATTGGTGAGGTCAATTGTGGAGTATGGTGTATAATTTTGGTAGGTATAATTATAGGAAGGATGTCAACAAAATAGGGAGAGTACAGAGGAGATCAATTAGAATGTTGACTGGGTTTCAGCAACTAAGACACAGAGAAAGGTTGAACAAGTTAGGTCTTTATTATTTAGGAACGATAGAAGGGTCCCAACAAATACAAGGGAATGATGTATTCCTAAGGAACTATTTACTGGCAGTATCTCGTTCTATTACAGAATTAAGAACCAAGGGGCTGCTGGCACAGAGTCCCCATCTCGACTTCCAATCCATTCTGTGAAAGCGGGGGACTGGGATCTTGTAACATCATGGAAGGAAGAAAAGCTGCAACCTAAGTGGACTGGACCCTACCTGGTGTTACTAATCACCGAGACAGCAGTACGAACAAAAGAAAAAGGGTGGACACACGCAAGCCGATTTAAGGGTCCTGTGGAGGCCCCACCAAACAATATCAGCCCGTGGACTGTGCGCAAAGGAGAGGAACCATTGACTTTAATATTTAACAAGAACCCGCGGGAAAAATGAAGATTTCGTGTTGATGGGTCGTGTGTTGGGTGGTTACCCAACTATGTAAGCATACAGAGTGTTCAAATGCAGGAAAGTGGAAGGATGTGCAGATAGAACAGGGAGAATGAGCCTAAGGATTTGAAGATAATGATAGTAGCAGGAGAAACAGAATTAAGGCAATTATATAAGGAGGGAATACCTACAGGAGGGAAGGGAGCCAACACCTGGCTTGCCTGGATGATGTACACGGCCAGGAGTATGCAACACACCAATTGCTACGCCTGTGCCGCAGCTAAGCCTCAGCTGGTTCCAGAACCATTTCCCTTGAATTGGGATAGGACACCTGGGGCTATAGCTATTCACGAATCCCATCCTACCAAAGGATGCGACCTGCCAGAGTTATCATTACCTATTCCCGGCTAGCAACAACAATACAAAGGGCCGAAGGACAGACCCACGACCTCCTCCATTTAGAACTCCCCTTGGGGAGGAGGGATTTGAGTGCTATACCAGATATAACCCAGATGGACAGGAAATGGGGAAGGTGCTGAACTGCAATCAGACGTATAACATAACGGCTGAGGAACAGGGGCCACTGTTCAAAAGCTCCTGGCTGAGAAAGCAGATAGTCAGTAGAGCCGATGTCTGGTGGTGGTGCGGGGAGAATACCCTGTGGCCCCGGTTACCAGGGTCATGGACGGGAACCTGTACCCTCACACAACTGATGATGCCCTTCACCATAGCAGTAGAACTCAATGAAGGAAGCCGACGACAGAAGAGAGGGGTGAGAGGATCATTCGACACACACATATATATAGATGCGATAGGGGTGCCAAGAGGGGTACCCGATGAATTCAAAGCCAGAAACCAGATAGCTGCGGGCTTTGAGTCCATACTCTTCTGGTGGTCCACACTTAATAAAAATGTGGACTGGATCAACTACCTATACTACAATCAACAACGCTTTATAAATTACACTCGAGATGCAGTTGAAGGATTAGCGGAACAACTGACAGATACCAGCCTAATGGCGTGGCAAAATCGCATGGCCTTAGACATGCTACTGGCTGAGAAGGGAGGGGTGTGTGTAATGTTTGGGGAACAATGTTGCACCTTCATCCCCAACAACACTGCTCCTGATGGGTCAGTGTCGAGAGCCCTAGCAGGTCTCACCTCCCTGTCTATCGAATTTAAAACACAGTATGACCAGCGAGAGGAAGATAAGGAGGCGAAGATTCTGCTGCTAGCATTAGAGAACGGGCAGATAGTCTAAATCAAAGGTTGCGTAGCAAAAGAAAAAGTGTGGATTGTGAGGAATGGGTTAATAGGTATAGTTGATTTAGACAAGAACCCATTGTCTAGTAGGGAGTATAGTAGGGAGTATAGAACGGAGAATAAGGGGAGTAAAGGACAAGTACAAATGGTGACTTTTCAAGGATGAGAACAGAGAAGATAGCAACAGCCCAGCATAGAACTAGGGTAAAGGTCAGAAGAAATACTCAGTGCGCATGGGCAATGAACTTACATGAATATGTACACACACCCACTATGACAAGATGTCTCATTTAAATGCACATGCGATGCATGATATGGGAGGTGTCTTTGACGTCGGGTGGACGTTCCAGGACGTTCTCGTGGGAATGTGGGCTTTATGTTATGATTGGAAGAAGCACAATGGGGAGGGATGAGGGTGTGACAATGATACCCATTAAATGTATAAAGATGGAAGTCATCCCGATCCTCGGTGTGTCTTGACAGGGGAGACACCCAACTCTGCAGACTTGCTAATAAATAAACTTGTTTCTCTACATTCTCTACGCATCGTGAGTGTTCTTTCACAACTTGCGCCTGACACCTCCATGGAAATACCTTGCAAAAAGTGGATTATTGTTTGTTTAAGTAAAATGATATGTTTATTGCAGGAGCACAGAAGATTGTTTAGGAAGTGTGCATGGTAGAGGAAATCAAAAACAAGAGGACATATGTTTAAGGTGAGAGGAGCAAGATTTAAAATGAACCTGAGGAGCAACCTTTACACAGTGAAATATATGTGTTTCACGGTGTTTCACAGTGTTTATATGTATGTGTTTCACTGTGGGTGTGTGAAACAAAGTTGCCAGAGGAGGTAGTTGTGGCAGATACTATAACAGCAGTTAAAATAAATTTGGACAGGTGCATGTATAGGAAAGGTTTAGAGGGGGATAGGCCAAACATGGCAAATGGGACTAGCTTAGATGGGACATCTTAATGGCATGGACAAGGTGCCTTCTGAGGAAGTAGAAGGGTTGGTATGTTTTCTTGGCCATAGCATCAATGTTGTTAAACCGGGTCTAATTGTTGGTGATGTTTTCATCTAAAAACTCAAAGCTGTAGACTGGATGCATTTTTAAGCTTTAAGCTATCGACATGAAGCATCATTGAAGCAGATTGGAGTGTGCATTCCATCCCACTTCTTGAAGTCAATAACAAGGTTATTTGTTTTGCAGACATTCGTGGAGAGATTCTTATACTCTGACTAGTCATTTTTTATGATCTGGCCCACTACAGTTGTGAAATTGTAAACTAATTTAGAGCAGGGTAGAGTGAATGTGGAGAGGATTTCTCCACTAGTGGGAGAGTCTAGGATCTGCGGCCATAGCCTCAGAATAAAAGGACGTACCTTTAGAAACACGATGAGAAGGAATTTCTCTAGTCAATCTGTGAAATCCATTGCCACAGACGGCTGTGGAGGCCAAGTCAGTATATAGTTTTAAGGTGGAGATTGTCAGATTCTTGATTAGTAAGGGTGTCATGGGTTATAGGGTGAAGAAGGCAGGAGAAAGGGATTGAGAGGGAAAGATAGATCAGCCATGATTGAATAGCAGAGTAGACTTGATGGGCCAAATGGCTTAATTCTCCTCCTAGAACTTATGAACATGAATATGGCCATACAGTTGTAAGTGTGTGGGGAATATAGAGCCCTGACTGGGTCCCACGCTGAGGAACTGTTAGAAACATAGAAACATAGAAAGTAGGTGCGAGAGTAGACCACCAGGCCCATCGAGCCCGCACCGCCATTCGCTCATGGCTGAACACTAAACAGACACCCTTACCCACAAACAGTAGACACAAGACACAGAACACAAGACACTACCCTCCCCTTTATATCGCTATCACCCCTCTCCACCCCAAGAACCGCGTGATCTCCTGGGGGAGGCAAAAAAACGGATAAAAACCCAGGTCCAATTCGGGAAAAAAATCTGGGAAATTCCTCTCCGACCCCAATCCAGGCGATCGACACTTGTCCAGGAGATCACTCAGGTCTTACTATACTAACCATACCTAGGTCCATATCCCTGCCCTCTCCCCGTAGCCCCTTATCCCCTTGGCAGCTAAAAAACCATCTATTTTAGACTTAAATATATTTAATGTTTCTGCTTCCACTGCTCCCTGGGGCAGTGAATTCCATAAATTAACCACCCTCTGGGTGAAGAAGTTCTTCCTCATCTCAGTTTTAAAAGAGCCCCCTCTTATTCTACAACTATGTCCCCTAGTTCTAGTTTCCCCGATCATTGGGAACATCCTCGGTGCATCCACCCGATCAAGGCCCCTCACGATCTTATATGTTTCAATGAGATCGCCTCTCATTCTTCTAAACTCCAAAGAGTAGAGTTCCAGCCTACTTAACCTTTCCTCCTCATTCTTCTAAACTCCAAAGAGTAGAGTTCCAGCCTACTTAACCTTTCCTCATATGTCAATCCCCTCATTGCAGGAATTAATCTTGTAAACCTTCGCTGCACTGCCTCCAGGGCCAGTACATCCTTTCTTAAGTATGGACCCCAGAACTGTACACAGTATTCCAAATGTGGTCTCACTAATACTGTGTACAGCTGCAGCAAGACCTCCGTGTTTTTATACTCAATCCCCCTAGCAATAAAGGCCAAAACTCCATTGGCCTTCCTGATTGCTTGCTGCACCTGCATACTAACTTTTAGTGATTCATGTACTACTACCCCTAGATCCCTTTGCGTTGCATTACAACGCAGCTCCACCTCATTTAGAAAATAACTTGCCCTATCATTTTTTTTCCCAAAGTGAATGACTTCACATTTATTAGTATTAAATTTCATCTGCCAAGTTGTTGCCCACTCACCTAGCTTATCTATATCCTTTTGCAGACTCTTCCTATCCTCCTCATCCCCTACTTTTCCTCCCATTTTTGTATCGTCCGCAAATTTTGATATATTACACTTGGTTCCCTCCTCCAAATCATTTATATAAATTGTGAACAACTGGGGTCCCAGCACCGACCTTTGCGGAACCCCGCTAGTTACCGGTTGCCATCCCGAGTATGAACCATTTATCCCCACTCTCTGCTTCCTATTTGTTAGCCAATCCTCTACCCATGCTAATATATTACCCCCAATCCCATAATTTTTTATTTTTAGCAATAGTCTCTTATGTGGCACCTTGTCAAAAGCCTTTTGGAAGTCCAAGTATACCACATCCACCGGTTCCCCTTTATCCACCCGGGTTGTTACTTCCTCAAAGAATTCGAGCAGATTCGTTAAACAGGACTTCCCCTTCACAAAACCATGCTGGTTCTGTCCGATGAAGTCATGTTTATCCAAGTGCCCCGTTAGTGTTTCTTTAATAATTGTCTCTAACATTTTACCCACCACCGATGTTAGACTAACCGGTCTATAGTTACCCGCCTTCTGTTTACTTCCTTTTTTAAATATAGGTGTTACATTGGCCATTTTCCAATCCACTGGGACCGTTCCTGCCTCAAGGAGTTTTGGAAAATTATCACCAATGCATCCACAATCCCCACCGCTATCTCCCTCAAGACCCTTGGATGTAATCCATCAGGCCCAGGGGATTTATCCTCCTTCAGTCTCATTAATTTCCCTAATACCACCTCCTTGGTGATCTTAATAGTATTTAGCTCCTCCATTCCTACCGCCCCCTGTTTATCCAGCGTTGGAATATTTTTTGTGTCTTCTATGGTGAAGACTGATACAAAATACTCGTTTAATGCCTTTGCCATTTCCATGTTCCCCACCAACAACTCTCCAGTCTCACCCTCCAATGGACCAACGTTCACCTTAGCCACCCTTTTTCTTTTTATATAGCTATAAAAACTCTTACTATTAGTTTTTATGTTGTTCGCTAAATTCCTTTCATAGTCTATTTTCCCCGTCTTAATTAATCTCTTAGTTATTTTTTGCTGACCTTTAAATGCTTCCCAATCCTCTACCCTCCCACTATCTCTAGCTACCTTATATGCCCTTGCCTTCAGCCGAATACTATCCTTTATAGTTTTACTGAGCCATGGCTGACTGTTCTTTCCCTTACCCCTTTTTTTCTTCATAGGAATAAATTTTTCTTGAAGGTTATACAGTAGATCCTTAAACGTACACCACTGCTCATGTACCGTCTTATTCTTGAGTCTGCTATCCCAGTCAACTTTGATCAGCTCAGTCCTCATACCTTCATAATCCCCCTTATTTAGACTAAGTACCCTAGCCTGAGTTTCAACCTGCTCCCCTTCTATTTGAATATGGAATTCGACCATATTGTGGTCACTTGTTCCCAACGAGTCCCTAACTATGACATTTTTAATTAATCCTGCTTCATTACACAGGACCAGATCCAAGATTGCCTCCCTCCTTGTCGGTTCTGTGACATACTGTTCTAGGAACCCGTCTCTAATACATTCTATAAACTCTTCCTCTAGTCTACCCTGCCCAGTTTGGTTTGCCCAATTAATATGAAAATTGAAGTCCCCCATGATTACAGCAGTTCCCTTTTTACATGCGTCAACTATTTGCAGATTTATGTTCTGACTAACAGCGTCACAGCTATTTGGAGGTCTATAAATTACACCCACTAGTGTTTTTTTCCCCTTGTTATTCTCTATCTGTACCCAAGCTGTTTCACTATCCTGATCCTTCAACGCAATATCCTTCCTCTCTATTGCCGTTATTCCCTCCCTTATTAAAAGGGCCACCCCTCCTCCCTTTCTTTCCTGTCTATCTTTTCTAATTGTCGAGTACCCCTCTATATTTAACTCCCAATCCTGATCCCCTTGCAGCCATGTCTCCGTAATGGCCACGATATCATAACTATATGTACTTAATTGCACCGTTAATTCATTTATCTTATTTCGAATACTCCGTGCATTTAGATACAGCACTTTCAGATGATTTTTACTACCCTTCCTTTCTGTTTTTGCCCCTTTTACATCTAGAGCTTTATCTTCACACATTCTGGATCCTCCTGTCACATTTTGATTTTCCGTTTCCCCACTGATACCCTGCTCTATTTCCTCTACCCCTGCCGTTATTACCCCCCTTGATACCTCCCCCCCGCTACTTAGTTTAAAGACCTCTCTACTTCCCTAGTTATATGATTTGCCAGGACCCCAGTCCCAGCACCGTTCAGGTGAAGTCCGTCCTTACAGAACAGATCCCCCCTGTCCCAGTACTGGTGCCAGTGGCCCAAGAAACCAAACCCATTTTTCCCACACCAGTCTTTGAGCCACGCATTCAGCTTTTTAATTTTTCGTACCCTCGCCGATTTGGCTCGTGGCTCAGGTAGCAATCCGGAGATCAGTACCCTCGAGGTTCTGCTTTTTAATTTATTCCCTAACTGCTCAAACTCGTTCAGCAGATCCTCCTTCCTCGTCCTTCCTATGTCATTGGTCCCCACATGGACCACGACCACTGGATCCTCCCCCTCACTCTGCAAATTTCTCTCCAGCATCGCAGAGATATCCTTAACCCTAGCACCGGGTAGGCAACACAGCCTTCGGGACATGTTCTGCTGGCCGCAGAGAACCTTATCTACCCCCCGAATAATACTATCCCCTATCACAACGGCATTTCTTCTAACTCCCCCCTCTTGAATGGCCCCCTGATCCACGGTGCTGCAGCCAGGTTGCTCATCCCTCCCACAGCCCCTGATCCCGTCCTCACATTGAGTAAGAGCCTCGGTCATGCTCGTCAGGGACAAGGGCTGTGGCTCCTGCCGCATCTCCTCCTGGTTCCCCCTACCTGCCTCGCTTATGGCCACACCTTCCTTTCCCTGCTCACTAACTACTGAATTAGTTAAACTGGTCGGTGTAACCATCCCCTGGCACAAAACATCCAGGTAATACTCCCCCTCCCTGATGCACCGCAGCGTATGAAGTTGGGTCTCCAGCTCATCAATGCGGAGCTCGAGTTCCGCTAGCTTCAAACACTTACTGCAGCTGTAGGGATCATCTACATCAATGGTGTCGACAATTTCCCACATCTCACAGTATTGGCACATCTCCTGGCCGCCCATCTTATATAAGTAATTAACTGGTCCTATTAAGAATCCCCTACCCGGATTACTGTATTAAAACACCCCTTATTTATATAATCCTACCTCCTATAAATGGGAAAGTACTTACCCCAGCCGTAAATTACCTACTGGTTTGGCTGTCTAGTGGTAATTCCGTCCGCTCTTTCTGTCTGGTCCACTGCTCCCTTGCAGTGCGTGGCCTACCTCTTAGCCCCTGTTAGCCTCTCGAGCCGCGGCTCCGTCCTTCCTCCCTCGGCGACAACCCTGGGCCGCACCTGTGGCACCGCGGTCGTGACGTCCCTTCCGTTCCAACTGCCACTGATTACTCGCTGCACTCTGATTACCTCGCTACACTCTGATTACCTCGCTGCACTCTGATTGCTGCCTAACAGCGCCTGATTACCTCGCTGAAACCTGTTGGCCTGATCAGACCACCGGGCGTGACCAAGTGTGGGCCTCGACCTTTGGGAGCACCCAATGCCTAACACCAACATCGAGGCCGGACCAGGCTGAAACCCTGACCTCCCAGAGCTCACTACCTATCTCATGGAGTGGCCGACCCCACGCTCCAGCTCTTGGGACCAAGAAGGAGATGGTCACGCACAGGCTTTGCACACTGAATGCACGGAGTCTTTTACCCAGGGTAAGGGAATCAATAACCAGAGGACATAAGGTTAAGTTGAGAGGGGAATGATTTAATAGGAATCTGAGGGGCAATCATTTTGTCTTTCCGCTGACTGGTTAGCATGCAACAAAAGCTTTTCACTGTACCTCAGTACACGTGACAATAAACTAAACTAAACTAAAACTAAACTAAATATGACCTTTTCAATCAGTGAGTGGTGGGTATATGGAATAAGCTGCCAGAGGAGGTAGTTGAGACAGGTATAATAGTAACATTTAAAAGGCAGTTGGACATGGATAAGGAAGGTTTTATAGGGTTATGAACCAAATGCAGTCAAATGGGACGAGCTTGGATGGGGCAACTTGGTTGGCATGGACAAGTTGGATGAAGGGCATATTTCCATGCTGTATGACAGTCATTGAAAACAGAGACATACTTTAACCAATGCACAGAAGGAATTGAAACCGTTCCACAATTGTTGCCATGTAAATATGGACACACCGAGGAGTTAAACTAATTCAAACTGCTTTAAAAAAAACATTTTGGCAGAACATCATACTGAATACAGGAATAGTCAGTGAAAACCAATTGTTAATCATTTCATTTAACAGCCTTACTTGGACAGTGACCTTGAATTATTGGTAGGTAAATGGAGAAAAGCTATGCGAACAAGCAACCAAAAAGTTTTTGCAGACGTGGGCACATCTTACTAGACTTTCACAGACAGTACATGAAACGTATAGTGAAAGGGAAAATAACAATTTCCTTGCAGAGGTTGATGGTCACTCAGAGTGAATTGCAGTAATAGGCATGGATTCACATCCCACAACTGAATGTACTCCGGATAAATTGCCATCAATATGCGTCACAGTTCACCCGAATAGCTCACTTCCCACAATGGCCCACAGATTTGATCTGCTCCATTTACAAGCATCACGAAACAGAATGGGATGAATGTACCCTCTGAACTTCATAACGTTCAGCTTCGAATAGAGTACCCAAAAGATCCATTAAAGTAGCTTTCAAGAAGTAAATGTTGCAGCAACATTCAAAACTCAGCAGGAAGTATTACTTAGCCATGAACCAAACAACCCCACACACTACAAGGGGGTGAACACCTGCAGATTTCCCAATGAATCAGGGACAGGACAAAGCCTGACAAGTGATCAGTGTATATAGGGGAGTTTGATTGAGAGGATGCAGTAGAGCTGGGTAGTTTAGTTTAGTTTAGTTTAGAAATATAGCGTGGAATCAGGCTCTTTGGCCCATGGAATCTGCACCAACCAGCGATCCTGCACAGATCAACACTACCCTGCACACACTAGGGACAATTTTATATTCATACCAAGCCAATTAACCAATTTCTTTGGAATGTGGCAGGAAACTGAAGATCTCGGAGAAAACCCACACGGTCACGGGGAGAACGTACAAACTCCGCACAGACAGCGCCCGTAGTCGGGATCAAACCTGGGTCTCTGGCACTGCAACCGCTGCAAGGCAGCAACTCTACTGCTGTGCCTCCGTGCCACCCTATATACGGTTAAGTACATGGATAGAAATGATTTGAAGTAATATGGGTCCAGTGCAGGCAAGGGGGCCCTTGATTAGGCAAGTTGATTGACATGTGTGTCAGCATGGATGAAGGACGTGTTTCCACACTGTATAGCACTATTATAGCACTACTGTTTTGGCCGGAGGTCTTTAACGAAGCGTGGCGGTCTCGATGCCTCCCCGATCGCCGCGTAGCGGCCCGGGTCAGGGTCCGGCTGGGGCATCGCGGGTCGGAATCCGGGTCGGCACCATGGAGGCGTGAAATGGGGCGTCGACAGCGGTGAGGCCTGGGCGGCGGTGAAGCAACGGCGGCGGTGAGGTGTCAGTAGTGGTGAAGCCTTGCGACGATGGGGCCTCGGCGGTGGTGAAGCCTCGCGACCAAAGATACTACAGGAGCTAGTATCTTTGCTCGCGACGGCAGCGATGCCTTGCAAGATGACCCGCGGTTGACGGTCGATAAGAGTGTGGAGGACTACCGTTTGGGGGGTAGAGGAAGAATAATGGAGGACCCGGCGTGGGGGGACTGCCGTGAAGGAGGTGGGGGGGGAACAATGGACAATGGGGGAGGGGGACAAAGGACAATGGGGACCCGGCATGGGGAACCGCTGAGGGAGGGTGGGGGGGAGGGGGGGGAACAAAAGGGCAGCGCTGTAGGTGGTCGCTATTTGTATACATTGTGTATGCACGCAAAGAATTTCACTGTGCCCAGTCGCATGTAGAAATGCAATTTCGTTCAAATCAAGTTGTTTGAATGACAATAAAAGGCATTCTATTCTATTCTATTCTATTCTATGTGACAATAAAGTATCCCTATTCCTATACCTTCCTATTGAAACTATGATTGTACCATGGAGCCCAATTTCTGGACCTCAGAGTTTATAGAGAAACAGGATCTTTGCAAAGTGGTTACGTTACTTGACTAGTAGTCAAGAAGATTAAACAAAAAACATGTTCTGAGTATAAATCCCGCCACCTGTGTAATTTATTGTCAGTTAATTAAATAATCTAGAATTTAATTTTTTTCAAAAATCTCCGGTAATCATGAAAGTACTGGATTGCCAAAAAACGGATTAATTCACCTGGCCTTCAGAGCAGGAACATTTTAATCTTAGCTTAATCTAGGTGTAGTAGCCATTTAGCTTAACTCAGTATGTTATAACTATAACCAGTTGCCTTTAAATTGTATCTGCCTGTAATTATGTGGGTGGGATTTATACGTAGTCTGAGGCATGCTTGCGGCTGGGATTCTTGCACAGACTCCCAAGGAGTTTAATTTTGTTTAGTTTGAAGTAGATCGTGGAAGAGACATCGTTTTTGACCATGCACGAGCATGGTCATATGATTGAAATGTACTTATATAAGAAGAAGCCTTTATGATTATCTTACTGTTTGTACTACTGGTGGGCGGCAGCTTCGACCACCCCGGGCCGCGGTGTTTGAGCCGCGGGACTGATTTAACATCGCCCGGGGGGTATCGCCTCAGCGCAGAGGGAGAAGAGGAGGGAAGAGACTGCAGACCTAAGACTTTTGCCTCCATCACAGTGAGGAGATGCTGGGTGGACTCACTGTGCTGGATGTTAATATGTGTTTATTGTTGTTTTATTGTATTATATGTATGACTGCTGCAATTTCGTCCAGACTTCGGTCTGAACGACAATAAAGGCATATCTATCTATCTATCTATCTATCTAAAGAAACTATTAATCAAGAAACTGTTTTTGGAAGATTTATCTTTTGACGGCATTGAATGTGTCGTGGAGAGCTCGTGAGTGCGTATAGATTACCTTCTGATCCTTGGTCATCAATTAAAGTGACTATCAGGACTAAATCCTTGAGACGATATAAAATCTGTCACTACACTGGGCATTTTGTGACATATCCATAAGACCATAAGACATAGGAGCAGAATTAGGCCATTCGCCCATCGATTCTGCTCCGCTATTCAATCATGGCCACTCTATTTTTCCTTCTCAATCCCATTCTCCTGCCTTCTCCCATAAACTTTGACACCTTTATCAGATCATCAAGTTTAAAGAAACACAAAACAGATGAACTTCAGAGCATGATCCATACTAACTCGATCAATCTGGCAAAGGGGATGGGGTGTAAACATAAATGTTTTTTGTAAACATAAATTACTGTATACATTTGTTCTCTCTTTGTTTAAGAATGGATATACCAGCATTGGAGATAATTCAGAGAAGTTGATTTCTGGGAATGATAGATCAGATTTAGCCTATACTAAAAGGTGTTTATAAGTATGGGGAAAGGTTTATCAAAATCAAAGAATTTTGAGAGGAGAGATGATGAGAAACTGTTTCCATTCTTGGAGGAATCTAGAACAAGGGTCAAAAGTTCTGTTTATTTGGTCAGACGTTAAGATCAGAGGGAGAGGAAAATTCTTTGGAAATCTCTGAAGAACCATTGAATTTACTGAAAGTGGCGATAGATGAATTAGTGGTTCCTGGTCTTTCTGAGCATTTGGACCAATATCTCGGTTAAGTATGCTTTACCTAGACTTTTTATACTTTCAAGTTAAATAAAAGGACACGTCAGATCCCATGCAAACACAGCTTTGTGTACACCCTCACACACAAAGTTCATAGTTAACTTATATTCCATTTACTTGTCCAAGTTCCAAACATTATTTGTTATGTTTGGGGCTGGTTACAGGTGGCTTCTCTGGGTTCTTGGCCTGCTGATGGGGGTTAGTTATTGCCCTACTGTGATATTCCAGATGTTTTTCCTGGTTTGACCAATTGGTTGGCAAGGTGGGATTTGATGTGGATTTGATCTTCCACTTGGCCAATTTCCAATGAGTCCCAGCTTCCTTGGTGTGAGGATTTACTTGACCACAGATTTTTCAACTTAGTTTTAGTTTAGTTTAGAGATACAGCACATAAACAGGCCTTTCGGCCCACCAAGTGTGCCGATCAGCAATCCATGCACACTTACACTATCCTTCACACATTAGGGACAATTTACAATTATACTAAGCCAATTAACCTACAAACCTGTACGTCTTTGAAGTGTGGGCGGAATCCGAAGATCCCGGAGGAAAACCCACGCATGTCGTGGGGAGAACGTACACACTCCGTACAGACCAGCACCCATATTCAGGATCGAGCCCGGTTCTCTGACGGTGTAAGGCAGCAACTCTGCCTTTGTGCCATCGTGTCGCCCCCTACTTAGGTGATGTGTGTTGGAACTGAGCAAGAAAGTGAAAGATAAGCCATGATCGAACAGCCGCGATCTTATTGAATGATGGAGCAACTCAAGAGGTTATTTGATTCGGAGGCCTGTGACTAGTGGGGTGCCTCAGGGATCAGTGCTATGCCTATTGCCGTTTGTGGTTTACATCAATGATTTGGATGATAATGTACAAGGCATGTTAAGTAAGTTTGCAGATGATACTAAAGTGGGTGATATTGTAGATAATGAAGATGGTAATCAGCTGGGAAAGTGGTTTGAGGAATGGTTAATTGAGTTTAATGCAGAGAAGTGTGAGATGTTGCTTTTTGGGAAGACAAACCAGGGCAAGACCTTGACAGTAAATGGTAGGGCCCTGGAAAATGTTGTAGAACAGAGAGATTTGGGAGTACATTGGTCCCTGAAAGTGGAATCACAGGTAGATAGGGTGGTGAAGAAGGCTTCTGGTATATTGGCCTTCATCAGGGTATTGAGTATAGAAATTTGGATGTTATGTTATGTTTTATGAGTCATTGGTGAGGAGGCATTTGGATTATTGTGTTCAGTTTTTGTCACCCTCCTTTTGGAAGGATGTCATTAAGCCGGAAAGAGTGCAGAGGAGATTTATGAGGATGTTGCCAGGTCTTGAGGGCCTGAGCTATTGGGAGTGCTAGGGCAGGCTGGGACTTTATTCCTTGGAGCCAGGAGGCTGTGGGGTGATCTTATAGAGATGTATAAGATCATGATGGGAATAGATAGGATGAATGCACAGTCTTTTAACCAGAATAGGGGAATCGGGAACCAGAGGATGTAGGTTTAAGGTAAGAGGGGAAAGATTTAATATGAACGTGATGGGCAACTTTTTCATGGAGAGAGTGCTGTGTATATGGGAACAGCTGCCAGAGGAAGTAATTAAAGCAGGTACTATAACAACATATGAAAGACATTTAGACAGGTACATGGACAGGAAAGGTTTGGAAATGGGTCAAACAAGGCCAGATGGGACTAGCATAGATGGGGCATATTAGTTGGCATGGGCAAGTTGGGCTGAAGGGCCTGTTTCCTTGCAGTATGACTCAATTAATCTATGAAAGAGGAAGGTCAGAGTGGCCTAGTGGGTAAGGTGTAAAAGAGGTCATCTGGTTGATGTGTAAGAAGGAACTGCAGATGCTGGTTTAGAATTAGAATGCCATTTTATTGTCACCATACACATGTACAATGAGATTAAAAGCAGCTCGTACTCAGTGCAGACATGTAATTAGTTCAAAAAATAAAGAAACAAAACAAAACAAAAGGGGGGGGGGGATAAGGTGCACAGTTCTGCGGCGCTATATACATATCTATAAAGACAATGGGTGAATAGAGTGAATAAATAGGATTCCTATATACAGTATGGGTTATTGCACATATTAAAAATTACAGTTACAGTACAAATTACAGTAGGTGGATAGATGGAAGTCCGGGGGTTAAGCTGTGAAGTCAGTGCATGTGTGAGTTCAGAGAGGTTATGGCTTTTGGAAAGCAACTGTTCTTGAGTCTATTTGTCCTTGTTCTGATGCACCTATAGCGCCTCCCTGAGGGCAGCAGGTCGAACAGGCCAAATGCAGGATGGGAGCTGTCCTTAATGATTTTCTTCGCCCTGCTGAGGCAGCGGGAGGTGTAAATGTCCATCAGGGAGGGGAGAGGGCAGACAATGATCTTCTGTGCTGCCCCAACTACCCTCTGGAGCCTCTCCCTGTCTGCCATGGTGCAGCTGCTGTACCATGCTGTAATGCAGTATGTAAGCAGGCTCTCAATGGACGAGTGGTAGAAGGTCAGCAGCAGGTTGGAGTCCAGGTTGTGCTTTCTGAGGACCCTCAGGAAGTGCAGCCGCTGCTGAGCCTTCTTGATGATCGCTGTGATGTTCTCTGTCCAGGAGATGTCAGCGGAGATGAGGACGCCGAGAAACCGGAAGGTGTAAACCCTCTCCACACACTCGCCGTTGATGTATAGGGGGGCTAAGTCGGTGCTGTGCCTCCTAAAGTCGACAATGAGCTCTTTTGTTTTCTTGGTGTTCAGAGCCAAGTTGTTTTCTGAGCACCAGGCTGTCAACTTCAGGACTTCCTCTCTATAGGCTGCCTCGTCTCCCCTTGAGATGAGTCCGACTACTGTAGTGTCGTCAGCAAACTTGACGATGCGGTTGTTGTTATGGGCCGGACTACAGTCGTGGGTGTAGAGACAGTATAGGAGGGGGCTTAGCACACAGCCCTGTGGGGAGCCGGTACTCAACATGCGAGTGGAGGAGAGGTGGGGGCCGAGTCTCACAGTCTGGGGCCGGTTGGTGAGGAAGTCCTTTATCCAGGCACATGTGAGAGTGGGGAGGCCGAGAGTGACCAGTTTATCGATGAGAATGTCCGGAATGATAGTATTGAAAGCTGAGCTGTAATCCACAAAGAGCATCCGGACGTAGCTCTGCCCCTGCTCCAGGTGGCTCAGCACAGAGTGGAGAGCTACGGTGATGGCGTCTTCTGTGGATCTGTTTGGGCGATAGGCGAATTGGTGAGGGTCGAAGTCTGGAGGGAGATAGTCCTTGATGTGCTGGAGGACCAATCTCTCGAAGCACTTCGTGATTACCGGAGTGAGAGCCACGGGACGGTAATCATTTAGGCTGGTGATGGGAGACTTCTTCGGCACTGGGACGATTGTGGCTGATTTTAGGCAGGACGGGATAACTGTCTGGTCCAGGGAGAGGTTGAAGATTCTGGTGAAGATGCCGGTGAGCTGGTGGGCACACGCTTTAAGCACCCTACCAGGCACTTCATCCGGGCCGGTAGCCTTCTTGGGGTTCACTGCCAGGAGCACCCGTCTGACATCGTTCTCCCTTACAGTGAGTGGAGTAGTACAGGAGCCAGGTGAGGGTGGGAGCAGGGCTGTAGCAGATGGGTGCTGCTGTTGTGATGTTTCAAAGCGGGAAAAGAAGCAATTTAGCTTCTCTGCCAGCGGCGCACTCAGGTCTTCTGTCGTTGTGGCACAGCCTCTGTAGTTTGTGATGTCTTGTATGCCCCGCCATACCTCCCATGTATTATTGCTGGACAGGTGGGACTCTATGCTCCTCCTATGGTCCGCCTTGGCTTTTTAATTCCACTTTCCAGATCGGCTCGAGCAGCCCTGTACAGAGCTCTGTCACCTGACCTGAAGGCAGCATCACGGGCTCTGAGGAGTGTGCGGACCTGGCTGGACATCCAGGGTTTCTGGTTTGGGAAAACCCGAATGTTTTTGTCCACAGTCACGTTTCCGATGCAGAACTTGATATAGTCCAGTACCGTTCCTGTGAAAGTTTCCTGATCCTGGTGTTCGAATATGTCCCAGTTTGTCTGCATAAAGCAGTCCTGTAGTTTGGAGAGTGCATTTTCCGGCCAGGTTGTAACAGACTTTATGGTGGGCCTGGCACTACGTCTGAGGGGGGTGTAGGCTGGGGAGAGCAGGAGGGAGAGATGATCTGACTGGCCGAGTTGGGGGAGGGGAACGGCTCTATACGCGTGCTTGATATTGGTGTAGACATGATCCAGCGTGTTCTCCCCTCTAGTAGAACACTTGACATGTTGATAAAATTTCGGCAGTACAGTCTTCAAGTTGGCCTTATATAAAGTCCCCTGCAATTATGTGAACACCTTCGGGGTGGGCCCGCTGCTGTTCGGTAATGGTGTTCAGCAGGAGAGAGAGCGCCGTGTTTACATTGGCGTCAGGTGGAATATACACAGCCGTGACAATCACTACTGTTAGTTCTCTCGGTAGAAAAAAAGGCCGGCATCTTACAGACATGTACTCAAGGTCAGGGGAACAATGTTTGTCTATGATTGTCCTGTTGTTGCACCAGTTCTCATGCACGTAGATACAGAGGCCCCCTCCCCTACTCTTACCGGAGTCCATAGTCCTGTCCTGCGGAGCAGAAAGCGTCCTGCTAGCTGCATGCTAGCATCAGGTATTCCCGGGTGAAGCCAGGTTTCGGTGATAATCAAAACACAGCAGTCACGAACATATCGATTTCCAGCGAGTTGTAATTCCAGGTCATCTATTTTATGAACCAGGGATCTGGCATTGGAGAGATACAGGCTCGGTAGAGATGGCTTATGTGGTTGTTTTCTTAGCCTTAGGAAAACACCGGACCTGCGGCCTCGCTTCTGGTTTCTCTCTCTCCTCCGTCTGCGCCGCCTCCTAGACCCGGCAACAATCCACGGGAGCCCGATGGTCTCGCTATGTCGTCTGGAGTGTTATGCGTGCGATGAAAGACACTCGAAACAGATGTCTGATGCTGGTCACCGATGTCCATAAGGTTCTGGCGGGTGTAGCGGGTGTAGCGGATGTTCGCAGAGCCGATAGTGAAGACGTACACGGACAATAAAACGTACACGAACAACAAAAAAGAGCACCAAGACGGAGAGCCGTGAGCCGCTGCGACCGTGCGCGCCGCCATCTTTTGTGTTTAAACGGAAGATAGACACAAAAAGCTGAAGAAGGGTCTCGACCCGAAACGTCACCCATTCCTTCTCTCCAGAGATGCTGCCTGTCCCGCTGAGTTACTCCAGCTTTTGTGTCTATCACCTGGTTGATGGTTTAATAGGTCATAGAGTCATAGAGTGATACAGTGCGGAAACAGGTTCTTCGGCCCAACTCGCCCACACCAGCCAACAATGTCCCAGCTACACTAGTCCAACTTGCCTGTGCTTAGTCCATATCCCTCCAAACCTGTCCTATCCATGTACCTTTCTAACTGTTTCTTAAACGATGCGATAGTCCCAGACTCAACTACCTCCTCTAGTCCCAGACTCAACCCACCACCCTTTGTGTGAAAAGGTTACCCTCGGATTCCTATTACATTTTTTCCCCTTCACCTTGAACCTATGTCCTCTGGTCCTCGATTCCCCTACTCTGGGAAAAAGACTCTGCATCTACCCGATCTATTCCTCTCATTATTTTGTATACCCCTATAAGATCTCCCCTCATCCTCCTGCGTTCCATGGAATAGAGACCCAGCCTACTCAACCTCTCCCCATAGCTCACACCCTCTAGTCCTGGCAACATCCTCATAAATCTTTTCTGAACCCTTTTAAGCTTGACAATATCTTTCCTATAACATGGTGCCCAGATTTGAACATAATATTCTAAATGCGATCTCACCAACGTCTTATACAATTGCAACATGACCTCCCAACTTCTATACTCAATACTCTGACTGATGAAGGCCAAAGTGCCTTTTTTGACCACCTTATCTACCTGCGACTCAACCTTCAAGGTACCATGCATCTGTACTCCTAGATCCCTCTGCTCTACAACACTACCCAGAGGCCTACCATTTACTGTGTAGGTCCAGCCCTTGTTCAATGTCCCAAAATACAATACCTCACACGTCTCTGTATTAAATTCCATCAACCATTCCTCCGCCCACCTGGCCAATCGATCCAGATCCTGCTGCAATCGTTCACAACCATCTTCACTATCTTTAAAACCACTAACTTTTGTATCATCAGCATTGGTATTGGTATTGGAATTGTTTTATTATTGTCACTTGTACCTAAATACAGTGAAGAACTTTGTGTGCATGCTAACCAGTCAAATCATACTATCCGTGAGTACAAGCAAACCACATGAAAGCACCACAAGTATTGGAAGGAGAAAAAAAATACCAGAGTGCAGAATATTGTATTACAGCATCACAATGTTACAGCAACTGAGAAAGTGCAGATAAATGAAAAGTGCAAGGGCTACAATGAGGTAGGTAGGGACATTGAGACTACACCCTTAGCTTATGAGGAATATTCAGTAGCCTGATAATAGAAGGAAGAAGCTTTTCCTACATCTTGTGGCACATGTTTTCAAATTTTGTATCTTTTGCCCACTGGGGTGAAAATGGTCCTTGATTATGTTGCCTGCTTTTTTGAGGCAACAAGAAGTGTAAATAGAATCAATGGGCTGTAGGCTGGGCTGTGTGACGGAGTGTGCTACATCAACCACCTCTCGGCAATTTTTTGTTGTCTTGGGCAGAGCTGTTGCCAAACTAAGTAGTGATGCATCTATCTACAGTGCAACAGTTGATGTTGATAAGTGTTGTTGGAGACATGCTGAATTTCCTTAGTCTTCTGCAGAGAAGTGGAGGTGTTGATGTGCTTTCTAGGCCCTTAGTTGTGGTTGGTCAAGGACAAATTGTCGGTGATACTCTCACCAAGGAACGTGATGCACTCCTCCTCGGCACCATGATGCGTAGTGTTTATGAACGCCCAAAGCACGTTACACATAGTCCGTAGGAGAGTGGATGATGCTTCAGAGAAGCATTAGAATAAGCAACCTTTTATCTGAATTTGGAGGTTATCTGATGGTTGCAGCTGAGCCATGAATGTTTGGCTAGGATTTGTACATTGAGTGTTTCTGCTCCAAAAACACAAATTTTGAGTCTTGAGGTTGAAATCAATCTTATTATTTTGGTGCAGCCAGCCCATTCATTTTGTAGTCTATGGATGTAAACTACATACAGTATTTTGTATATTTCAGCACATTTAGCCATGATAAAATAGCAGGCATAATTCACAGCAGAAACTATTGAAAGAACATTGAATAAGGATTGCTGACCACACAAATTTTATGCAGCAGAATACCTAAAGCAAAAGAAAAAGCTGGGATAATTTCTGCAATGTTGAGGAATTGGGTAAAATATCTCTGACAGCAGCCTTGAGCTAAATTGCTGAAATTTAGTAATGCCAGGAGCAATATAGTGAGTGGCAAAGGCCACTTAAAGCTAGCCTGCAATAGTTAAAGCTGGTCAACACTTGACAGAGGAAAGGTACACTGAGCCTCCAGTATTGCTAAGAAGCAATCTAGAGCATAGGCAAAGGTACACAAAAATGCTGGAGAAACTCAGCGGGTGCAGCAGCATCTATGGAGCGAAGGAAATAGGCAACGTTTCGGGCCGAAACCCTTCTTCAGACTGATAGGGGGTTGGGGAGAAGAAAGGAAAAAAGGAAAAAGGCGGAGGAGGAGCCCGAGGGCTGGGGGAGGGGAGGAGACAACCAGAGGGCTGATGAAGGGGAGGGGACAGCAAGGGCTAGCAGAATTGGGAGAATTCAATGTTCAAACCCCCAGGATGTAGACTGCCCAAGCGGAATATGAGGTGCATTTCCTCCAATTTACGGTGTTGCTCGCTGTGGCCATGGAGGAGACCCAGGACAGAGAGGTCAGATACGGAATGGGAGGGGGAGTTGAAGTGCTGAGCCACCGGGAGTTCAGGTTGGTTATTGCGGACCGACCGGAGGTGTTCGGCGAAACGATCGCCAAGCTTCCGCTTGGTCTCACCGATGTAGATCAGCTGGCATCTAGAGCAGCGAATGCAAGAGATGAGGTTGGAGGAGATGCAGGTGAACCTCTGTCGCACCTGGAACGACTGCTTGGGTGGAGGCAAACCTGGGCAAATGGCATGTTATGGAAGAGAGCAGTCACTAAGATCTTCCACAAGCTTCATCCAGCTGGAGAAGCAGCTGGATGACCTCAGGGCCATCCAGGAAAACGAGAGTATCCTGGACAGGCCCTACAGTGAGGTAGTCACGCCGAGGATATGGGAAGAATGAAGGTTTGTGACGGAAAGAAAGGGTGGTAATCATGGAGTGCAGAAGACCCAGGTGGCTGTGCCTAATGAAAACAGGTACGCCCTCTTGGGAACTGTCCGGGGAGATGATGTTTCCAGTCCGAGCGGCGGACATGTCAGTGGCTCCCATCCTAGAGATGGGACTCGACCAGCGAGACCGACATCAGGCAGAGCTTTAGTGGTGGGTGACTCCATTGTCCGAGGAGCGGACAGGAGATTCTGTGGTGGCAGACGAGATGCGAGGATGGTCTGTTGCCTCCCTGGTGCCAGGGTTCAGGATGTCATGAGCCGGGGTTTATCCCTAAGAGACATTCATCTAATAATATGAGACGGCTACTCAATATAATGCACTCACACAAAACTGAAGAACAAGAATTATCAATTATTTCGTTGGACGCTGAAAAAGCATTTGATCAAGTAGAATGGAATTATATGGATAAAGTATTACAAAAATTCCAATTGTGAGAGAATTTCATTCTATGGATTAAATTAGTATATAATAAGCCTACAGCTAGAATATTAACTAATAACATATTATCTTTAGGGTTCAGTCCTGCTGACCTGGTGTTCGCGCATACTGTGCGTAGTCCTTTGAGGGTCCTAAAGGAGAAATGGTTGCAGGAGGATACAAAACATAGTATTTTAGACCACGTCTGTACCTTTCGGTCGAGACTGAAGAGGGCATGCGAACTGGCAATGGGTAATCTTGCTTCTGCTCAGTCTAGGATGAAGGGGTGGTTCGACAGGAATGCTTCTAGTAGGAATTTTTCTCCAGGTGACAAGGTCCTGGTGTTGTTGCCTATTCCTGGTTCCAGTCTGCAGGCTCGGTATAGCGGTCCCTATCAGGTGGTTAAGAAGGTTGGTGAAAGGGATTATGTTATTGGTACCCCTGATCGAAGGCGTAAGAGTCAGCTCTGTCATGTCAACATGATGAAGCAGTACCATGAGCAGGAGCACTGTTAAATTGTTTGTCAGTCCATCCATATCCCTGACTGGGTTGTTTGAATCAGGTTTGGGTTTTGTGTTCCATTGAATAATTAAAACTATTTTTGAACTTGAACCTGGTTTTTGAACTATGTTACGCGGCTCTGAAGTACCTGCATTCGGGAGTCGGAACAAATTGAAATTCCAATTATCAAGGGGTAACAGACAAGGATGCTCATTATCACCGCTGTTATTTGCTCTTATAATTGAACATTTAGCGGAAAAAATTAGAATACATCCAGATATCCATGGCTATAACACTAAATATTCAAATAATAATATATCTTTATACGCGGATGATATATTATTGTACATCACAAAACCTCAAATTACTATACCAAACATACTAAATCTAATTGAGGATTTTGGATCCTTTTCTGGATACAGAATAAATTGGAATAAAAGTGAAATTATGTCAATAAAACCGAAAGACTCAACACATCTCTTAAAATTCCCTTTTAAAATAGCTACAGAAAAATGTAAATACCTGGGTATTGAAATTACCAGAACATATCAAGGCATGTTCAAAGCAAATTATAACCCTCTACTTAATAAATTAAATACATTAATTAAATTCAGGAAAACGCTTCCGATGTCTTTAATAGGCCGAATAAATGCAATAAATGATCTTTTTACCACAAATTTTACTTCGGAGTCACGTGAGTGACTACGTGAAGAAGACCCCTTCCAGCCGCACACGCGTCATTATCGATCAGACGCATAGCGTTCATGACTGTGTGTGGAGGAGCAGCAGCTCCTCCAGGCGGTGAGTAAAGCAAATTTAAAGTAAAAATCGGACAAGGTAAGTGGCTTCGTTTTTACTTACAGGGCGCTTTTCTTCCCGCTCAGACGTGTTGGCAGAGGTCCACACAAACTCAGAATGGAGAAAGGGCGTAGGGGAAGGAGAGGCCAGGGACGCACCGCAGGTAAAACCCCCGATGCTAAAGGCCGTGTCTTACCTGTTTGCGGTCATCGGCGGTGAAGCGCGGCGTCGCCGGTAGCGAGGACCGCGCGGCAACGGCGAGAGCGTCGAGCCTATCCACCGGAGCGCCGCACGGATGTTGCGCGGGGGCCGAGTTAATTCAAACACGGCGGGTCCCACGTGCTTGCGGTAAGTAAAAAAAAGGCGGGCCGACTGCGATGACGTCGGCCCCCCGCACGTGACTCACCAGCGGCGGCTGTGGCGGCAGCCATCCTGATCGCGGCGCTGTAGCGGTGGCTGTGCCTGCGGCCGCGCAGCACACGTGCCTCACTGGCGACGGCACGTGCGTCACTGGCGGAGGCTGTGGCAGAGGAGGTTTGACGCACGGCGCTCGACCCACACTGGCGGCGGCCCGTGCGAGCGGCCGTGCGCACTCGTGCATCACTGGTGGAGGTTGTGCGGTGAGTATAGTGTTTTCGACATTGTCGATTTTATTTTTGCACCGCGCGGTGTTGGGAACACCGTCGCACGGCCCGGGAATTGTTCTTTCTCACGAGTGCGCGGTCTATGGCGGCAGATTCTTCCCGTTTCGCCGCCAATGACCGCAGATTCGTGAGACAGACCTTTAAGGGTAGCGGGCGTCAGGAAGAGGAGGCAGTGGCATCGAAGCCATCAACTCCCGTTACGGTCGAATGTGTCGTTAAACCGCTGGTGGCGGGGCGCAAGGCAGGACAAAAGTCGGCCCGACATGTAGACTCGGATGAGTCAGACCCGGAGGTATACCCTCCTGCAGCAGAAAATGTTATGGCTGCAAGGGTCGCCAGTTTAGAGCTCCTGATGGGGAATGATTTACAAAGAACCCCACAGGTGGAATCAGGTCAGTGTTGGCCAATGGAGGATACAGCACAGGGTGTGCCTTGGTTGGGACAGGCACAAGGGTGGCCTACAGGAGAGCCATCAGAAATGACTGTGCAAAGTTATTACAGTGGTTGGCCTACAGGAGAGCCAGTGCCAGAAATGCCTGAAAAAAGGCAGTATATGTGCTGGCCTACTGAAGAGCCAGTATCAGAAATGTCTCAAAAAAGACAGTACAAATGTACTTATGTGCCTGCACCGAAAGTTCCTAAAAGGGAAAAATATGAAGCGTTGGCCTAGAGTTGAGCCAGCGCCAGCAGCACCTGAAACAGGGCTGCCTATCCGTGGGCCTATAAGAGAGCCCGCACAGGGGGAATCTGGCATAGACTTGCCTGAAACAGGGGAGCCAGAATTTACCCAACCTGAAGAGGAACATCTAGATTCAGAAGATGAATTCTATGAGGATGAGAGCCCATTATCAGAGCTGAAAGTTCCTGGACTAGCACAAAAGTTTGCTGTTCCTAGAATAAAAGGGGAACCTTTGAGGGATGAAATAGCAATGACTATAAATTATCTACTCTCCCATCAGCTCCAGGAAGTAACTATGGATGAGACTATGAAACAGTATGAGCCTCGGAGAATTGTGAATTGCTGACAGTTCCAACAGTGAATAACTTGATATGGGGTTATTTGAGCATTGGTTTACGCTCACAAGAATTGAAATTGCAACATGTATTGAAATTGCTGGGGTCAGGCATCACGGCATTTGCCAGAGGATTGGATGATGATTTTGTATCAGATTCACAACAAGATGCTTTAGCACTGATGTGTGGTGCGCACTTTGAAATAAATTGTATTCGTAAAAATGCAATAAGACCAAATATTCATTCTAAGTATGCAGAGCTCTGCAAACCAACCAACATACAAATGCCTAAATCTGCTGTTTGGAGAGTTTAAAAAATAAAAATAAAAATAAAAACCTGAGTGGTATGATGATGCGACCACCAATGCTGAGCAGAGCAGTGCGAAGGCAGTATCCCTACAGGCGGAATGCTGGTGCTGGAGAAGGAACAAGTCGATCATTCTCGTATACACGTTGGAGTGCTGCACCGGGGATACGTGGAGGTTACAATATGCCTACCAGAAGGGGGCAACAATGGCCGGTGGCAAACCCCGAGGTAGGGGGTCCTGGTCTGGTAAGGAAGACAAATGATTTATTTATTCTAAACAGCATTGTAGGATTCAAAATTGAGTTCTATCCACATTTGGATCCTCCAAGGCAAGAAAATTCAAACTGGTCACGAATTTTCTCAAAAGAAGAGAATGTTGATCAAAGGAGAATTAGAAACATTAACCAAAAAGGGGGTAATAGAGAAGTCAGTAGAACAACACCATCAGTTTGTATCAAATATTTTTCCAAGAACAAAAAAGGATGGTGGATGTAGAATCATATTGGATCTGACAAATCTTAACCTTTATGTACAATACAAACATTTCAAAATGGAAACATTTACTAATGCAATTCAGCTAATCACAGAAAATTGCTACATGGCAAGCATAGATCTGCAAGATGCATATTATTCCGTGGCAATGCATGGTAATGATCAAAGATATTTGAAATTTAGATGGATGAGTCAGTTATGGCAATTTAAAGCATTGCCCAATGGTCTGACTTCAGCACCAAGATTATTCACTAAATTGCTCAAACCAATTTTAGCTCTGTTAAGAGCTGAGGGCCATGTATTAATGGCTTATTTAGATGATATCCTCATTGTAGGGGACACTTTGGCTGCTACAAAATTGTCAGTATCCAGAGTCAAATATATTTTGAGAAATTAGGTTTCATTATTCACCTACAAAAATCTAAATTGTTACCAAGCAAAAAGATTGATTACCTAGGGGTCACAATTAACTCCGAACACATGGTAATCACTTTGCCAAAAGATAAAAAGCTGCAGTTAATTGAAGGTTGCATAAAACTCATTAACGAGGACACACCTTCAATTAGAGAAGTGGCAAGCTTGCTAGGCAAATTAATTGCAGGGTTTCCAGCGGTCACGTTTGGACCATTGCATTATCAATGTTTACAGAGAGCTAAGGTACAAGCGTTAAAAATGAATAGAGGGCATTTTGACAGGCCCATGAAATTAACAATTCAATCCATTACAGAAATAGAATGGTGGATTAACAATGTTTCTAATGCTTCCAGAAAAGTTCTGGTAGAAACACCTTCCATCACTCTACAGACTGATGTAAGTGCGCTGAGTTGGGGCGCTACTAACATGATTTCCAGCTGTGGAGGTAGGTGGAATGTGAATGAAGTACCTTTGCTGCAAAATCTGGGAATCAATTACCTAGAGCTATTAGGCGCATTTTACGGCCTTAGAGCTTATTGCACTGATATGGGAAATGTGCATGTTCAGGTACAGGTTGACAATACTACAGCTGTAGCATACATAAATCACATGGGTGGTATAAAATCAGAATCATGTGATAAATTGGCAAATGAAATTTGGACCTGGGGTATTGCCAGAAAAAGTTGGCTGTCAGCAATATATTTACCAGGTAAAAATGAATACAATTGCAGACAAAAGATCACGTAAATTTAATGATAATACAGAATAGGTTAAATCGGAAAATATTCACACAAATTATCACACAATTTGGAATGCCAGAAATTGATCTGTTTGCATCAAGATTGAACCACCAGTTGCCTAAGTATGTGTCATGGGAACCTGATCCTGGAGCAGTAGCGTTGGATGCTTTATCGCTACATTGTGGTGGTATGTTTCTGTATGCGTTTCCGCCATTTTGTTTAATCCACAGATGCATACAGAAAATTAAACAAGATTCAGCCTCAGGGATTTTGGTAGTACCAGATTGGCCTAAACAGCTATGGTACCCACTGGTGTTAAAAATAATCAAAAAAACCCTTATGGTTATTCCAAAGCAGATTAAACTGCTTGTACACCCTGTGACTGATGAACCACATCCTTTACATGATCGTATTGGTTTGTTGATTTGCAGATTCTAAGAAGGCCATATCTTGGAAAGGATTATCAGACCGTACGGTGGATGTTATGACAGCAGCCTGGAGGAATAGTACCCAGAAGCAGTGCATCTCCTATATAAAGAAATGGGAGGAGTTTTGTTCAGGGAAACATATTGCATATAACCCAGCAGAAATTTCAGATGTAATAGAGTTCCTTTCTACTCTATACTATGAATTAAAATTAAGTTATAGTGCAATTAATACTGCACGAAGTGCACTCTCTGCATATTTAAGCCGTGAATCAGAACAAACTCCAATAGGAGCACATCCTTGGGTCTGTAGGTTTATGAAAGGAATTTTCAACTCTAATCCTCCTAGACCTAGGTATACAGAAATTTGGAATGTAAAAGATGTACTGATGTTGCTAAGGAATTGGAATCCAGTTGAAACTCTGTCATTATCCAAAATCACCATGAAATTGGTTATGCTCATGGCATTACTTTCAGCTTAGAGAGTTCAAACATTACAGAAACTCAGAATTGATAGAATGAAAGTAGGGCGTGATGGAAAATATGCAGCTAGGGGAGAAATTCTGTACATGGATAAAACTGTTATATACAAATCCCACGGCTAGAATATTTACAAACCAAAGGTTGTCATCTAAATTTAGCCTATCTAGAGGTTGTAGACAAGGATGCCCGTTATCTCCATTATTATTTGCGCTTGCTATTGAGCCACTTGCAGAAAGAGTCAGGGGGCATCCGGAAATACACGGATATAACACAAAGGACACAGTGAATAAAATTTCTCTATACGCAGATGATGTATTAATTTACATTACAAAACCAGAAATTAGTATTCCAAACTTATTAAAGCTAATAACCCAATTTGGTTCACTTTCAGGATACAGAATAAATTGGAATAAAAGTGAAATTATGCCAAAAAGGGAACATAACAAACAGATAATACAACAATTTCCATTTAAAATAGTAAAGGAAAAATTTAAATACCTAGGTATTTATGTAACTAAGATATATACATCATTATTTAAAGCAAATTTTCCACCATTACTGAATAAACTACATAAGAATATTCAATACTGGAAAACACTTCCTATCTCAATGGTTGGCAAAATTAATGCCATAAAAATGATTTTTTTACCGCAAATATTATACCTTTTTCAGACAATTCCGATATATCTGGCAAAAAACTTTTTTAAAAAACTGGACTCTATTGTTAATGATTTTATCTGGGATTATAAGAATCATAGGATAAACAAAAGACATTTGTGTAAATCAAAAATAAATGGAGGCTTGGTTTTACCCAACTTTTTGTTTTATTTCTGGGCAGTTAATATTAAAAATATGAATTTCTGGTTGGAAGAAATAGATCATCAACCAGACTGGTTAAAAATGGAAAAGGAAGATTGTTTACCTTTTGATATCGGCTCGATATTATTTGCTACGTCTAAATTAAACAAAAAAATTTATAGGGAAAACCCTATAATATTTAGTGCTATACGAATTTGGAAACAATTAAAAAAGACATTAAAATTAGATAATTTATCACTTTTTCTTCCAATTGTGAATAACCCTTTGTTTAAGCCTTCATGGTTGGACGGGGGTTTTACACAATGGAAGAATTATGGAATTAAAAATATGGGACAACTTTACAAGGAAGGCACTTTTCTGACATTTCAGGAGTTGCAACAGACTTATGGACTTCGAGGAAATGATTATTTCAGATATCTTCAACTTAGAGATTATGTAAAATCGAATACTCAAAATCTTCGAATTAGAAATTCAGAAATTCTTGATGAATGTTGGAACAAACATCCTAATACAGAAAAATTAATATCTTATATATATAATATCTTATTAGACAGTGACATTCCATCGACGGACTTACACAGACAAACATGGGAAAAAGAATTAAATCAAATAATAACGAAAGATACTTGGGAAGAAAGTTTGCAACACATACATCAATGTTCATTAAACGCCAGACATTCTCTAATACAATTTAAAGTAATACATAGGTTACATTATTCAAAAACAAAACTACATAAAATTTTTCAACATATCTCACCTATATGTGATAAATGTCAACATTTAGAAGCTACCTTATCTCATATGTTTGCAAACTGTATAAAAATTAAAAAATTCTGGGTAAATATTTTCAGTATAATATCTAAAGTAACCAGCACACAATTGGACCCAGATCCAAAATTAATAATACTTGGAATATTAGAATTAAATCAAACATTTAGAACAACACAAAGAAACTTTATTGATTATAGTTTAATAACAGGAAAAAAATTAATTCTAAAATTTTGGAAAGGCCCTACGACCCCCACAATCAAAATGTGGATTATAGAAATGACGGAGACCTTAAACGTGGAAAGAATCAGATTCTCCCTGTTGGACAAACAGGAATTATTCGTTGGAACATGGTCTCCTTTTATTGATTACTTAAAGGGTCAGAACAGTTCAGCACAGGAACCTGACTAGCACCCGGGCTAAAGAATGGATGAAATGTTATATTTAGAAATGTACGAATATATCTCGAATGAAGTTTTCTATTTTAATAAATTTTTCCATTCTTCTTTAACTATCTTTTTTCTTTTTTTGTTTTTTTTGTTGTTTTTTTTTTGTTTTTCTTCTCTTTCTTTTCTTTCTTTACTTCATCTTTCTCTTTAGTTCTATTTAGTTAAAAAAAAAAAGGTAAAAGGTATTGGAGACAATGTAATAATAATTGACAATATTATCAATTTAAAAATGTAAGACTGTAATGATGTAACTAGGCTGTGTACATATCTCCAATAAAAAAATATTAAAAAAAAAATAAAAAAGAATGAAAGTAGGGCCAAATGCCGTGACATTCTATGTCTATGATTTACTGAAGCAAAGTAGACCTGGGTTCACAGGATGCAAGTTGGAATTTTTAGCATATCCTACAGATCCACATCTGTGTGTAGTAACATATGTGAAATGTTACATAGAAAAAACAAAAGTTTTAAGAGGCACCGAATTGGCATTTTTTATTAGTCATAAAAAGCCTCATAAGAAAGTGTCAACACAAACCATATCACGATGGTTGAAACAGGTGTTGAGATATTCAGGTATTGATACTGATAAAATTAAATCTCATTCCACCAGGGCGGCATCAACATCAGCGGCCAGGGATTCAGACGTGCAATAGACCTTATTCTTGCGGCCGCAGGATGGGCAAGTGAACAGATGTTTCACAAGTATTACCATAAGGAGATTAAAGATCTCAGAGGGTTTGGTGATGCCGTGCTGGATACAGTATTAAATTCCCCATTATAATAAATGGGCCTAATTTTGTTACTTTTATTAAAATAAATAGAACCATTAACTGATTATATTCAAATGTTGTGGTTATGCATTGTTGATTGTGCTTACTCAAATAGAGTCAATCGATGCAGTGAACACCTGGATTTGAATCCATGGTGTGAAATCACAGAGCTTTGAAATCTTCACGTAGTCACTCACGTGACTCCGAAGTAAAATAGTAAGATTAAATGAGAACTTACCAGTTTGAAGTTTGATCTTTATTTTATGAGGAGTAACATTGAGGGATTACGTGCCCTCCGCTCCCACCCTCATAAAAGGATCAAGCTGGTAGTTCTAAGTCTTTATGCATCTTACTATCATACTTCAGTAATTATCGTCTGTGATTGTCACTCCGCTGCTTTGAAAGATTGACGCATGTGCGGCTGGACGGGGTCTTCTTCACGTAATCCCTCAACGTTACTCCTCGTAAAATAAAGATCAAACTTCAAACTGGTAAGTTCTCGTTTAATCTTACTATTCTATACCTATTTCAATCAATTCCTATATATTTACCAAAGAAGTTTAAAAAAAATTGGATTCAGACATTACTAATTTTATATGGGATTATAAATCAAAGAACATATTTGAACAAACCTAAAGTATTAGGGGGCTTAGCACTCCCTAACTTTATGTACTATTATTGGTCAGTAAATATTACAAATATGATTCAACTGATGGACAATTCTGCCCAGCAGGTGGACTGGATTATAATGGAGAGAGAAGATTGCTCCTCTTGTAATATTGGAGCGATCCTCCTCTCACCAATGAAAGTGAATAATATAAATTATAACAAAAACCCAATTATACATAGTACAATTAGAACTTGGAAACAAATAAAACAAAATTTAAAATTAAGAAATCTATCACTTTTATCCCCAATAGTTAATAATCCTTCGTTTAAACCCTCCATTATAGACAAATCATTTATACAATGGGAAAGATTAGGAATTAAAACGCTCGGAGACTTGTATGAAACTGGAACATTACTATCATTCCAACAATTACAAATAAAATATAATCTGGGAAATAATCAATACTTTAAATATTTTCAAATATGTGATTATCTGAAAAAATATTCAAAAGATCATTATGACATCCCAC
The DNA here is from genome assembly GCA_038087875.1 of Malacoraja senta. Taxonomy (NCBI): domain Eukaryota; kingdom Metazoa; phylum Chordata; class Chondrichthyes; order Rajiformes; family Rajidae; genus Malacoraja; species Malacoraja senta. The sequence goes on from CM075977.1 coordinate 367,702,044, forward strand.
CAGATGTACTGGACGAAGCAATGCAGATAAAAGCTGAATCAGCAAACTTAATATCTTATTTCTATAATATTATCTTAAATGTAGAAATACCAACTACAGAAGGTATTAGAAGAGACTGGGAACAAGTATTAGCTATTAAAATTTCAAAGGAAAGGTGGAATGAACATTTATCAAATGTGCATAAATGCTCGATTAATGTAAGACACACTACAATTCAAAATTTTACACAGATTATATTATTCAAAAACCAAAATTAATAAAATCTTCCCCAATGTAACACCTATTTGCGATAAATATCAGTCTCAAGAAGCTACTATAGCGCACTCATTTGTTTTTTGTACAAAAATTCAAAAATTTTGGATTGACATTTTTGAAATCTTTACAAAATTATTTTAAATAAAACTGACACAAAAAGCAGAATGGATTATCTTCAGAACAACGGAAGATAGCCCTGAACTAAATGTGTTTCAAAAGAATCTATTTGATTACGGGTTAATAACTGGAAAAAAGCTTATCCTAAAATTTTGGAAAAATGCTCCAATACCAACTATAAACATGTGGATTTCAAACATGTTTGAAACATTACACCTGGAAGAGATAAGACTCCTCCTGGCAGGCAAATCAGAGCACTTCCATCTGACGTGGTCTTCATTTATAGAACTATTACAAGCATGAGGTGCAAAAGTACTTTAAAAAGGTACCGATGTCAGGACTTGGTAAAGGGGGATGAAAGGTGGCGAGTTGGTATATCCCTTTTGCGTGATGCTCATAATAGAGTACTTGTTTATCTCTCTTCTCTTCTTTCTCTTTTTTTCTTCTTTAGGGTCTATCTCTTAATCTTTTCTCTCTAATTTCTCATCTATAGGGTCTCTGTTCTTTCCTGTGGACACGTTTTTACACTTTCATGATTTTCCTTCACTTTCTCTTTCTTCTTAATTTCAACCTTTTCTTTTTATTAGCTTTAAAAAATGTAAGAGTACATTAATTGTAATAAGATATACGTGATGAGTACTAATGTAATTTTTTGTAATTTAATGTACTTCTAATAAATAAAATGTTAAAAAGAATTATATTTAAAAACCGCACAATGGGAGGTTATCATTCACCCTGTGCAGATTGTGGTTGATTAAGTGGATTTTTTTTTCACAATATACACTGGCCATTGTAATTTCACAGAAGTGGGTGAAAAAATACAATTTCTTTGTGGCATCCCTTTCTTTCATTGAAACATCCATAGAATTTGCAAAAAAAGCAACACACACGCACATGAATGCACTCACACACACACATGTAGACAATAGACAATAGGAGCAGGAGTAGGCCATTCGACCCTTCGAGCTAGCACCACCATTCAATATGATCATGGCTGATCATCCACAATCATTGCTAGAAATCTATAACCATATACACATACACATTATATATATTTATATACATATATATTTATATATTGCAAGAAAGATATATATACGCACACATTATATATATATATATTTTGAAAGAAAGCTATATGTACATATATTTATATATACACTCACACATATATATAATATAATGTGTGTGTATACATAGCTTTCTTGCAATATATATATCACTTTCTTGCAAATTCTTGCAAATGCAAATTATATATATGTGTGTGTGTATATATATACACACACACTTTTCAAAGTCAAAGTCAAATTTATTCGTCACATATATATAATATATGTGCATGTATATATACACATAGCTTTTTTTCTATATATATATGTGTGTGTATATATAGCTTTTTTGCAATATATATATATTATGTGTATGTAGATATAGCTTTCTAGCAATATGCATGTGTGTGACTTTCTTGCAAATTCTATGGATATGTCAAAGAAAGACAGGAATGCCACAAAGAAATTGTATTTTTTCACCCACCTGTGAAATTACTATATATATATATATATATATTATATATATATGTGTGTGTGTGTGTGTGTGCATTGTAGGTAGACACAAGGAACTGCAGATTGCTGGTTTACAAAAGAAAATCTGGATAAACTCAGAGGATCAGGCAGCATCTCTAGAGAACATGGATCTGAAGAGATGTTCTTTCCCACAACATCGAACTACCCGACCCGAACTATCCATGTTCCCCAGAGACGCTGCATGACCCATTGAGTTACCCCAGTACTTTGTGTCTTTTTTTCCGATTATAACATGCATTTACAAGGCTCTTAAAGAGGGATGAAATGGATCCCAAGATGCAGGTAAGCATTCGCTTTCAAAATCTCATGGATGGGACTATCCGCAAGGTCAGATGGACATATAATGATTCCCAAAGGTTATTCAATGGTGACAAAATTACATAACGTAATTGTAAATCCACCAGGGGAACTTGGCGGTTCTTTTCAGGAGGATGGTTATCCTTATGCAATATTCATCTCACAATCAATATCAATGAAAACTGATTATTTGGGCAATAATCAGATATCCCTGAATGGGAACTTTCTCTGCAAAAGTTAGTTGTCCACATTTTTCTACTTTACACCATTCAGCACCAGTTTACCAGCATTTAAAAAAAAGCAGGTGAATGGATTTACTCCAGTAGATATTCTGATGTTTGTCACTTTCAAAAACTATTAAGCACAACTCCAGTCTTGGATGTTGTTTGTGTGTTGATTTGTAAGTTGTGTTGAAAACCTCACTACAGGTGTTCAGTGAAGAACCCAGGTAGTTAATTTCCAACTGCATCCTTTATTGCCTTACTTTCCAAGAAAACACCTTTGTTGTGAGCTTGCTATTCAATCTCCTATTAAAAATGCAAGTCAATTATCTATTTATACACAGCAGTGCAACGAGATATACTGACAAAGTTAAGTCAATAGATTAAAATTAAAATTATTTGGCCAAGTAGAGGCTTTTTCAGAATTAGTCAGATTTTCACACACAATATCATGGTGTTTAATTTGCGGAACATCTCAAGAAAAGCTAAACATTCATATTCATGATTTGCAAATAAAATTCCAAATTGGCTATTTTCGTGTGCTGTGGAAACAGTACAATGTAATTATATTTCACGACCAACATTTTTTCAGGATTGAGTCCCTAAATGCTGGGAAACTAAACATTTTAGTCATGATTTTGAAAATTATGTATGACAATAACAAATTAACTGTAATATTTTTCATAATGAGTGTTCTATTCTTGAAGCATGTCACATTTAGCCTCACATACTTCAATTATTCATGGCCTTTTAAAAATGTAATTTGGTTATTGTGAATCGATCATCTGTAGCCTTCATCCATCTGTTAATCTTGGCTAAATTGGAGCAGCTAGGACTTCAAAATGGGGTTAAGTTTCAGGGTTGCTGGGAGATTTGGTCAAATTAGAATTGCTCTCTGCAGAGCTGGGACAAGCTGCAGTGAGGTGCCAGAGTGTCTGGGGCTTAGATACAATTTGCAAGCAAAGAATAGGAAGATCTGCAAACCCTGTCAATCTGATGCAAAATGCATAGAATGAATTGGATGACTGCAAAACCAGACATACACCTTGTAAATAGTTGTAAATAATGTTGCAGTTTGACTTTGCCAAGTGTTGATTGGATGAGGTGTTGAGCCTTGTCTGGGTTTTCTGTAAATCAGGGTTAAAGTTTCTGTTGACTTCCTATCGAAGTCCGTATTGAATACAATGTATTGAACTATTGTATCATTGGGTTAGGGGATAATGCCTGTTATGTATGGGGTTAATCGATATCTGTAATTGGGTTATTGAGAGACCACCCCCATGTGGTTCGGCCCCTTGAGGTCCCAGGACATATAAAAGTCCACAATCACAAGGCTCAGCGTCTATCTTCTGGAAGAACGCTTGGGACTGCGTGAACTTCTGGAGTGTCTCTGTCTGAGCGAGGCCTAGAGGGCTTGAACAGGCAGACGCGAGGATTGAACCCGCGGTGGGATAGGCACAGTGTTTGATCTGTGACGCACTTTTGCTAAAATAAAACTTAGTTGCTCAACTGTCCTGAAGGTTACCCCCCCCCCCCCCGATGTTGAGCGTCTACCACTCTCAACAATCAACGAATGTCGTGAAATGCTCCCCACCTATTGGCACAAGGGACTTCTTAACATCTTGTCCTGTGTATTTGATTCTTTAAGTGCTTGATTCAGTGTTTTTACTGAAACTAGACTGGGGGGAAGCTTAGAAATGAGCAATTGTCACATCCATTTAGCAATCAAATCCCTCCCCACCTGCATCCACCTATCACTTGCTAGGCTTTCTCCCGCCCAACTCTTTTACAGCTCTCTCTCCAACGGCAACTCAGTCTGAAGAAGAATCCCAACTTGAAACATGTCCTCCAGAGATGCTGCCTGTCCCGCAGCACTTTGTGTTTTGCTATGATTACAGCCTCTGGAGTTCCATGTGTCTATATTCACTGATAGATTATTTGAGGCAATCACATTTATAATTACTAACTAAAATTTCTGGCCACTGAATGAATGTTACAGTGAAAATAAATTTGAAGCACCCTTTCCCCACGGTTCATCATTGTCTTCTGGAATTATATTAATTCACCATTTGATTGCCCAAGGATAGGCCTGATCTAAAGGAACTCTCATCTGGCAAATTATATAAGGATATGGGTGTTTCCGTAAATACAGCACTCAGTAGTGAAACTCAAGGTCTCCAATGTCCAGGTTATTCTACTGTTTTTTATGTAATATTCCCATTGTTTCATATCCTGTATTTTAAGTAGTATAGATCATGGTGTATAGCCAAAATAATGAGATGAAGCAAAACAAATATCTGATATTTTTCTTTGTAAAAACAGATTTATTTATTTTTATGTCCATGTTTTCTTGCCTTTTTTTGTGACATTTTTCAAGCTGAATTTCATCAAATCCTTAGGCAAATTAACACCAGAAAGATTACATTAATTTTGCAATTAAATTACTCTATACAAGCCAAATTCTGATTATGCTTATGATTTTTATGATTTATCACCTGATTAGATGTTTTTCTGATGCCCCAAGTTTTTGCAGCTCAACGTGAGTAGCAGTGTCCATTTGGTCACGTGTGAATTAAAGTCATGATGCAGCTTTAAAGGACGTTGGTTAGGCCTCATTTGGAGTATTGCATGTACTTCTGGTTGTCCCATTACAGGAAGGATGTTTTGGCTTTCGAAAAGGTGCAGGGGAGATTTACCAGAATGATGCTTGGATTAGGGGGCACTCCTACACGGAGAGGTTGTACAGACTTAGATTGCACAGATTGGCGGTTGCACGGAGGTTTGATCGAAGTATATAAAATTATGTGAGGCATAGATAGGGTTGACAGACAGGACCTTTTTTTCCAGGATAGAAAAATGAAATACTAGAGGGCATAGCTTATAGGTGCGAGGAGCAAATTTTAAGGAGATATGCAGGTCATGTTTTTGACACAGAGGGCGGTGAATATCTGAAACGTGCATCCAGGGGTGGTGGTGGAAGCAGATACGTTTGTGGCATTTAAAAGCTTTTTGGATAGGCACATGGATATACAGGGATTGGAGGTATATGGATTATGTGCAGGCAGTTAAGAGTTGGGCTTGGTGTTACATTCAGCAGAGACATTGTGGGCCCAAGGGTCTGTTCCTTTCTGTACTATTCTACGTTCTATGTTGTCTGACCATTCCCTCCACAGATTATGTCTGACCTGTTGAGTTCTGCTCACAATTTGTTTTGTTTTCTCTCAAGATTCCAGCATTTGCAGTTGCATGTGCCTCCAGTCAACAGTTAACTTTAATTGTCAAGACTATTTAAAGAAAATCTATTCAGCAAATTGTTAGAATCAAAGGAATGTATTCTGTCTGTATTGCTGTTTGAACTGTGAGGAATCAGGCATCAAAATTAGCTACACAAAAATGCTGGAGAAACTCAGCGGGTGCAGCAGCATCTATGGAGCAAAGGAAATAGGCAACGTTTCGGGCCGAAACCCTTCTTCAGACTGATAGGGGGTGGGGAGAAGAAAGGAAAAAAGGAAAAAATGCGGAGGAGGAGCCCGAGGGCTGGGGGAGGGGAGGAGACAACCAGAGGGCTGATGAAGGGGAGGGGACAGCAAGGGCTAGCAGAATTGGGAGAATTCAATGTTCAAGCCCCCAGGATGTAGACTGCCCAAGCGGAATATGAGGTGCATTTCATATTCCGCTTGGGCAGTCTACATCCTGGGGGCTTGAACATTGAATTCTCCCAATTCTGCTAGCCCTTGCTGTCCCCTCCCCTTCATCAGCCCTCTGGTTATCTCCTCCCCTCCCCCAGCCCTCGGGCTCCTCCTCCGCATTTTTTCCTTTTTTCCTTTCTTCTCCCCACCCCCTATCAGTCTGAAGAAGGGTTTTGGCCCGAAACGGTGCCTATTTCCTTCGCTCCATAGATGCTGCTGCACCCGCTGAGTTTCTCCAGCATTTTTGTGTACCTTTGATTTTCCAGCATCTGCAGTTCCCTCTTTAACACATCAAAATTAGCTAGACTGCATATGCTGGAAATGAATAATCAAAATTCTGCTCATTTGAAAGTCTAGAAGTTGGGGGAAATGAAGCCTTCAAATGCAAATTAAAGTGTTCAAAGCCATCATCAGCACTTTAGTTCTTATATAAAGTTATAGCACTTTGAAACACATGAAGTATTTTGCTTTTGAATTTTTCAGTCAGCCCTGAGAGGAATTGGTGGAAACTGTAATTTGCAGTCTTCTGTGTCAAATTCTAATCTACATCAAAGAGGCTTGCATTCTCATGATCAGAGCATTTATATATTTTCTTTCTTTACAGATGAAAGAAATTATGTGGAGAAGACAGGAGGATGGGGTTAGGAGGGAGAGATAGATCAGCCATGATTGAATGGCAGAATCGATGAATGGCCTAGTTCTACTATTCCTTATGACCTTTCTGACTTTATGCCAATCCTTCTCGGGCGAACTGACCATGTGGTCCAGTGTGTTTTCCATTATCACTTTTATCAATATTCACAATGCTGCTCCATTAAGGGTCAAAGGAGATGGAGGAACTGAGTGAAATCCAGGTTAGTCGGGAAGTGGTGTTGGGTAAATTGAATGGATTAAAGGCCGATAAATCACCAGGGCCAGATAGGCTGCATCCCAGAGTACTTAAGGAAGTAGCTCCAGAAATAGTGGATGCATTAGTGATAATTTTTCAAAACTCTTTAGATTCTGGAGTAGTTCCTGAGGATTGGAGGGTAGCAAACGTAACCCCACTTTTTAAGAAGGGAGGGAGAGAGAAAACGGGGAATTACAGACCAGTTAGTCTAACATCGGTAGTGGGGAAACTGCTAGAGTCGCTTATTAAAGATGGGATAGCAGCACATTTGGAAAGTGGTGAAATCATTGGACAAAGTCAGCATGGATTTACGAAAGGTAAATCATGTCTGACGAATCTTATAGAATTTTTCGAGGATGTAACTAGTAGAGTGGATAGGGGAGAACCAGTGGATGTGTTGTATCTGGACATTCAGAAGGCTTTCGACAAGGTACCACATAAGAGATTAGTATACAAACTTAAAGCACACGGTATTGGGGGTTCAGTATTGATGTGGATAGAGAACTGGCTGGCAAACAGGAAGCAAAGGGTAGGAGTAAACGGGTCCTTTTCACAATGGCAGGCAGTGACTAGTGGGGTACCGCAAGGCTCATGCTGGGACCCCAGCTATTTACAATTTATATTAATGAACTGGATGAGGGAATTGAAGGCAACATCTCCAAGTTTGCGGATGACACTAAGCTGGGGGGCAGTGTTAGCTGTGAGGAGGATGCTAGGAGGCTGCAAGGTGACTTGGATAGGCTGGGTGAGTGGGCAAATGTTTGGCAGATGCAGTATAATGTGGATAAATGTGAGGTTATCCACTTTGGTGGCAAAAACAGGAAAGCAGACTATTATCTAAATAGTGGCCGATTAGGAAATGGGGAGATGCAGCGAGACCTGGGTGTCATGGTACACCAGTCATTGAAAGTAGGCATGCAGGTGCAGCAGGCAGTGAAGAAAGCGAATGGTATGTTAGCTTTCATAGCAAAAGGATTTGAGTATAGGAGCAGGGAGGTTCTACTGCAGTTGTACAGGGTCTTGGTGAGACCACACCTGGAGTATTGCGTACAGTTTTGGTCTCCAAATCTGAGGAAGGACATTATAGCCATAGAGGGAGTGCAGAGAAGGTTCACCAGACTGATTCCTGGGATGTCAGGACTTTCATATGAAGAAAGACTGGATAGACTTGGCTTATACTCGCTAGAATTTAGGAGATTGAGAGGGGATCTTATAGAAACGTACAAAATTCTTATGGGGTTGGACAGGCTAGATGCAGGAAGATTGTTCCCGATGTTGGGGAAGTCCAGGACAAGGGGTCACAGCTTAAGGATAAGGGGGAAATCCTTTAAGACCGAGATGAGGAAAAACTTTTTCACACAGAGAGTGGTGAATCTCTGGAACTCTCTGCTACAGAGGGTAGTTGAGGCCAGTTCATTGGCTATATTTAAGAGGGAGTTAGATGTGGCCCTTGTGGCTAAGGGGATCAGGGGGTATGGAGAGAAGGCAGGTACGGGATACTGAGTTGGATGATCAGCCATGATCATATTGAATGGCGGTGCAGGCTCGAAGGGCCGAATGGCCTACTCCTGCACCTATTGTCTATGTATCTATTATACAATTTCTGCAATCACCTTAATTGGAACACTTTCAATCCCACATCCACACTATTTTGTGAAAACAGAGTCAACGTACATACTATATTGTACTTTACAAAACTTATTTTGCAGATTTCAAAACATTTCTATCCCCTTTAAATCTTTTATTTTGCATTTAGGAATTAGCTTAGTTTTAACCCACCAGTGACAAGCGGAGTTCCGCAGGGTTCATTGCTGGGGCCACTACTCTTCTTGTTATATATTAATGATTTGGACAAGGGGATTGAAGACTTTGTAGCCAAGTTTGCAGATGATACGAAAATAGGTGGAGGGGCAGGTAGTGTAGAGAAAGCAGGGACTCTGCAGAAGGACTTGGACATGTTGGGAGAGTGGGCAGAGAATTAACAGATGGAATATAGTGTAGCAAAGTGTGGAGTCACGCATTTTGGTGGCAGGAATAAAGGCGTAGACTATTTTCTAAATGGCGAGATAATCCAGAAATGATTGGTGCAAAGGGACTTGGGAGTGCTGGTGCATGATTCTCAAAAAGTTAATTTGCAAGTCAAATTGGTGTAAGGAAGGCAAACCCAATGCTAGCATTTATTTCAACAAAGCTAGAGTACAAAAACAGGGATGTAATGCTAAGGCTCTATAAGGCACTGGTAAAGCCGCATTTGGAATATTGTGTGCAATTTTGGACACCATATGTGTGGAAGGATGTGCTGGCCCTGGAGATGGTCCAGAGGAGGTTTACAAGAATGATTCCAGGAATGAGTGGGTTAACATATGATGAGCATTTGACAGCACTGGGCCTGTACTCGCTGGAGTTTAAAAGGACAAGGGGGGACATCATTGAAACTTATCGAATAGTGAAAGGCTTGGATAGAGTGGATGTGGAGAGGATGTTTCCATTGGAGGGAGTGTCTAGGACGTTCCTTTAAGAGAGAGATGAGGAGGAATTTCTTTAGTGAGGGGGTGGTGAACCTGTGGAATTCTTTGCCACAAAAGGCTGTGAGGGCCGTCAATGGATATTTTTAAGGCAGAGATAGATAGATTCTTGATAAATACGGGTGTCAAGGGTTATGGGGAGAAGGCAGGAGGATGGGGTTAGGAGGGAGATAGATCAGCCATGATTAAATAGCGGAATGGACTTGATGGGCTGAATGGCCTAATTATCCTCCTATAAGTCATAGAGTGATTCAGCATGGAAAAAGACCCATCAGCCCAACTTGCCCAAACTGGCCAACATATTCCAGCTGCACTCTGTAGCTCCAGCTCCAAACCTGTCCTATCCATTCTTGTTCTTGCATATGGCATGCACAGCCTAAAGTTGTAAGACAACTTGTTCTGTTTGATCTTTTGTTTGTGCACGCCAGGTTGATTGCATTCGTTGAAACAGGGTGGACCACGTGAAAGTTGCAATCTCCCACCCCGTCCTATCCATGTACCTGTCTAACTGTTTCTTAAAGGTTGGGATAGTCCTAGCCTCAACCACCTCCTCTGGCAGCTTGTTCCATACACCCACCATCCTTTATATCAAAAAGTTACCCCTCAGATTCCTAGTAAATCTTTTCCCCTTCACCTTATGACCTTTCCGATAAGGTCTTCTTTCTATTAATACCCTTATTCAAATGTTTCTTTTCAAATTTTTTTTTTTTACCATTGAACTTTCCTCAAGACATTGTCTGTTGCAATATATTTTATATGAAAACATATCTGGTCAATGCCTTAATCATAATATTTAGTCAATATTTCCTATTAATTTCCGATATATTCCGTCTGGTGGCGCCACGGTGGTGGCTGCCTCGCCAACAGGCTATCAGTCCCCTCTCTGTTTTTATTATTTTAAGTATGTTTTAAAAGTATGATTTAGTGTTTCTTGATTTGTTTTAGGGGGGGGGGGGACGAGGAATCGGGGGAAACCTTTTTCAGTCACTTACCTCGATGGAGATGCGAGTTTCTCCGTGTCGCATCTCCGCCCCCTCTTTGCGACCTAACAATGTTGAGTGGTGCGGCCTTTCCTGGAGACTGGCCCGGAGCTTCAAACCGCCGGCGTGGCGCGGACTTTAACAACGGGAGCTGCGATCCTTTGCCGAGGGTCGCCAGCGGAGCTCCGACCGCGGGGCCTGTGGATTTTAATACCGTGAAGCCGTGGTCTCCGCTAAGAAGAAGCCGACTCGGGAGCTCCATGCAGTGGAGTGTTCCGATCCATCTCGACGCCGGAGTTTCAATCATCCCGACTAGAGGGCTTGAGCAGCGGATTGTCGGCAACGGCAATGCGGACGGTTCAAAGGCCCCGACCACGGGTGAACAAAGGAGGAAGTTGACTGAACTTTATTGCCTTCCATCACAGTGAGGAACATGGATTCCATTGTGGTGGATGTTTATGTTAAATTTTATTTTATTTGGCTGTGTGTATTGTTACTTTCACTTAGTATGGCTGTGTGGTAACTCAAATTTCACTCTACCTTAGTTGGTTAAGTGACAATAAACGCAAACTTGAACGAACCTGGTATTTCCAATAAAATATGATTTGCTATAATTTCCAGGTCAGCTAGTGTCAATTTGTTGCCAGATTCATTCTCTTACTAAATGGAAAGACCACATAGTTCCTTGAAGGTAGAGTTGTAGGTAGATCGGGTGGTCAAAAAGGCTTTTAGCACATTGGCCTTCATCAGTCAGAGTATTGAGCATAGAGGTTGGGAGGTTGTATAAGATGTTGGTGAGGCCACAGTTTGTGTTCAGTTCTGGGCACCATGTTATAGGAAAGATGTTGTCAAGCTGGAAAGCATACAGAGAAGATTTACAAGGATGTTGTCAGGGCCAGAGGATCTGAGCTATAGGGAGAGGTTGAGTAGGCTGGGCTCTATTCCTTGGAGCGCAGGAGGATGAAGGGTGATCTTATAGAGATGTATAAGAGGAATAGATCGGGTAGATGCACAGTCTCTTGCCCAGAGTAGGTGAATCAAGGACTAGAGGACATAGGTTTAAGGTGAAGCAGAAAAGATTTCACAGAAATCTGAGGGGTAACTTTTTCACACAAAGGGTGGTGGGTATATGGAACAAGCTGCCAGAGGAGGTAGTTGAGGCAGGGACTATCCCAACATTTAAGAAACAGTTAGACAGGTATATGGATAGCACAGGTTTGGAGGGATATGGACCAAATGTGGGCAGGTGGGACTAGTTTGGCTGGGATATGTTGGCCGAGGAGGAGCCGCCATCTTGGAGGAACGGCTGCTAAACAGCAGCCGTCCGTCAAATTCACTTTTTCTTTAGTTTAGCGTTTTTTATTTCTTTGTTTGTTTGGGGGATTTTGACTTTTAATGTGGGGGGTAAGGGGGAACTATTTCTGGGTCCCTACCTGGTCGGTGAGGCAGCTTTTCTCCAGGCTGCCTCGTCGACCCGTCCTCGTGGCCTACCAGCGGGCATGGAGCGCCGTTTCCTGACGGGGACCGCCCAGCACCTTCAGCTTCGGTGGCGGCACAGCGCTGGAGCGCTATCGGAGAGCGTAGCGGGCGATGCCTTGCCTGGGTCGCCGCGCTGGATCGACGCGTTGGAGCTCCGGTATGCGTTGACCGCCGAGATCAACACCTCCGGGCTGCGGGACTGCGGAGCGACCAGCCGCGGGCGGCGGCGCCGACTCCAACATCGGGAGCCTCGTGACTCCAAATCGGCGCGGACCTGTCGGCTTCAGGTGCCATCGACTCCGCTGGGAAACCGGCCGTTCCAGCCGCTGCGAGGACTCTCCCGACGGCCAGGAACATCGGGCCTCCATAGAGGCAACTGTGGTGGCCTCGATGGCCTGACTCTGGGAGAACTGGGTTGGGGACTGGACATTGTGCCTTCCCCACAGTGGTGGTCATTGTGGGGGGATGATTTTGTGTGCTGTGCCTGTTAGTCTGTGTGCAAGATGGCGGTCGGAGGGGAGAGTGGACGCTGGCACGAATTGGGTCGCCGCTGCTCTCTCCTCAAATTGTGTTTCTTATTTTCTTTTTGTGCTTTTGAAATTGAATTCTGTCCTTGATTTGTGTACTGTGGTGTTTTTATATTTAATTTATTCCGATTTCTGTGTTTTGTATTTTTGTGATTCTATGCCTTGTAAGGTGTCCTTGGGTTTTAGAAAGTTGCCAGTAAAGAAAATGAATTACTATTATTATTAGTTGTGATCTACCTGTGACTCTACCTTCAAGGAAACATGCACCTGTACCTGTAGACCTCTAGATTCCTCTGCTCCACAACAATCCCCAGAGGCATACTATTCAAAGTATAGGTCCTGCCAATGTTTGACTGCTAAAAATGCAACACCTTACATTTCTCTGTATTAAATTCCGTCAACTATTAATCAGCCCACCTGGCCAATCGATCAAGATCCTGCTGCAAATTTTTCACAACCATCTTCACTATTTGCAAAACCACCACTTTTGTACAATCAGCAAACTTGCTAATCATGCCATGTATGTGTAGAGCTATTAACAAATACTCCAAGTAAATATCCAACAAGTTTATTGGCATTTTATAAAGTCACACAACATGTTGTCATCACTGTAGCTGCATCTCGACTGCCAGCTGGTGTCTGGAAACGTTAGTATTAAATGATAACTATATGGTAAAACCCAGATTGGATTATAGATCTGAGTGGTGTGTAACGTATGTGTGTTAGTATTGGTGAACATATAGGTAGAGCAGATCTACATCTTTCCTCTTAAGAAAATAACGTAGCTACGAATATATATGTTAGTACAACTACTCAAGTTTAACTGGCGTCTGTAAAAATAGGCAGTCGCTTCAGCAGGTTAAGCATAGTCCCCGTATCTAAGGGTAGGTTTACAAATGCGACCCGCACGCGTACGGTATATGGTCGCATCTCCATCCTTCACCGGCGAGAAATGTGAGACTGGGCTGTTGGTGCACTGGAAATCCGTGAGACGGGTGAGGTGAGACTGGAGACCGGGACACCGACCGTGGTGATGAGAAGGCCTGGCACATGCTGGGTGCAGACTCCGCAAACGGACACCGGGCCGTGGAGGGGAGAATATCGGTCTTACGGTGACACAGTCCATAAACATCTGGATACGGGATCGTGAGTTGCGGTTCCTTCACTGGTAGAAGGTGCTGACGGTTTCGCCAGTAAATCCCTCCATTTGAATCAACCATGTAGGAACGTGGTTCTGGTGCAGAATTGTGGATTAAACCAAGGCGACCATGACCCTTGTCAGTTTGAAGTCGTACAACTTGACCACTTGCCAACGGCTCGAGCGGCTTGCTTGTTTTGTCATACGAGTGTTTCTGGATCTCGCGCTTATGCTGAGGTTGTGCTAGAATTACCGACGGCTTGCGAACCTGTGGCTGAAGTAGTTGCTTGGATACGGGCAGCGTGATACGGGTCTGCCTTGACATGAGGCATTAGGCAGGAGACCCTAGCACTGGGTTGCGTGCAATGTTTCTTAAGTTGAGCAAGTCCAGGTAAACATCAGATTTTGCCAAATGAGTTGGCACTCCGGACTGCCCGCTCGGCAAGCCCGTTCGATTGAGGGAATTCGGGACTGCTGGTAATGTGGCGAAAGTCCCATCGTTGAGCAAAATTCTTGAAGCACTGGCTGGTGAACTGACTTCCATTGTCAGATAGGAGTTTCACAGGCACCCCGTAAATTGAAAAGTGTCAAAGGTCTGTCTCACTGTGCGAGTTGACCCACGAGTGACCCCGAGTGAAAGACTTGTGGTTGCGTACGAGACTACAAGTTTATGATCCAGAGTTAACCGAGTTCCCATGGGTATGTCTACGTTTCCCGTTTACTTCTCATTTCTGCGATGTTCCAAGTTCGTCTCCCGAGTGTACCAAGATCCTCTCCCGTTAATCTTGAGGCAACAATGTATATCAAAGTGTTGAAAAATCATCACATGTTAAAAAAATGATGTCATGCCAGCCAAAGAACGTAGAGACTATTGTGTTTGCTGCATGTGTTCTGCACAACCTGATCCGTATCAGAGGTGCAGCTTCAGGATCAGCAACAGCCATGCAGGACGGTGACTTAGTGGACAGTCAAACAGGGAGAATAACACTAGGTACGTGGAGGGGTGGTACAAACGACGAGACTTTGGTGCCACTGCAGTGTTTTCGAGGTAACACGGGGACCAACAGTGCAAAAGAGCAGAGAGACCATCTCTGATCCTACTATAATTCAGAATTGGGCAGTGTGCCGTGGCAGGACAGCTTATTTTGAGCGGCTGCCGACCACAGGTACATCACTGCATGAGGAGAGCCCACATGCAGAAAATCCAGTTAATTTCATGTTTAGTTTAAATCCTGCTGACTTTTCTTTGTTTAACTTTAAGTGTGGATTTTATTTTTTATTGTGGTGTAAAAGTAATTTCATTGCATCTGTCTTTCCTTTAAAACGTGGTTATCATGCATCTGCTTATCTGATTGTAGATCTCAAAACTTGTCATTTAGCGCATTGCATTGTATCTTTTATTGCCTGAATTTAGACTTGTGCATTTCTCAGCTGAATTAGTATATAGTGGAAATACTTTTATTTGGGCTTCATTAGTTGATTTCATGTATGAGAAGCCCTTTTTCAGAGCACTGTGTTGTTTGCTGTGGTGCTCCTTTTCTCAATATGTGCAAAAAAGCATTTTTTATATTGAACAAGATGAATAAAGACTTTGTTTCACATTCACCGTGCTGTTTGTCTTATTTTCTGATCTACTGAGAGGGGACAATTTTAAACATTTAAAAAGCACAGCATATGAGGCAGCTGAGTCCTTAAATCTCACAAATGAAATCAAGATGTGAATATATTTTGCCTTCCTCTATTTTGTGTTTTATGATGAAAGGAATATTACATTCAATTCATGAGACTTTGTAGTGATATTAAAATGAAGACTTCCAGACATCAATTTGATCTTGATAGCAAAGAACTCTCTTTTATTGCGCAATGAAGTAAACAAACAGTGAGAATCAAACGGATCAGCAAAAAGCTTTTCAACACAACACAACACAACACAAATTTATATATAAACTTCAAGCAATTTTTTCTTTTCAACCCACTCTGTCACCTTATCAATAACTTGTTTAACTTTGTTAAGCAGAATTTGTCTTTAAAAAGTCTAAGTAACTGATATTTCTGTCCCTGATTATTGTTTCTAAAAAGAGTTCCACGGTAGACTCACGAGTCACAAAGTTAAACGCACGGGCCACTACGTTCTTACAACGAGTTAAAATGTTTCAAATTTTAACCTCAAGAGTACATTTTACTCGTGGAAAAGTTCAAACATGTTTGAACTTTTGCAAGAGTTAACAAGTTTCACGTGTACCTCCCGTTAGCGCCAAGAGTCGCTAAGTTGCGTCCACGAGTTCCGACGTTCCCGCTACGTTAATTGTACGTGATTACCATGAGTTAAATTTGTTTTAAACTCGGGGTCACTCGTGGGTCAACTCGCACAGTGAGACAGCCCTTTCACGCTAGTTTTGAACCACCACTGCTGAAGTGGGGCTGGGAAGCAGATCGATCTCAAACCAGCCTGAGTACGAGTCAACCAGAACCAGGTATTGTTTACCACGACATTAAAAAATGTTTGTTGCCAATGTGGACCATGGTAGGACAGGGACTGGGTGAGGAGAAGCGGCTGCTTGGGTTGATGGAGCGCCAGGCTTTTGCAGATCGCGCAGGCTTCCACCTTCTCCCATATAAGCTCGGTCATTCCGGGCCAGAAAAACATGCTCTTGGCTCGAAGAATGGTTGTCTCGGTGCCGGGATGTCCCCTGTGGACAGAGTAGAAATATTTGTCTCATAAAGCAGTTGGAATGACTGTCTTGTGTCCCTTGACAATCACACTCTCCTGGAGCACAAGCTCATCACGGACCGGGAAGTACGGGCAAAAGCTGTTTATCCGACCTACCATGCCGAATGATCGAGGACAGGGACTGTAGGGTGTCATCGCCCACTGTCTGGGCAGCCAAGTGGTCCAGGCACTCTGTGGGAATGTAAGATACCATTATCACAATGTAGGTGTTGTTGTCTGACGGTTGTTGCTCGCAGGTCTTGCGTGGGGCTCTGGATAGAGTGTCGGCTAGGTGCATGTCTTTGCCTCATTTGTAAACAAGTTTGATATCGTACCTTTGAAGCTGCATCATCATCCGCTGCAGCCGGGCATGAGCAGCATGGATTGGCTTGTTCCAAAAATACAGTCTTTGAATTTCACACAGGCGAAAACCACTGCCAGTTGTTCCTTCTCGATTTGAGCATAGCGTTGCTCGGTCTCAGACCTCGTACAAGAGGCATATGCCACGGGTTTGTTGTCACCTTCACTGGTGCTCTAAAGACAGGCAGCACCCAATCCGTACTGGGAGGCATCAAAGGTTAACGTTACAGACAGTTTTACATCAAAGTAAGCCAGAGTCAGGGCACAGGACAACTGCTGTTTTAGGGTATCGAATGCTCTCTGGTGTTGTGTGTACCAAGACCAGGTTGTGTCCTTGTGTATTAGCTGCTGCAGTGGTGCTGGCAGTTCGCTGATGTTTGGAATTAACTTACAAGGTAATTCACCATGCACAGGAATCTTTGTAAACTGGTTACGTCTGTGGGAACCGGTAGTTCGTTGATGGCAATGGTCTTGGAAGGATCTGGTTTGAGTCCATCACTAGTAAAAACGTGTCCCACATACTTCACTTCCCTGACACAAAATCTGCATTTTAAGGGGTTGAGCTTGAGGTTAATGTCCTTGGCACGATCCAGCGCTTTCTTTAAATTGACATCGTGCTCTGACATGTCGCGGCCAGCAACGAGGATGTCATCGACAATAATGGCGCAAGGATGTCCTACTAACAGCTGTTCCATTGTGCGCTGGAAGACTTCACTGGCGGAGTTGATGCCAAAGGGCATTCGCAGAAACATGTAGCGGCCAAAATGTGTGCCAAAAGTGGTTAGATCAGATGATTTGTGGTCTAACGGGATTTGCCAGAATTAACTTTTGGCATCTAAAACAGAGAACACAATCGCTTTGCCCAGGTGTGCTGCTACCTCTTCCACTGTGCGCATTGGATAATGCGGGCGCTTGATCGCAGTATTCAGATCTCTGGGATTGATACAGGTATGTATTTCGTCTTTGTTTTTCTTGGTGGCCACTACCATGGTTGAGACCCAGTCCGACATCCCACTTCTGACACTATGTAGAGCTATTAACAAATACTCCAAGTAAAGATCCAACAAGTTTATTGGCATATAATAAAGTCACACAACATGTTGACATCACTGTAGCGGCACCTCGACGTTAGTATTAAATGCTGACTCTATGGTAAAACCCAGACTAGATCCGAGTGGTGTGTAACATATGTGTTACAAATATTTAATAGGAATCTGAGGGGTAACTTTTTCACACAAAGGATGATGGGTGTATGATCTGTTACAGGAGATAGTTGAGGCAGGGACTATCGCAGCATTTAAGAAACAGTTAGACAGGTACATGGATAGGACAGGTTTGTAGGGATTGCAGGTGGGACTAGTTTAGCTGCGACGTTGGCCAGTGTGGGCAAGTTGGACCGAAGGGGCTGTTTCCACGCTGTATGATTGTATGACTATGTACCCAGATACAGTGAAATATTTTGTTTGCATACTATCCAGTAAAATCATACTGTACATAAGTACAATATATTTGAGTGCATTGTGTCAAATAATAGTAGATTTCCTCAGCGGCAGTACACAAAGAATTGCCACGTTTCCGATGCCATCTTGTACCTTCCAAGTAACAAGTTCTTAAATATATGAAGTCTTACCTTGATCTCAAAGGCCACTTGTCTTGGCAACAGCACTGGTTAGTGATGTAGGGGTCAGCTTGGCGATAAGGTTGGTGTCTTCCACCACCGCTCCATTTTGCTGCAGGCCACGGTCAATCTACGTGCTCAATCTGTGGGGTCTCTCGCGGCATTTGACCCATGCAATCCCCCTCCAACGGTCTATTTTGCTGACACTTCAATCTGCCACCATGGCAACCACGCCATCTTCTCGCATACTGCAGCTTCTGCTCCGCTTCCTTGTGACAAGTTGCTTCTCGTAGCCGAACTCAAACATTTGAACTCTTCTGAGGGCATGGGAGAAACTTGATAAAAGAGGCAAAGTAGTTGTTCCTGAGTCTGGTGGTGCACTCTTTCCGCCTTCTGTATCTTTGCTCGAAGTGAGTGAGGAGAAGAAGATATGACCCGGGTGGGAAAGGTCATTGATTATATTGGCTGATTTTCTGAGACAGTGTGAAGTGTCGATAGAGTCAATGGTGGGTAGTCTGGTCTGTGTGATGTACCGGGCTGTGTGGCCTACCTTTTACAAATTCATGTTAGCTCTGTTTGATCAGCTCAGACATATCAAGAGAAATAAGTTAATCTTCCTGCACTGCTAAATCTGTAGCTGTTGAGTCCTTCACTCAATCCCAGAAATTGACTTTTGAGTTTTATCATATTTAGAGCTATGAATTATTCCAACTGAATAGTTAACCTCTTCGGGTGCGAAATGGCTGCTAAATGGTTTCAAGCATTTTTCTACCTTTATATATTACACTTCATTTTAAAGAATATTTTGCGAGGAGCGGATGACTATTAAACCCATCTGCCTATCCCAATGATTTCTTTTCTTCAACACCATTTTGTATTTCTTCAAAAATATATATGGCAAAGAATCTAAATCATTTGAGCAATAGAAAATGTCTTTCACAATTATGAAAAGGGTGATTCGCCTTCTCTTGAGCTTCCATAAAACATAATACATCCTAAATTCCCATATTTATCATAATTTAATATTGAACTTTAGGTAATTTGCACAAAAGATGAAAGGTTCACTTTTGGCATATGCAAATAAGAGCAAGGTTAATGTGCAAGATATAAATTATTTAATTTATTGAATTATTGAAAAGAAATTGGTATTGAAATATAGAACAAATAATTGTTTTCATTTTATAAATGGACCAGTATACAGTAATCTGTGCATCTGTCCTTCCAATCTTTGATGTACCAATAAGCCTGTTTTTATGCTAGTTTTCAGCTATTTCCGGACAAGTTATCATGTGTGACTTTTCAGAATAACAGGCAGTGACTAGTGGGGTGCCGCAAGGCTCGGTATTGGGATCCCAGTTGTTTACAATATATATTAACGATTTAGATGAGGGAATTAAATGTGACATCTCTAAGTTTGCGGATGACACAAAGCTGGGTGGCAGTGTGAGTTGCGAGGAGGATGCTATGAGGCTGCAGGGTGACTTGGATAGGTTGGGTGAGTGGGCAGATGCATGGCAGGTGCATGGCAGATGCAGTATAATGTGGATAAATGTGAGTTTATCCACTTTGGTAGCAAGAACAGGAAGGCAGATTATTATCTGAATGGTAGACACAAAATTCTGGAGTAACTCAGTGGGACAGGCAGCATCTCTGGAGAGAAGGAATGGGTGACGTTTCGGTTCGAGTCCCTTCTTCAGACAGAAGATGTTATCATTATCTGAATTGTGTCAGATTAGGAGAAAGGGAGGTGCAATGAGACCTGAGTGTGCTTGTACATCATTCACTGAAAGTAAGCATGCAGGTACAGCAGGCAGTGAAGAAAGCCAATGGCATGCTGGCCTTCATTACGAGAGGATTTGAGTTTAGGAGCAAGGAGGTACTGCAGTTATACAGTGCCCTGGTGAGACTGCACCTGGAGTATTGTGTGCAATTTTGGTCTCCTAATTTGAGGAAGGACATTATTGCTATTGAGGGAGTGCAGCGTAGGTTCACCAGGTTAATTCCCGGGATGGTGGGACTGACGTATGATGAAAGAATGGGTCGACTGGGCATGTATTCACTGGAATTTAGAAGGATGAGAGGGCATCTTATAGAAACATATAAAATTCTTCAAGGATTGGACAGGGTAGATGCAGGAAAAATGGTCCTGATGTTGGGGGAGTCCAGAACCAGGGGTCACAGTTTAAGAATAAGGGGTAGGCCATTTAGGACTGAGATGAGGAAAAACATTTTCACCCGAGAGTTGTGAATCTGTGGAATTCTCTGCCACAGAAGGCAGTGGAGGCCAATTCACTGGATGTGTTCAAGAGAGAGTTATATTTAGCTCTTCGTGCTAAGGGAATCAAGGGATATGGGGAAAATGTCAGAAAGGGGTACTGATTTAGGATGATCAACCATGATCATATTGAATGGTGGTGCTGGCTCGAAGGGCCGAAGGACCTACTCCTGCACCTAATTTCTATGTTTCCAAGTTGGTCTTCTGTACTCTGCCAGGATTGAAACTTTAAACCTTGGAGGGTTTATGCATAGTGAAAAGCTCAAGTACAAAGTAAAAAATCTATGTTGTTCCTTTTCGTGTCCTTAGGATATTTCAGAGCTTGGAATCACTAAATTATTTTATAAATTGAGGCAGTCACGGTCAAAAGGGCAACCTGTTGTTTCTGTTACCTGATGCTTCACTCTTCACATCACCAGTTGATATGTAGTGCAGGGAAGAGTGCAAAATGTGTACTGTTGTCTGATTACTCCAACTAAAGGATAAAATGAATGGCCAGCTGAGGTAGTCTTCCACTAATCAAATTAGAATTAATTTTATTAATTATGGTCCTGTAAATTTCCCCCAATGTTAATACATAATGTACAGAATCATGAGAGCAATAGATCAGGTAAATGCACAGCGCCTCTTGTCCGGAGTAGGGGAATCGGGAACCAGAAGTCATAGGTTTATGGTGAGAAAGGGAAGATTTAATAGGAACCTGAGGGGCAACTTTGTAACAGGGTGGTGCTACAGGGTGGTGGGTATATTCAACAAGCTGCTGGCTGTAGTTGAGGCAGGTACTATCATAACATTTAAGAGACATTTGAACAGGTACGTGGATAAGATATGTTTAGTGAGTTATGGGCCAAATTTGGGCAGGTGGGACTAATGTAGATGGGGCATGTTGGTTGGCTTGGACAAGTTGGGCCAAAGGGCCTGTTTCCATGCTGTATGACTCTGTGACTCTGTGACATATGAGCACCTTTAATTTCTTTCTGTTCAGCCATTTAAATCCAGAGGACTTGGTTTGTGCCCAATCCATCATGTTTCTCAGTATCTTGTATTGTTCATCTCTTTCAGTTGTTAATTTGGAGGGATATCTACCAAACTGAATGGTGGATCGTCATTAGGAAATATTCAAAGAAGCTGAAGATCAAATAGACATGTTCCCAATTGTCAAGGCTATTATTACAGCTGATCCTCTTTTCACACATGGCAACAGTTCCATAAGATCGTCACATGCCAATTTATTATTTCTATAAAATCTTCCATTAAACATGCATTTAAACAATTAGGTTAGCTAGTTTTTGATTAATCTAAAGGGCCTGTCCCACGGGCATGCGACTCCATGCGGCAAGCGCGACCTAACCGCAAGCGGGGGCCGTGCGGTGGCCGCGCGGAGGTCGTGGGGCCAGTCCCACTTCGATCGGCGGAGCCGTATGGAGTTGTGCGGAGCTGGTCCTGACATCGCGCGGGGCTCCGAAAAACTGACACTGTTCAAAAATTCCGTGCTGCAACGGCCTGCCGCCCCGCAGCCGCATCGAGGCCGTGTACGCCGCATCGACGACCGTGCGCACCCGCCTCGACGCCGGATGCAGCCGCCTCGGCGCCGGACACAGCCGCCTCGATGCCGTGCGCACCGCCTCAACGGTCGTGCACACCGCTTCGCCGCCGTACGCACCGTCTTGACGTCACTTGACCTCCGCGCGGCCCCCGCTTCCTATTTGGTAGCGCTTGACGCATGCAGCCGCATGCTGGTGGGACCTGCCCTGTACGGGGATCACTCGACCTCCGCACGGCTCCCGCTTGCGGTTAGGTCGCGCTTGCCGCATGGAGTCGCGTGCCCGTGGGACAGGCCCTTAAGTATTCAAAATTTCTGATTACAATTTAAACTATAAAATCTGAAAGAACATTCCTAGCATAGTGAACTGAAATGAGATTTACTGTTTCATCATAACCTAATCACAGTAACTCTTGGCCTCCCTTCTTGAATAAACACATTGTATTCCTTAATTTGCAACATAAGGTGACAGTTACAATAATTAAGAAGGAATAGTGAATGAATGAATGAATGAATGAATAAGTTTATTGGCCAAATATTCACATACAAGGAATTTGCCTTGGTGCTCCGCCCGCAAGTGACAACATGACATAATGTGACAGGTAGGAATGACACATAAAACATTAAACATTAATAATAAAACATAATCGATTAAACAATGAATTAAATAAAATACCAGAGCAAAAGGAGGGTACAGATTTTTGGTTATTGAGTAGAGCTACTACTCGTGGAAAAAGCTGCTTTTATGTCTGGCTGTGGCAGCTTTGACAGTCTGGAGTCGCCTTCCAGAGGGAAAGTGTAAGCAAGCACCAGAGACAGTGTATCATTTAAACACATCTTTAATCAGCACTGAAACTTAGCAGCGTTGAGGACAATAGGTTGTCAGTACATCCTAGCTGCTCAGACTGGCAGTGCCGGGAACAAGCGTTAGTATAAGTGTTATAGTGGGGCGGAGTTAGTGATGCTGGCTTATGTGTGATTGCTTCACATGCATCATCAATCTACATTCTTCCCCCTAAAGATTAAATGTGGAAAGGGCACCCATACCATGAAGTTAAACATACTCGCCATATCTGTCTGGTGGTTTACTAACACGGCCCGAGCGCGTACGGACCCAACCATCCCCTCCCTCACCTGAAGGATGAGACGGGGAGCCGGGAGGCGAGAATGGCACAGGAGAGGCTTGTGGTGACCGAAAAGGGAAACATGCGGTAGGTGAAACCCCGTGGTTAGTGGAGACCGAGCGACGTGGGGAGGGGGGGGGGTGCAAGGCATGCGGGGACGGGCGGGAGACATTGAAAAAGGCGGCTGGAACTGGAGCGGCGGAACATAGGGATCAGAAGGCGGTGGTCGGGGCTCCTTCACAGCAAGCAGGTGTTGTCGACATCTCCGGTATACCGCTCCCTCGCAGTCCACAAGGTAGGATCGCGGTTCGTCAGTCAGGCGTACAACAGTGCCCAGACGAGAATGTCCAGTGGAAGTTCATAGACGGACGACCTGGCCCGGCAGTAGAGGCTTGAGTGGTCTGCTGGAACTGTTGTATGACAGTTAGTTAGTTGTTTTGTTTTTAGGAGTTCTATTCTTTTTTTATGTGGGGGGTGGGGGGGGAAACTACTTTCTAGGGTCCATACCTCGACTTCGGCGGCGGCACAGCGCTGGAGCGCTATCGCGGAGCGGAGCGGGCGATGCCTTGCCTGGGTCGCTGCGCTGGAACTCCGGTGAGCTGGGACCGCCGGTGAACATAGCGGAGCTGCAGGTCTGTGGAGCGGGCAGCTGCGGGCGGCGGCGCTGAACTTTACACCGGGAGCCTGGGATCTCGCGACGAGATCGCCAGTGGTGGAGCTCCATCGAGCGCGGCCTGTCGGCTTCGGAAGCCGCGGACTCTGGTAGGGAGACGGCCGTTCCAGGTGTCCCAAGCTGCTGAGAGGTTATCCCGACGCCGGAGCACCATCACCCGGCGAAGAAGGGCCTGTAACATCGGCCCCCGTAGCAGCGACTGTGGAGGCCTACATAGGCCAGACTATGGGTGGACAAGGGGATATGGACTGGACTTTGTGCCTTCCCTCACAGTGGGATCCATTGTGGGGGGATGTTTTTATGTTTTATGTTAAATTTCTTTAATGTTGTGTCTATTTGTGCTGCATGGCAAGAACAAATTTCACTACACCATTTGGTGTATGTGACAATAAATGTCCTTTGTCCTTTGTCCTTTGACCGTTTCTGGATGCCGTGCTTCTCCTGGAGACGTTTCTGGATAGTGGCGGGCTTCAGCACCCGAGGGACCAGCTGCTGTTGTGCGATGGGGACTGGAGACCTCGTCACTCTCGACAGCAGACGCTGTGCTGGAGATCCCAAGGTTCCGTCTCTGGCGATGTTTCTGAGATTCAGGAGATCGAGATAGACGTCTGACTTTGAAATGCGCGCTCCCTCCAGCAAGTGCTTGGCGCTTCTGACAGCGCGTTCAGCGAGTCCATTACTCTGTGGATACTCGGGACTGCTCGTGACGTGCTGGAAGTTCCATCGGTCTGCGAAAAGCTTGAACATGTGGCTGGTGAACTGCCGACCGTTGTCGATTCTCAGGATGACAGGAGCGCCATAGGCTGAGAAGTGTCTTTTCAGCTTCTTGATGACCATCTCAGATGTGAGGGAGGTCAGTTGGTCTAGTTCAAACCAGTTAGAAAAGGAGTCGAGCAGAACGAGGTAGTGCTTTCCGCACCATTCGAAAATGTCCCGCCGCCAGCGACATCCAAGGCAGTGCTGGTTGTTGCAGAAGGGGTTGCCGCTGCCTGATGAGGCGCAAGATTGATGCAAGTGGGGCAGGAGGCTATGCGGTCCCAGATGTACATGGCCATTCCCGGCCAGTAGAACAGACCACGAGCGCGTACCAGTGTGGAGTCGGCTACTGGGTGACCGCTGTGTGCCTCTTTGAAATATTCGTCTCGTAGCGATGAGGGTATCACTACCTTGTGACCCTTAACAACAACCCCATCCTGAACCACCAGTTCATCACGGACCAAGAAGAACGGCTGCACCTCTGTGGGCGTGTCGGATTGTTTGTCTGGCCAGTCTGTTTTGATGATGGATGAGAGGGTTTGAAGCATATCGTTAGTGGCAGTATGCGCGGCCAGGGTGCGCAGTTGCTTACTGGAGACGATGTCGACACCGAGGACTGTGAAATTCTCCTGTTCATGGGGGTGTTGTTCGCAGGATGCTCGAGGTGCACGAGAGAGTGTGTCAGCGACATGCATGTCCTTACCCTTTGTGTAGGTAATAGAGAACTCGTACCGCTGCAGCTGCATCATCATGCGCTGCAAGCGAGCTGGCGCGGCATGGATAGGCTTGTTCAGGATTGTCACCAGTGGTTGGTGGTCCGTCTCGACCCTGAATGTGTTGCCATAGACAAAGTCGTGGAATTTGGAGCAGGCAAAGACGACAGACAGCCGTTCCTTTTGATTTGCGCGTAGTGATGCTCCGTGTCTGTCATGGTGCGAGAGGCATACGCGACAGGTAGTAGGGTGCCATCGTCAGATGGTTGCAAGCAGGCTGTGCCGAGCCCGAATTTCGAGGCATCGCAGGTGATCGTCACCGGACGTTTCAGGTCGAAAAAAGTCAGGGTCAGTGCAGTGGTCAGTTTGGATTTTAAAACATCAAAGGCAACTGATGTTGCTGGAACCATGACCATGCAGTGTCCTTTTTGGTCAGCAGCCGCAGTGTGGAGCTTAGCTCGCTGAGGTTCGGTATGAACTTTCCGAGATAGTTTACCATGCCCAGGAAACGTTGCAGGCCTTTCACGTCTGTGGGGGCAGGCATTTCTGTGATGACAGTAGTTTTCTTCGGATCGGGTTTGAGGCCATCAGGGGTGAAGCTGTGGCCGACGTAGGAGACCACTGGAAACCTGAACTTGCACTTGTCAGGATTGAGCTTGAGGTTGATCTTGACAGCACGCTCCAAGATGAGCCTGAGATTGTGATCGTGTTCCGCTGTGTCTTTACCATAGACGAGGATATCATCGACAATAATGGCACAAGGCAGGTCCTCGAATAATTGATCCATAATTCTTTGGAAGACTTCACTGGCGGAGTTGATTCCGAATGGCATTCTCAGAAACCTATATCTGCCAAATGGGGTGGCAAATGTGGTGAGGTTTGATGACTTCTTGTCCAGCGGTATCTGCCAGAAAGAGTTCTTTGCATCGAGGACAGAAAATAGGGTGGCCATTCCGACCTTTGCCGCAACATCCTCGACTGTCTTCATGGGATGGTGCGGGCGCTTAATGGCAGTGTTCAGGTCTTTAGGATTGATGCACAGGCGGATTTCATTTTTTCCCTTCTTGACTGTGGCAATCATGGTTGAGACCCAGTCAGTGGGGTCGCTGAGTGCTTCAATTACGCCTTTGGAGGCCATGTCCTTCAGCATAGAGTGAACCCTGTCAGTCATGGCAAATGACATTCGGTGCGGGGGTCGGATGACGGGTGTCACATCGGGCTCAGTAATCTTGTAGGTCACAGGCAACTTGCCTAGGTTGTTGTCGAAAAGATCAGGGAATTCACTCAGCGGGTTCAACGAGATTTGCAGCTTGTGGACGGTTTTGTCAAAGGAAATCAGCCCCAGTTCCTGACAGGCACGATTGCCAAGCAGAGTAACTGAATTAAAGTTCAAGACATAGAAGGTCAATTCCTTCGTTGTTTTCTTTAGTACACATTTCAAGTTGGTTTTGCCCAAGGGAACCAGCACCTCCCCTCCAAAAGCATGTAAAGTGGATTTGTCCTTGATGAGTGGCTCGTTAGTTCTAATCTTGTTAAAGAGGTTGATTGACATAGTGTTGATCTTCGCGCCTGTGTCTAATTTTGCGCCAAAATCTACATTGTTTACAGATATCATCACGGTTGGATTGGAATTCTTGGCAGCAGCATGCTGTAATGAGTAAACAGTTGGATTATCTTGCGAGTTAATTGGGCTGTATTCGGGGGCAGTTTCGAGCTGGAATTGGGGAGTGAGTATGTTGCTGTCTCGTTGCAAAAAATTGAGATTAGACTTGGGGCTGGGCGAATTCTTTCCTCGGGCCCGAATTGCAGCCCGACAGACAGAGGCAAAGTGATTTAGCTTTTTGCAGTAAATGCATGCTTTCCCGAGGGCGGGTCAGGCTGATTGTCTGTTGTGTAAGTAATTACAGTTGTGACATCTCTTAGGAGGACTGCTGTGAGCTGCCTTACTAGCTTGGGTCATAAATCAGCTGTTATCTGTGTATGTTCGCTGCTGGGTGAGGCCCGTCAGATTGATGGTTTTGGTTTCATGCGAACTGTCTATGGGGTCGACAAATTCGGCAGTTCTGCATGCGTGCACAGCTTCATCAAGTGTTAAATCTGGCCATCTCAGGGGCTCTGATCTGAGCTTTAGATCGCTAATGCCATTCACTAAAATGTCCCTCGTTAATTGATCAGTCAGCTGATCAACCGGCATATTCTGGAATCGGCGGCACTGGGCTAAATACATCAAGTCTGAGATAAACGAGTCAACCCGTTCACCG
Organism: Malacoraja senta; assembly: GCA_038087875.1. Taxonomy (NCBI): domain Eukaryota; kingdom Metazoa; phylum Chordata; class Chondrichthyes; order Rajiformes; family Rajidae; genus Malacoraja; species Malacoraja senta. Next base: position 367,729,777 of record CM075977.1, read on the forward strand.
GGGAGCTGACGATGAGAGAAAAACCTTGCCCTATCCATAATGTGATTTGAGGGCAGGTCACAGATCTGGCTTAGTTTACGCAGCAGAACATTAGGGTCATCAGGAGATTCCGCTGGGGTTATTACCTGGTTGTTGGCATCGCGGATTGCCGGAGCATAACGGAATGTTCTGGATCGATGAAGGGCATCTGGGCCCGCAAGGTTGAGCAGGAGAGAGGCCTTGACAGCATCTGGTTCATTTCGGTGTGCAATGTTCATGTAGTGCTGGTAATCAATTTCAAACGTGGCCCAGCGTTCGCTGATATCCGCATCAAAGACAAGTCGGTCAGGCTTTTGACAAGAAGAAGCCATCGTAAAGTAAAACAAAAACACAAAAGATAAAATAAAAAAACGTTATACAAGAGGAGTGGATAAGACCAATTTTACTTCGGAGTCACGTGAGTGACTACGTGAAGAAGACCCGTCAGGGCGCATGCGCATCATTACGTCTGACGCATTGGCGCGAACGGCAGCAGCAGGACGGAGCTCCTCTTGCAGGTGAGTAGTTACAGCTCCACCAAAGTCGGGGAGACTTTGGAGGAGTTAGAAAAAAGTAGACAAATTGTTGCTGTATTTTTTTCCCCCATAATGCAGGAACAAGTAAAAAATCATCAAGGTGCAGGCCTGCTATGGACAAGGAGAGAGAGAGCTGCGGGAGCGCAGTCTCTGAAAGGCAGCCTGTCACCTCTGGGGAGTCGCAAGCCGGTAGCGGTGCGGCGACAGACTTGGCAAAGTGCCCAGCCAGCTACGATGCAGCGCAGTTGGCGTTCGGCTGTAGCAGCGCCAGGGAAGGTGAGATATCCAGCTCGAGGCCGGGGAAGAATGCCAGGTGGTAAGGAGCTAAGTGGGTCTGGTTCTCATGCAGACAGATCTAATGTGATACAATTAAATGTTTACCTCAGATATGTTTATACTGAAGGTTATGGAAGGGTAGCGAATAAAGCTTAATGCAAATTCTGATTTACCCATGCAACAAGTTCCAAAAAGGAGTTTGACTTCAGTATCACTGAACAATTGGAAGTTCAGGTGGAACTTGCAAGCTTATGTAATAAGGGTGTAATTGCTAAGGCAGTTTACCAAAGCCATCAGTTTGTGTCCAATATCTTTCCCAGACCAAAAAAGGGATGGGGGATGCAGAATTATACTGGACCTGAATAGTCTTAAACCTTTTTGTACGGTATAGACATTTTAAGATGGAAACGTTTGAGGAGATTTTAAAGATGCGGATTCAGTGTCTGTTCATTTGCAGGATAGAAGATTTAAAATTCAGCTGGATGGGGCAATTATGGCAATACAATGCACTGCCTAATGGTTTGTCTTCAGCTCCTAGAGTGATTACAAAGTTGTTAAAACCTATTCTTCTTCTTCTTCTATGTGGTGTTTTTTGGCGGTTGGCAAACCACTTTTTTGGTGCATTACCGCCACCAACTGGCATGGAGTGTGGATCAAACAACACCATTACATATACTAATAACCTATATCCTTCCGAACAAATTGGTTACCCTAAGAAAATGCAACAGGATTTGATAGCACTTATATGAACTTCCTTGCAAAATATCTACCAAATCAAATTGTATTCTTTCTTTTCTGAACTGCTCACTCATCCGTTCTCTCTCCTCCTCATACCTCTCACAATGTACAATGACATGCTCTATTGTCTCTTCTTGCCCACAGTATTCACATCTGCCTGTATTATGCTTGCCTATTATAAAAAGTGTACTGTTCAGACCAGTGTGTCCAAATCTAATTCTTGAGATTACTGTCTCCTCTTTTCTGTTTTTTCCTGCACATCTTTCCTCTGGACTCTGTAGAACCACCGTCCTTTCCGCTCTTCCTCCCATTGCTTTTGCCATCTTTCCTTCAGTCTTTGCTTAATAATGTCTTTGATTTCAGTTTTACCTATGTTAATACTTAAATCAATCTTACTTCTTTTTGCTACCTCTTTTGCTACCTTATCTGCCATTTCGTTTCCTCTAATGCCAATGTGTGCTGGTACCCATAAAAATATGACTGTAAACCCCATCATTTGAATTCTGAATAGTGTTTGTTGTATTTTAATCAAAATGTCTGGTCTACTGTCTGAATGACTGTGCTGTAAACTCTTTACTGCTAAACTTGAATCTGAACAAATAACTGTCCTTAAAGGCCTAGTATCCTCGACCCACTGTACCGCTAACAATATTGCAATCATTTCACCTGTGTATACTGAGACCTCATTATTGATCCTCTTCCCTACTTTGATGTGAAATTCTGGTACAATAAATGCTACTCCTACTTTATCTACTGAATCTTTTGATGCATCTGTATAAATGTGGTCAAAACTGTTGTATCTATCAATGTATTCCTGTATAATGACTGAATTATACCTACGTTGTTTATCCTTGTTTTCCTGTTTTAATGTTGTACAGTCTACTATTGCATCTGGAAGTATCCAAGGTGGAATTGAAGGTAATGGAACCATTGGAACCACATTTAATTGTGCTATGCCGATTTGTACTGCTCTCTGGGTCACTGTCCATCCAAAACTTTTTGTTTCCCTTCTCTCCTTTTCCCAGCATGGTTTGACAGTAACTTGTGCTGGGTGTTCTTGACTGCAGCCCTGTAGGTTAATCCAGTAATTTAATGAAAGCTGTATCCTTCTCATCTCTAGAGGCATCTCCCCCATTTCAACCTGTAATACTGCTGTTGGAGTTGTTTTTATTGCACCTGTACATATTCTCAATGCCTGATATTGAATGTTGTCTATTTTCTTAAGAGAAGTACTTGATGCGGACCCATACACCACACAACCATAATCTAACACAGATCTAATTAACCCAGTGTATATAGCCTTCAAAGCTGTTCTATCTGCCCCCCAAATCACATCCAACTAAACATCTCATTACATTAAGTACCTTCTTACATTTGTCCACTACTTTCTGAATATGAACCATCCATGTAATCCTCTGATCAAACCATAAACCTAAAAATGTATAGTCTTTTACTCTCTCCAATTCCTGGTTATATAATTTTAGTTTAACCTCACTACCAATTTTCTTCCTAGTAAAAAACATTATCTTTGTATTTTCCACAGAAAATTTGAATCCCCATTTATAAGACCACTCTTGTACCTTTATTATAGCCCTCTGTAGTTTCTGCACAATAAAATTCACATTTCTCCCCCTTTTCCAGATTGCCCCATCATCCGCAAACAGTGAAACTCCCATTTCATTTACAATTTCTTCATACACATCATTTATCATTAATAAAAATAGTAAAGGACTTATTATGCTCCCTTGAGGTGTTCCATTTTCAATATCTAATGTTCCTGAGTATTGATTTCCAACTCGTACTTGTATTGACCTCCCAAATAAAAAATCCTTAATCCATTTAAATATACGACCTTTAATCCCCAACTTACCTAGTTTCACTAATAACCCTTCTCCCCACATCGTATCATATGCTTTCTCAATATCAAAAAATACAGCTACTACACTTTCTCTGTTAATTTGTGCTCTCCTAATTTCATGTTCTAAACATATAGCTGGATCCATGGTGTTTCTCCCCTTCCTAAAACCACTCTGGTAATTGGATAAATATCCTTTATTTTCTACATAATATATTAACCTTTCATTTACCATTTTTTCCATTACTTTACATATGTTGGATGTTAATGCAATAGGCCTATAATTCCCTGGGTTTGTCAGATCTTTACCTGGCTTTCCTATTGGGATTACTACTGCCTCCTTCCAGCTTTGCGGTAATTTCCCACCCTCCCACACTTTATTATAAAATTCTAACAAAAAATCCTTGGATGTTTCACTGAGATGGTTTAACGTGGTGTAACAAATCTGATCTTTACCTGGTGCTGACATCTTGGTTTTTCTAAGAGCTCGGTTGAATTCTGTCTTTGTGAATGGTTTGTTTAGAACATCGTTAGTGTCTTCCTCATGTCGTATTAACTGTCTATTCTCTGCTATGGTATTTTCTTTTCCTTTTCTTCCTTCTTCACTAACATTGTCTGAACTGTGAATTTTAGCAAAAGATTTTGCCAACATCTCTGCTTTCTCTTCGTCTTTCACTGCTGTAATTTCACCGTCAGTTAGGATTGGATATTTGTATTCTCTTTTAATTCCTTTCATTCTCCTTATCATTCCCCAAACTTGACCTACTTTTGTCTCCCTTCCCACTGAGTTACAAAATGTCCTCCAAAATTCCCTATTTGCATTTTTTATTACACTTCTTACACTTGCTTGCAACCTTTTGTATTCAATAAGATTCTGAAAATTATGATTTATTTTCAAAATTTTAAAAGCTTTATTTTGACTCTTAATTGCTTTGTCACATTCCTTATTCCACCATGGTACACTCTTCTTGTTGTGCTTACCTCCTTTCTTCTTAATGGACTTTGTTGCTGCCTCTAAAATGGCTTCGCAAACAGAAATATTTAAATTATCCACATCTTCATAAATATCAATTTTTTCCATTTCTTGATCACTAATAGTCTTAAACTTCTCCCAATCAGCACCACTAAAAGACCACTTCTGTATTCTCTCTGTATTATACTCCTCTAAACTCACTCCTACTACTATTTCTATTGGGTAGTGGTCACTTCCTACCGTTGTTCTTCGAATTACTTCCCATGAACAAACACCCGTCAATGAGTCTGACACTAGTGTGAGGTCTATGGCTGATTCTGACCCTGTTCTGATGTTGATTCGTGTCCCACTTCCATCATTAAGACACACAAGGTTATTATTCTCCATTAAATCCTCAATCACCATCCCATTTTCATCATTAGAATCATCCCACAACGTGCTATGAGCATTAAAATCACCACAACATATAACTTTCCCCCTAAATACCCAGCAAGTTCATCCATCAACTCCATTGAAAGCCTTTTACACGGATTATAAAAATTAACAATTTTAACCTTACATTCTCTTGTCCAAATTTCCACCACTAAATATTCTAATTCTGTTCCTTTCACCAACAATCTATTCTGTATTCTTTGCTTTATAAATATTACACACCCCCCTCCACCCTATCTCTACGGATACTATCATAACCTTTGATGACAAAGTCTAATGAAGGCTTAAGCCAGATTTCTTGAATACATATGACTTCTGGTTTCTTCTTTAACTCTTTAATGATTCCTTTAAACTCTTGTCCATTTGCTATTATGCTCCTTGCATTCCATTGTAATATAATCAATTTGACCTATCACCAGAACCTTCCTGCCTTCCATCTCCTTCAAGCTTTTTATTGATACTCTCCCATGATACTTCTTTTAAACCCAAAAACTTCTCTGCTCCCTTAACAATGATTTTTATTTTTTCTGTTTTGTGTTTAACCTGATCAGTACAGTTGATTACATATGCAATGAAAACAATAAGCTTATCAGCTGTCAGTTCTGTGTGAGTTTTGACTGCTTGACTTTCCTCTGATCTCAAAAACGAATGATTCTCTCTCCCATTACTATCCAATCTTCCCCTTTGTCCTTGCACCTTCTTCACTGCCTCTGAGTAGCTTATGTTACTTACTGTTTTCACTTGCTGAATCTCCACAGCCCTCTTCCTGACTTCACATCCCCCATACGTTACCCTGTGCGGTCCTCCGCAATTGCAGCATTTATCCTGCATATTTGCTCTGCACTCTTCAAATCTATGCTCTCCTCCACACTTGGGACACCTCTGATTCCCCTTACACACCGCTGCTATATGTCCATACCTCTGGCATCTATAACATCGGAGCGGTGGAGGGATATAAAGCCTCACTGGAAAGATCATGCATCCGATTCTCACTTTTTCTGGTAGTTCAGACTGCTGAAACTCCAGACGCACAGACAAGCTCTCTACCCTCTTACCCTCCACTGTCCTTAACAATCTCTTCGCTACACTCACCTGGCCACCAAAAATACTCCGTTTGAGTTTCTCCAGGTCTTCATCTACAGGAATACCTGTTATTACTCCCCTTGTCACTCTACTCTCACCCAGAGTCTTTCTTTCACTGACCATCTTCTTGCAAACACTTTCAATCTTCAGCGCCTTATTTTTCTGCTCCTCCGTTTTACATATTATTAACAAGTTCCCGTCTCTCAAAATTTTAGCTGTTTCCACCTCTCCTACCTTCTTCATTAGCTCCCTGCATAAAGCTATCAGACTTAAATTGACATGCTCATCTTCCTTTCTAAATTTCAGTATTATTTTAACCTCCTTCCTTTCAACCTTTTTCCGAACCGTTCTCCTATCCTCTTCTGAACTGTTCCCTTCAAAACTCCTTTTGCTGTTTTGGCTGAGCTCGTTTTGCCTGATTCCTCCTTCTCCTTGATTCCTCCCTGATCTCCGACTAGACTCTGATGTCCAGTCACCAAAAGCCCTATCATTTTGATCTTCGTCATCCTCTAATCCTACCTGAGTTGCCATTTGATCCAGTCACAAACCAGTTTATGCCAACCGCCAACTCCTAGTCCCTCTCTCCCTTCCACACGGGAGCTCCCCGTGCCGCCACCATCTTCCGCCAGCCCCACCTGACGTGCGCGCCCTCTCGCACTCTCTCTCTCCGCCGTCGCCCGGCCGCCAGCGGTCGTTGCCAAGTGCGAGTGAAAGGCCGCACCGCTCACTCACCGTTGCCAGAGGCGGCCGCCTAAAACCTATTCTAGGCATGATGAGAAGTCTAGATAATATCTTGATTGTAGGACAATCAAAGGAAACAGCTGAAGCAACAGTGGCAGTTGGTAAAAAACACTTTTTAAAATTGGGCTTCATAAACTATCCAGAGAAATCTAAATTAATACCTGTGACACAAATTGACTAGTTGGGTTCACAATAGACTTAATCAACATGATTGTGACCTTCCCCAGGCAAAAAAGGGTAGAGCTAATTAAGAGCTGTATCAAGTTAATTGCTGACACACAGCCTTCAATTAGCCAGGTGATGAGTCTGCTGGGGAAATTGCTGGCAGCATTTCCAGCAGTTCAATAGTGGCCACTTTATTATCTACAATTACAAAGGTCAAAGGAACAAGCACTGAGGATACATTAGGGTCATTATAATAGACCTATGCTTCTATCAATAGAGGCTGTTGCTGATGTACAATGGTACATTCAGCATGTGTCCACTAGTAGTTCCAAAGTGTTATTGGACCAAGCTTCCATGATTTTGCAGACAGATGTCAGAGCACTTGGGTAGGGTGCTACTGATACAAGATCCAGCTGTGGAGACAGATGGACATTGCTTCTCCAAACATGGGGAATTAACCAAGAGTATTTTATGGACTCAAGGCTTATGGCACTAACAAAACTATTTTGCATGTGCAGTGCAAAATAGACAACACTACAGCAGTTGCTTATATGAATCACATGGGTGGAATCAAATCGTTATCATATGACAGGTTGGCAAATAAAATTGGACCTGGAGTATGCATAGAGATATTTGGATTGGAGCTATCTATCTGCCAGGGAAACTTAATGTAGTACCAGATGGCAGCTCACGAGAATTCCGTGATAATACAGAGTGGATGTTGAACCAGGATGTGTTCAAGAACATAGTACTTCTATATGGAAGGCCAAAATATGTTTCATGGGAACCAGATCCAGGGGCAGTCGCCATTGATGCTTTTTCACTAAATTGGGATGATATGTTTGTGTACATTTTCCCACCATTCTGCCTCATAGGTCGGTGTTTGAGAAAATCAAGCAGGATGCCGCTTCAGGGGTTTTGGTGATACCAAATTGTCCGATTCAACCAATGGTTCCCTTTGATGTTACAGATAGCGATCCAACCTCCTTTTGCTGATTCCAAACAGTAGGAATTTGCTGGAGCATCCAGTAACGCGTTAAGTTCATCCATTATGTGATCATATTGATCTGTTAATTTGCAGGGTTTTTAAGAATGCCTTACATTGGTCGAGGACTTTCTAGGCCAACGGTGGATATGCTCACTGCAGCCTGGAGAAAGAGTACTCAAAAGCAGCATATGACATGTAAAAAATGGGAACAATATTGTGTTGAAAAGAATATTCAATATGATACTGTAGTTATTGAAAATGTGTTAGAGTTTATCTACACTTTATTATGATGAGGGTCTTAGCTATAGTGCTATCAATACAGCTAGGAATACGGCATATCTTGTAATAGGTACAGGGACACGAAGTATAGGTTCTCACCCTCTCATATCTAGGTTGATCAAAGGAATCATTAATTCCAAACCGCCTAAGCCTAGGTATATGGTAATCTGCGATGTAAGCATTGTTCTTAACATGCTCGTCATTGGGTCCCTGTCACGTCTATAACTTTGTTAAAATTAACCATGAAATTGGCTATGCTAATGGCATTGGTGTCAGTACAGAGAGTGCAGACTTTGCAAAAACTTCAGTTAGATAGAATGGAAGTGACGACAGAGAATGTTCTGTTTTATATTTATGACCTGCTCAAACAAAGCAGGCCAGGTGTGACAGGTTTTAAGATTGTGTTCTCAGCATATTCTACAGCTCCATGTTTATGTGTAAGGACACATTTGTTACATTACATTGAAGCCACAAGGGCTTTAAGACAAGAAGAAACAGGATTATGTGTCAGTTACAAGAAGCCAACATAAAAGAGTGGCAGTTCAGACTATCTCAACGTGGTTAAAGCAAGAGTCGGTTCAGGCAGGAATTAACATTTATGTGTTTACATCTCATTCCACTAGCGCAGTAGCAACATCCGCGGTCAGGGCGATGGACGTTCCCATCGACCATATATTAAAAGCCGCAGGTTGGAAAAATGAACTTGTGTTTCAGCAATACTACCATCGGCTGATTGCCGATGGAGGGCTGTTTGCCCACTCAATATTGAGTGCTGTTGCTATTGTTTAAAGTCTGTTTTCAATACTGTTTAATTCTGTTTCGTTTGTTGCCCCTAAATTAAGAGGGTTTATTGATTGTTTTATGACCAAAAATAAAACTGTTTTGGTTTTGCATGATATGCAATGTCATGTTTACAGCATTATTGATGATACTCAGAGTCAATCGATGCAGTGAGAAGCCGGGATTTTGATCTGCGGCATAAAAATCACAGAGCTTTAAAATCTTCACGTAGTCACTCACATGACTCCGAAGTAAAATAGTAAGATTAAACGAGAACTTACCAGTTTGATGTTTGATCTTTATTTTATGAGGAGTTACGTTGGTGATTACGTGCCCGCCACGCCCAACCCTCTCTCATAGAAAAAAGGTCATAATGGTAGTTCTCATGTTGATCATCTTAATATGTTACTTCAATTATGGTGTTGTCTGTGATTTCATACCGCTGCTTTGAAGATTGACGTGCATGCGCCCTGACGGGTCTTCTTCACGTAATCACCAACGTAACTCCTCATAAAATAAAGATCAAACTTCAAACTGGTAAGTTCTCGTTTAATCTTACTATTCTGATGCCATGTAAGCAAGCACCAGAGACAGTGTATCATTTAAACACATCTTTAATCAGCACTGAAATTTAGCAGTGTTGAGGACATTAGGTTGTCAGTACATCCTAGCTGCTCAGACTGGCAGTGCAATGAACAAGCGTTAGTATAAGTGTTATAGAGGGGCGGAGTTAGTGATGCTGGCTTATGTGTGATTGGTTCACATGCATCATCAATCTACAGAAAGGATTCAGAGTTTGTGGCCAGGGTGAGAAGGGTCAGGGATGATCTTACCCGCTCGCTTCCTGGCCTTTGCAGTGTACAGTTCGTCAATGGAGGGAAGGTTGCAGCCAATAACCTTCTCAGCTGATCAGACGATTCGCTGCAGCCTCCAGATGTCGGGCTTGGTGGCTGAGCCAAACCAGACCATGATGGTCGTATAGAATTGGACCATCATTGCCTGTGGCAGATTGTGCTTCCTCAGCTGCCGCAGGAAGTACATCCTCTATTGTGCCTTTTTGACTGTGGATAACTTGTCAGTAATATATTATTGGACGGAATTGTGCAGTTAACTTGTACGCTGAATCTGGCTTTCGCATGGGTATGTACAGCAAAATCTCTCTGAGAGAACCCAGAGTGCTTCAATGACTCACAACACCTGCAGGCTTTTAATACCCTGTGGCACAGTGGATACATGCAAATTTTACATTTTTAAAAATTATTCATCAGTAATCAGTGTTTCTTTGTAGCTTTCATCCTACAGGTATATTTTCTCCAGAGTTATCTTAATCCTTCTTTTCCTTGTTATTTAGAAAACTATTCTCCCATTTGACACAATAAAATACTTCTGGTACTTTTTAATCAGTTTTATTACTCTCAGCATTGTTTACAACCTCCTTTGTTTATCTTTACTCCAACTATCTATGTCTTGGAGTCCAAACATTTCCTAAATCTATTTATTGCTTCTCCTAACATGCTATTTAAATTACCTTCACTGTGTTAGCCCCTTTTCCTATCATGCGTCTCTAGCATGTAACTCTTGGGTTAAAAATATTGCAAACTGCCCAATATTCTTATAATTTCCAGAATTTCCTCTTTCATCTACTGTAATCAAATCTTTGCTTGATTATGCAGAGGTAAAATTTATTTCTTGTATTAAATAATAGTCTACAGAGAGATGTGAATTTCCCACTCTTCCTCTCCTTGTGAATGTGGAGATGGTTACTCTTAAGATTTTTATGTTTCATCTTAACATCCAGCTAACTTCTTCTGCAAAAGAAGTAAATATAGTTACTGTAGCTTCATTACTTCCCATTTGGTTGTTGGCAACAATATTTTCAACCACGAAGACCTTTATCCTGGGACTGGAAATGTAAAATCTATCTACATTCTTGTTTGTATTCGTGCCCAGAGGTGCTTTGGCATTTTTGGTATCATATGATGATAATTACTATTTTCTGGACTGGTTAAGTTTTACACATGAATCACACTGTTCGAGAGATTGGACAGGATATATCCTGTCATGTTTATGCTTGCTAAAATAGCCCACATTCCAAGTAAAATATAGACACAAGGAACTGCAAATGCTGGTTTAGAAAAATATAGACAAAGTATTCAGAAGTAACTCAGCCGGGTCAGGTAGCATCTCAGTTGAACATGGATATGCGACATTTCGGGTTGGGACGGTCCGAGCTGAAAAATCATCTATCCATATTCTCCTCAGATATTACCTGACCTGTTGAGTTGCTCCAGCATTTTGATTTATATCAGCAGCCAGAAAAAAAAAGAGTTTTCACTATCCCTGTTTGCACGATAGCATTGCAAGTTAAAATAATTGTATCCAATTTGATCAACATACTGCAGTTTGTTGCAGAACTGATGCTGATTCTGAAACCTTCTCCTATAGTCTACTGAGAATCTGGGTGAATGCCGTGGTTACTATGGCACTCATCTTGCTGCGTGAAATGTGTGAGATAGAGTTACAAGTCAGGGATAGGGATACGTGTGATTCAATGGTGATACATCAAAATGGCATACTAGATTCATATTAAACATATGAAAGTTTTCATAGTCTATAGAACTGCCAATTCATTTTATTGGAAGCCACCATTGGATTCTGAAAATTTGAATGCTCTTTTACATTCATGAATGGAAAATGATAATGCATCAAAGTGACATATTATATTCCTATTAAATGGCCTTATACATAGATACATAGATACATAGAAATTAGGTGCAGGAGTAGGCCATTCGGCCCTTCGAGCCTGCACCGCCATTCAATACGATCATGGCTGATCATCCAACTCAGTATCCCGTACCTGCCTTCTCTCCATACCCCCTGATCCCTTTAGCCACAAGGGCCACATCTAATTCCCTCTTAAATATAGCCAATGAACTGGCCTCAACTACCCTCTGTGGCAGAGAGTTCCAGAGATTCACCACTCTCTATGTGAAAAAGTTTTTCCTCATCTCGGTCTTAAAGGATTTTCCCCTTATCCTTAAGCTGTGACCCCTTGTCCTGGACTTCCCCAACATCGGGAACAATCTTCCTGCATCTAGCCTGTCCAACCCCATAAGAATCTTGTACGTTTCTATAAGATCCCCTCTCAATCTCCTAAATTCTAGCGAGTATAAGCCAAGTCTATCCAGTCTTTCTTCATATGAAAGTCCTGACATCCCAGGAATCAGTCTGGTGAACCTTCTCTGCACTCCCTCTATGGCTATAATGTCCTTCCTCAGATTTGGAGACCAAAACTGTACGCAATACTCCAGGTGTGGTCTCACCAAGACCCTGTACAACTGCAGTAGAACCTCACTGCTCCTATACTCAAATCCTCTTGCTATGAAGGCCAACATACCATTCGCTTTCTTCACTGCCTGCTGCACCTGCATGCCTACTTTCAATGACTGGTGTACCATGACACCCAGGTCTCGCTGCATCTCCCCATTTCCTAATCGGCCACCATTTAGATAATAGTCTGCCTTCCCGTTTTTGCTACCAAAGTGGATAACCTCACATTTATCCACATTATACTGCATCTGCCAAACATTTGCCCACTCACCCAGCCTATCCAAGTCACCTTGCAGTCTCCTAGCATCCTCCTCACAGCTAACACTGCCCCCCAGCTTAGTGTCATCCGCAAACTTGGAGATGTTGCTTTCAATTCCCTCGTCCAGATCATTAATATAAATTGTAAATAGCTGGGGTCCCAGCACTGAGCCTTGTGGTACCCCACTAGTCACTGCCTGCCATTGTGAAAAGGACCCGTTTACTCCTACTCTTTGCTTCCTGTTTGCCAGCCAGTTCTCTATCCACATCAATACTGAACCCCCAATACCGTGTGATTTAAGTTTGTATCCTAATCTCTTATGTGGTACCTTGTCGAAAGCCTTCTGAAAGTCCAGATACAACACATCCACTGGTTCTCCCCTATCCACTCTACTAGTTACATCCTCGAAAAATTCTATAAGATTCGTCAGACACGATTTACCTTTCGTAAATCCATGCTGACTTTGTCCAATGATTTCACCACTTTCCAAATGTGCTGCTATCCCATCTTTAATAACTGACTCTAGCAGTTTCCCCACTACCGATGTTAGACTAACTGGTCTGTAATTCCCCGTTTTCTCTCTCCCTCCCTTCTTAAAAAGTGGGGTTACGTTTGCTACCCTCCAATCCTCAGGAACTACTCCAGAATCTAAAGAGTTTTGAAAAATTATCACTAATGCATCCACTATTTCTGGAGCTACTTCCTTAAGTACTCTGGGATGCAGCCTATCTGGCCCTGGTGATTTATCGGCCTTTAATCCATTCAATTTACCCAACACCACTTCCCGACTAACCTGGATTTCACTCAGTTCCTCCATCTCCTTTGACCCGCGGCCCCCTGCTATTTCCGGCAGATTATTTATGTCTTCCTTAGTGAAGACGGAACCAAAGTAGTTATTCAATTGGTCTGCCATATCCTTGTTCCCCATGATCAATTCACCTGTTTCTGACTGCAAGGGACCTACATTTGATTTAACTAATCTCTTTCTCTTCACATATCTATAAAAACTTTTGCAGTCAGTTTTTATGTTCCCTGCCAGTTTCCTTTCATAATCTATTTTCCCTTTCCTAATTAAGCCCTTTGTCCTCCTCTGCTGGTCTCTGAATTTCTCCCAGTCCTCTGGTATGCTGCTTTTTCTGGCTAATTTGTACGCATTTGTATGCTTCCCTTTGTGTGAGTCTTCCAACTAACCTTTCAAAATCCTTTCCTACAATGTACAGTGCCATCCCCTCCACAATTGGCATCAGACTATTTCCTTTCACAAGCCGGCCAGCAAATGATTATGTTGGATGTCTTCAATGAGCTCTTGCCCGTGAAGAAATGGCTTCTGACTGCCATATCTTCAAGTGTGACTACAATCTAGATGACCTTTGGTAAGGTATTTCTTAAGGACAATTCATTTCCTGAGAATAGCAATTTTGCTCTCCCTTATGTAACACAAACTCTCAATGGGCTGTGGTTTTGCTTTTAACTAGGTTACATAACTGCTATTGAAGCATTCAAACCCTTGTTAATTCCAATGACAAACTACATCTTAAGTGCTGATAGTCTCTAAGGTGCTTCCTGCTTGAGTAAATTGAATTGCTTCTGTGAATTGAAAAGCTTCTAAGAATATTTCCCAACAACAGTTCACAATTAAGTGTCTGCTTTCAGCAGAGACCAATCTTTAGTTTAGTTTCGTTTAGAGATATTGCATGGAAACAGGCCCTTCAGCCCACCGAGTCCATGCCAAACATCAATTACCCATTCTCATTTGTTCTATTTTCTCATCCACCTCTTATACACTACGGGCAATTTACAAAGGCCAATGAACCAGCAAACCTGCATGTCTTTGGGATGTGGGAGGAAACTAGAGCACCCAGAGGAAACCCACGTGGTCACAGGAAGAATGAGCAAACTCCACACAGACAGCACCTGAGGTTAGGATCTAACACAGGTCTCTGGCACTGTGAGGCAGCACCTCAACCATCTGTGCCACTGGACCATCCTACTTCTGGGTGGAATCTCTCTGTTCTTGGAGAAAAGCAATCTGCACACACCTGGCACATCTCTGTTCTCTTATGACTGTAATCTTATATATAATAAGAGTCAGCTGCTTAATGCCACCCCCAGTCTGGATGTGAGATACTCCAGGATTTGTGCAAACTCCTGTGTGATGTTAGCAATGGACACATTACCATTGTTGGCATCCACCAGGTAAGTTAGAAGTTGCAGCAAATTGTTCACTCTGCATCAGACCAAACCTTCCCACATAGGTTCCCCTTTCATAATCCCCATCTGTGCTCCAGGTTAGATTCCCCTTTCACAAGGCAGCAAATTCAATTATTTTTTGTCATTGAAAGAACATGGGCTCCACAAGCTAAGCCAGCATTTAATTGCCTATTTAATGGCCTATGCCCATTCCTAATTGCCTTCTTGAATTACTGCAGTCCTTGAGGAGTGGGTCTACCCACACTTCAGGAGCGACATAGAACATAGAACGATAGTCAAGTCAAATCAAGTCAAGCCAACGAGAATATAGTCAGGTTGAGGTTATTGTCACATGCACAAGTACAGGTACAATGAAAATCTTGCTGGCACATCGGAGTCGTGGCCTTAAAAAGGCAGCCAGCATCATCAGAGACCCGCACCATCCTGGCCACACACTGATTTCACCCCTGTCATCGGAAAGAAGGTACAGGAATCTGAAAACTGTAACTTGCAGGTTCAGGAACAGCTACTTCCCTACAGCCATCGGGATATTAAACACTACAACCTCAAATAAGCTCTGAACTACAATAGACTATTATTATTATTATTATTGCACTATTGTTGTTTTTTGTATGTGTGTGTGTTTGTGTATATATATATATGTGTGTGTGTGTGTGTGTGCGTGTGTGTGTGTGCGTGCGTGCGTGTGTGTGTGTGTGTACAGTATGTGTATATACATTATTGTATATATACACATTGAACTTTTTTTTCTCTCTCATTTATTATTTTGTTTACAGTGTAATATGTTTACATATTCTGTTGTGGTGCACCCAGTAAGAATTTCATTGTTCTATCTGGGACATATGACAATAAAACACCCTCTTTGCTCCTATACTCAACTCCTCTTGTTGTGAAGGCCAATGTGTCATTAGCTTTCTTCACTGCCTGCTGTATCTGCGTGCTTACTTTCAGTGACTGATGAACAAGGACACCCAGATCTCATTGTACTTCCCCTTTTCCTAACTTGACACAACTCAGATAATAATCTGCCTTCCTGTTCTTGCCACCAAAGCGGAAACCTCACATTTATCCACATTAAACTGCATCTGCTCTGCATCTGCCCACTCACCCAACCTGTCCAATCACCCGGCATCCTCATAGCATCCTCCTCACAGTTCACACTGCCATCAGCTTTGTGTCATCTGTAAATTTGCTAATGTTAGTCGTAATCCCTTCATCTATATCAATAATGTATATTGTAAATAGAGGTAACTGCTGTCCTAGCATCAAGCCTTGCGGTACCCCACTAGTCACTGCCAGCCATTCTGAAAGGGACCCGTTAATCCCGACTCTTTGTTTCCTGTCTGCCAACCAATTTTCTATCCATGTCAGCACTTTACCCCCAATACCATGTGCCCTAATTTTGCCCACTAATCTCCTATGTGGGACCTTATCAAAGGCTTTCCGAAAGTATAACATCGCGGTGCGGGGCGATCCCATGCCGAGGATCACCAGAAGAAGTGCTCTGACTGCCGGCCTGCGGCCTACAACATCGTGAAGCCGCGGTCTCCGGTAAGAAAGTGACCGATTCGGGAACTCCAAGCCACCGAGTGTGTTCCGTCCGTCCCGACGTCGTAGTTTCGACCATTCCGACGAGAGGGCCGTCCGTAGTGGCGACTACGGAGGGTTCATGGCCCCGACAACGGGTGAACAAGGAGGAAGACTGACTGAACGTTATTCCCTTCCATCTCAGTGAAGAATGTTGATTCCACTGTGGTGGATGTGTATGTTAAATTCTACGGTGTGTTGTGTTCTTTTTGATTGTATGGCTACATGATAACTCAAATGTTACTGTACCTTAATGGTGCATGTGACAATAAATGTGAACTTGAACTTGAAAGTTCAGGTGCTCTATATCCACAGGCTCTCCCTTGTCCATTTTCCTTGATACATCCTCACAAAATTCCAGAAGATTAGTCAAGCATGATTTCCCCTTCGTAAATCCATGCTGACTCGGACCGATCCTGTTACTGCTATCCAAATGTGCCGCTATTACATCTTTTATAATTGACTCCAGCATCTTCCTCACCACCGATGTCAGGCTAACTGGTCTATGATTCCCTATTTTCTCTCTCCCTCCTTTCTTAAAAAGTGGGATAACTTTAGCTAGCCTCCAATCCACAGGAACTGATCCCGAGTCTATAGAACATTGGAAAATTATCACCAATGCATCCACGATTTCTAGAGCCACTTCCTCAAGTACCCTGGGATGCAGACCATCAGGTCCTGGGGGTTTATCAGCCTTCAGCCCCATCAGTCTACTCAACACCATTTCCTGCCTAATGTTAATTTCCTTCAGTTCCTCTGTCACCGTAGGTCGTCTGGTCACAAGTACATCTGAGAGATTAGTGAAGACAGATCCAAAGTACCTGATCAAATCATCTGCCATTTCCTTGTTTCTGTCTTCAAGGGGCCCACGTTTGTCTTAACTGATGTTTTCCTCTGCACATACAGTGGCTTGCAAAAGTATTCATACCCCTTGAACTTTTCCACATTTTGTCACGTTACAACCACAAACGTAAATGTATTTTATTGGGATTTTATGTGATAGACCAACACAAAGTGGTGCATAATTGTGAAGTGGAAGGAAAATGATACATGGTTTTCAAATTTTTTTACAAATAAAAAACTGAAAAGTGTCGCGTGCAAAAGTATTCAGCCCCCCTGAGTCAATACTTTGTAGAACCACCTTTCGCTGCAATTACAGCTGCAAGTCTTTTGGGGTATGTCTCTACCAGCTTTGCACATCTAGAGACTGAAATTGTTGCCCATTCTTCTTTGCAAAATAGCTCAAGCTCAGTCAGATTGGATGGAGAGCGTCTGTGAACAGCAATTTTCAAGTCTTGCCAGAGATTCTCAATTGGATTTAGGTCTGGACTTTGACTGGGCCATTCTAACACATGAATATGCTTTGATCTAAACCATTCCATTGTAGCTCTGGCTGTATGTTTAGGGTTGTTGTCCTGCTGGAAGGTGAATCTCCGCCCCAGTCTCAAGTCTTTTGCAGACACTAACAGGTTTTCTTCCAAGATAGCCCTGTATTTGGCTCCATCCATCTTCCCATCAACTCTGACCAGCTTCCCTGTCCCTGCTGAAGAAAAGCATCCCCACAGCATGATGCTGCCACCACCATGTTTCACAGTGGGGATGGTGTGTTCAGGGTGATGTGCAGTGTTAGGTTTCCGCCACACATACGTTTTGCATTTAGGCCAAAAACTTCAATTTTGGTCTCATCTGACCAGAGCACCTTCCTCCACATGTTTGCTGTGTCCCCCACATGGCTTGTGGCAAACTGCAAACGGGACTTCTTATGACTTTTTTTCAACAATGGCTTTCTTCTTGCCACTCTTCCATAAAGGCGCAATTTGTGGAGTGCACGACTAATAGTTGTCCTGTGGACAGATTCTCCCACCTGAGCTGTGGATCTCTGCAGCTCCTCCAGAGTTACCATGGGCCTCTTGGCTGCTTCTCTGATCAATGCTCTCCTTGCCCGGCCTGTCAGTTTAGGTGGACGGCCATGTCTTGGTAGGTTTGCAGTTGTGCCATACTCTTTCCATTTTCGGATGATGGATTGAACAGTGCTCCGTGAGATGTTCAAAGCTTGGGATATTTTTTTATAACCTAACCCTGCTTTAAACTTCTCCACAACTTTATCCCTGACCTGTCTGGTGTGTTCCTTGGGCTTCATGATGCTGTTTGTTCACTAATGTTCTCTAACAAACCTCTGAGGCCTTCACAGAACAGCTGTATTTATACTGAGATTAGATTACACACAAGTGGACTCTATTTATTTATTTATTTATTTATTTATTCCGAACAAGTAAAGACATTAAAGACATTAATATTAACAAAATCGAAATTATCAAACAATTGGACATTACAATCAATATTTACAAAGCAATGAGAAGAACAAAATCAAAGTTCCAATGTCCAACTCTGTGTCTGTACAAGCTCGAAAAGGAGTGAGAAGAAGAATAACTTATTAAATCTTACCCCTTTTCCCCAACACTTCTATCATATTTAAAAATCAATTCATTACTAATAATAATACTACCCTAGGCAATTTCCCATAATACCTACAGACATATATATACATACAACTATTATGTACATACAAACTTCATATCTGAAGTACCCAAACATAAGTAAACAATAGTAAAGCAAGATAAACATCAACCCCCACTTGTCAACCATCCCCTCCATCCCTGTACCCCTTGAGAATTATTTTTTAATATATCATTTTAAAATGATTCATGTTTGTGCATTGCTTCAATTCCCCGTTCAATTTATTCCACACTCCTACTCCACAAACCGAAATACAAAAGGTTTTTCTAGTCGTACGGACTTTTTGTTTCTTAAAGTTAAATATTCCTCTTAAATTGTAACCCCCCACACGCTCGTTAAATCATCTATTTACTAATTAGGTGACTTCTGAAGGCAATTGGTTGCACTGGATTTTATTTAGGGCTATCAGAGTAAAGGGGGCTGAATACTTTTGCACGTGACACTTTTCAGTTTTTTATTTGTAAAAAAATTTGAAAACCATGTATCATTTTCCTTCCACTTCACAATTATGCGCCACTTTGTGTTGGTCTATCACATAAAATCCCAATAAAATACATTTACGTTTGTGGTTGTAACGTGACAAAATGTGGAAAAATTCAAGGGGTATGAATACTTTTGCAAGCCACTGTACCTAAAGAAGCTTTTACTATCCTCCTTTATGTTCTTGGCTAGCTTACCTTCATACCTCATCTTTTCTCCCCGTATTGCCGTTTTAGTTATCTTCTGTTGCTCTTTAAAAGTTTCCCAATCCTCTGGCTTCCCGCTCATCTTTGCTACGTTATACGTCTTCTCTTTTATTTTTATACTGTCCTTGACTTCCCTTGTCAGCCACGGTCGCCTCTTAGTCCCTTTAGAATCTTTCTTCCTGTTTGGAATGAACAGATCCTGCATCTTCTGTATTATTCCCAGAAACACCTGCCATTGTGGCTCCACTGTCATCCCTGCTAGGGTTTCTTTCCAGTCAACTTTGGCCAGCTCCTACCTCTTGCCTCCATAGTCCCTTTTGCTCAACTCTAATACTGACACTTCCGATTTTCCCTTCTCCCTCTCAAATTGTAGATTAAAACATCATATTTTAGCATATTAAAACTTATCATACGATGAATGTAAAGACATTATATCGCTGTGAGAACAGAAGGAATCTGTAAAGGGAAATAGACTGTATAAACAAGGGGTAAATAAAATGACAGATGGAGTATCATGTAGGTAAATGGAAGATTATTAACTTTATAATAGAACAAAATTAATTTAAAATGATGATAAACTTGTACATGTCATTCTGCATGCGCATCGGTTCATGAAATAAACTTGTTTAGGCAATTAGGAAAGTAAATGGAATTTTAATCTTCCGTTGCAAGACGATTGATGAGTAAAAGTTAGAAAGGCTTGCTACAAATGTGTAGAGATTTGATAAGACTACAACTGGAGAATCATGGGTAATTTTGGTCTTTGCACCAATCAAAGTATACACTTGCTTTGGAGTCTTAAAGCATAGATGCATCAGGTTGAGTATGAGGGGCTTCTCCAATGAGGAGAAGATCAAGTAGAACAGTTATACTCACTAATGTTGAAAAGGAGTCGAATCAACTAGAATTATAAGATACCAAGAGAAGATATGAAGATAGATTCAAAGAGACAGGCTGGCTCTAGAACCAAAACCTGAGGGAAGACACAAAATGCTGGAGTAACTCCGCAGTTTCGGATCGAAGGGTCTCGACCAAAAATGTCGCCTATTCCTTTCATCCAGAGATGCTCCCTGACCCGTTGAGTTGCTGCAGTATTTTTTGTCTATCCAAGGTGTAAACCAACATCTGCAGTTCTTTCCAAAGCAAAACCTGAGGGAGTTGGTCTCAAAAAGTTAGGTCGGTCATTTAGGAGAAATTTCTTTATTCAGAATTGCATATCTTTGGAAATTTCTTCATAAAAGACTGTACACTAAGTTTTGAGGTGGATAAAAATGCTGGAGAAACTCAGCGGGTGAGGCAGCATCTATGGAGCGAAGGAAATAGGCGACGTTTCAGATCGAGACCCTTCTGTTTTGATTGTTAGATCTTTGCAACCAATAGGTATGAGGAACAGACAGTGAAATAGACATGAGGTTTAGGACAAACACAATACTGAGAATTAAAGAAAGTTCAAGTGACCAATGGCTAACTCTTAATCCTGTTTCTTATGGGCCTGTCCCTCTTGGTGTTTTTTTTGGCGACTGCCGGCATCATTGACTGACGTATCAGGGTCGGCGAAAGATTTTGAACATTTTAAAATCCAGCGGCGGCAAAAAAAATATTGCGACACTTGAGGAAACACCACGCGTCAATATGTCATCACGCTGCATCACGCCACGACTTTTTCGGTGATCTGATACGTCAGTCAATGATGCCGACAGTCGCCAAAAAAATCGGCACGTGGGACAGGCCCTTTATGCTCTTATTTCAATTTGGCAGATTGTCTCAATTTAAACCATTTGATGAAATGACTGCATGGTATTTTTTTTATTTTTCATGTAGTTGCTTCTATGCTAGAACAATCTGAAATGCAAGGAACTACATTCCATGAAATTTGAAAGATTTTATTCAAAGTTTCTATAAATTCCATATTTAAATCCATTTCTTGCAATCAAAAAATATACATTCTCTCCTGTGTATGTTTGGTTTTTAGTCCAGGAGCACAGTTATCAAAGGGTGTACAGCAATCCATTGCAATTGCAACAAAAACGTAACTGTATTGCTTTGTCAGCCTCAAGGTTTCTTTGCACTTAAATAATTTAGGGTGACAGGAAATCAAACGGCAAAGGCATGTCCAGAAGAAATGAATCAAATAAAGAAAAAAGGAAGTTCTTATACAGCGGAAGAAATTAATTTGTTCAATCTTTTGATCTTCAGCTTTGAGGATCATGTGAAAATTGTAATTGCTTCAGATCAAATCGATCCAGTTCTAGACGTACATAAACAGTTCCTTAAGGGGAAAGAAGTAAGATCATGAAAGGTATGAGCAAAAATAGACCACATGCTTCCTCAAATATTGTTCAAAAACCCACTAACAAGTGAGATGCTGTTGTAGTCTGGCAGGCTGTCATCTTTCATTCTGAGGCAGACACCAGCTCTCGGGGACCTCCTCATACCTACCCCTTGACAATGACCCCATGGACGAACACTAGACCCCATTTGCCAAACCATGATGGATTTCTTCACCTCTGATGATCTCCCCTCCACAGCCTCCAACCTCAACCCTGAGCTGCCATTTTTTATTTCCTTTTCAAAATCCACAAGCAGGACTGCCCTGGCAGAACTATTGTTTCTGCCTGCTCCAACCCCACCAAACTCATCTCCAAATAACTCAAGTCTATCTTGTTCCCTTTGTACTGTGCTTTCCAACCCACATCCGAGGCACTCCGTGCACTCTTCAACACTTCAATAACTTTCAATTCATTGCTTCATCTTTACTGTGGAATTCCAGTCCGTTAACACCTCCATTCCCCACCAGGAAGGTCTCAAGTTTATGTTCATAAGTCATAGGAGCAAAATTAGGTCATTCAGCCCATCAAGTCTATTCCACCATTCAATCATGGCTGATCTACCTTTCCCCATTTAGAAAATGATCTACATATTTATTCCTATTACCAAAGTGCATGACCGCACACTTTGTTATGCTGTATTCCATCTGCCACTTCTTTGCCCAATCACCCAACCTGTCCAAATCTTTCTGCAGACTCCCTGCTTCTTCTACTCTACCTGCCCCTCCACCTATCTTCATATCATTTGCAAACCTGGCAATTCCTTCATCCAAATAATTATATAATATGAAGAGTAGTGGTTTCAACATCGACCCCTGTGGAACACTACTAGTCATTGGCAGCCAACCAGAAAATTCCTCTTTATTCCCACTCTTTGCCTTCTGCCATTCAGTCAACCTATCCATGCTAGAATCTTTCCTCTAATATCATGGGCTCCCATCTTGTTTAGCAGCCTCATGTGTGGCACCTTATCGAAGGCCTTCTGAAAATCCAAGTAAACAACATCCACTGACTCTCCTTTGTCTATCCTGCTATTTACATCTGCAAAGAATTCCAACAGATTTGACAGGCAATATCTTCACTTTGCTCATTTCTCCCTCTTTTATCATGTGCTTCTAAGTACTTGCAAGCCTCATCCTTAATAATGGACTCAAAAATCTTACCAACCACAGACGTCAGGTTAACCAGAATATAGTTTCCCCTCTCTTGCCTCGCTCCCTTCTTGAACAGTAACATTTGCAATGTTCCAGTCCTCTGGGATCACTCCTAACTCTAGTGATTCTTGAAAGATCACTACTAATGCCTCTCTAACAATCACTAAAGCTACCTCTTTCAGAACACTGGGGTATAGCCTATCTGGTCCAGGTGACTTAACCACCTTCAGACCTTTCAGCTTCTCAAGTACCTTATCCTTAAGCAATAGGAACTCCACTAACCTCTGCTCCCCAACTCTCTTGAAATTCTGGCATGTTGCTGTAAAGACTGACACAAAAAAGTATTCAATTCATCTCCCATTTCTTAACTCCCCATTACTACTTCAGCAACATTTTTCAGTGGTCCAATGTCCACTCTTGCCTCTCTTTTACTCTATATATATCTGAAGAAACTTTTGCTATCTTCTTTTATATCATTGGCTATCTTACTTTCAGTTTCTTCTTATCTTTCCTTATTGGCTTTTTTGTTGTATTCTGTTGGCTTTAAACGCTTCCAAATCCTCTAGCTTCCCACTAATCTTTGCAATATTATACGTCTTCTCTTTTAGTTTTATGGTGTCTTTGACTTCCTTTGTCAGCCATGGTAGCCTCAATCTCCCCTTAGAATATCTCTTCCTCTTTGGGACGAAAAGATCCTGCATCTTCCGAATTATTCGGAAGATGTATAACATAGTAAAGATGAGCGGGAAGCCAGAGGATTGGGAAACTTTTAAAGAACAACAGAAGGTAACTAAAAAGGCAATATGGGGAGAAAAGATGAAATACGAAAGTAAGCTAGCCAAGAATATAAAGGATTCTAGTAAAAGCTTCTTTAGGTATGTGAAAAGGAACTCAAATTTCACTGTACCTTAACTGGTACATGTGACAATAAACTGATCTTGAAACCTTGAAACCTTGAAAAGGAAAAGATTAGTTAAGACAAATGTGGGTCCCGTGAAGACAGAAACAGGTGAATTTATTATGGGGAACAAGGAAATGGTAGACAAGTTGAACAAGTACTTTGATTCTGTCTTCACTAAGGAAGACACAAACAATCTCCCAGATGTACTAGGGGACTGAGGATCTAGGGTGACGGAGGAACTGAAGGAAATTCACATTAGTCAGGAAATGGTGTTGGGTAGACTGATGGAACTGAAGGCTGACAAATCCCCAGGTCCTGATGGTCTGCATCGCAGGCTACTCAAGGAGCTGGCTCTAGAAATCGTGAACGCATTGGTGATCATTTTCCAATGTTCTATAGATTCTGGATCAGTTCCAGTGGATTGGAGGTAGCTAATATTATCCCATTTTTTAAGAAACGAAGGAGAGAGAAAGCAGGGAATTATAGACCAGATGGCCTGACATCGGTGGTGGGGAAGATGCTGGAGTCATTTATTGAAGATTGTACAGGGCCCTAGTGAGACCACACCTGGAGTATTGCGTGCAGTTTTGGTCCCCTAATTTGAGGAAGGACGTTCTTGCTACTGAGGGAGTGCAGCGTAGGTTTACAAGGTTAATTCCCGGGATGGCGGGACTGTCATATGCTGAGAGAATGGAGCAGCTGGGCTTATGCACTCTGGAGTTTAGAAGGATGAGAGGGGATCGCATTGAAACATATAAAATTGTTAAGAGTTTGGACATGCTAGAGGCAGGAAACATGTTCCCAATGTTGGGGGAGTCCAGAACCAGGGGCCACAGTTTAAGAATAAGGAGTAAGCCATTTAGAACGGAGACGAGGAAACACTTTTTCTCACAGAGAGTGGTGAGTCTGTGGAATTCTCTGCCTCAGAGGGCGGTGGAGGCAGGTTCTCTGGATGCTTTCAAGAGAGAGTTAGATAGGGCTCTTAAAAATAGCGGAGTCAGGGAATATGAGGAGAAGGCAGGAACGGGGTACTGATTGGGGATGATCAGCCATGATCACAGTGAATGGAGGTGCTGGCTCGAAGGGCAGAATGGCCTACTCCTGTACCTATTTACTATGTTTCTATATATTCCCTGAAATTGTTGCCGTTGTTACTCCGCCGTCATTCCTGCCAGGGCCCATTTTCAATCAACTTCAGCTAGCTCTTCTCTCATGTTTCCGTAGTTACCTTTACTCAGTGGTAATAACGACACATCTGATTTCTTCTTCTCCCTCTCAAACTGCAGGTTGAATTTGATCATATTATGGTCACTATCTGCTTGGGGTTCTTTTACCTTCAGCTCCCTCATCAATTCCAGTTCTTTACACAACACCAAATCCAGAATTGCCTTTTCCTAAGTGGGCTCGACCACAAGCTGCTGTGAGAAGCCATAGGCTTCAGCTCTGCCTGCCTTCTTGTTGGTCACCTTGAACAGTCCTTGTCCAAATGTACCCCCATATAACCAGTCTCTATCCCCCATATATATTTCTGCTACATCAATGACTTCATCGAGACTGCCTCCTGCACTCATGCTGAACTCATAGATTTCATCAACCACCAGTAACCTCCACGCTCCCCTCAAATTCACTTGGACTATCTCTGACACCTCTCTCCCCTTTCTCAACCACCTTCTCCATCACAGGAACAGATGTATACTTTCAACTGGTGTCTACTATAAACTCATATACTCCAACAGTTATCTTGTGTATGCAGATGAGATTTGTTCATTTTGCATCACTTTCGGCATAGATATTTTACCACAATTATAGAAACTGTCATAGTCTGATTTCCTGTCCTGTAGTTTTCTACATTACAGACATAAGAATATATCTATATCTGGAATGACATACAATTTATGATGAAAGTCCTATCTTATCTTATTTTTTCTTTTTTCTTTTTCCTCCTTTTGGTTTTTCTCTTTAAAAAAAATGATTTCTTGTGGTTTAGGTCCATATGGGAGTTCCTGGACCACTCTTTCAATCACTCACTTACTATCTTTACTAACTCTTTCTATCATTTTCTCTTATTAAAGTTTAAAATAAGAAGTGGTACAAGAAAAGTATAAACTTACGTTATTGGAGATTATTGTAATGTACAATACTTCTAATAAAATAAAAAATTAAAAAAAAAATTATTATGAAAGTCTTACCATTGCAAAATTACCAAAAATTACATACATTTGACTGTTTCACCCAGAAAGATAGGAATAGCTGATGCGGGAAATGGCCCCGGGGCACAAAGGTGGACGGGTGAAGAGAGGGACGTCAGTTCACTGATCAATCCAGAGGTCCATGGAAGGCGATGGCTGGAGGCCCTCAGCAGCCTGGGATTTGCTTGGAATGGGCATCGTTCCTAAGAGCTGGAGTGCAGACTGGACTTTGAAAATGGTGCCAAAATACGGCGCCTCTTGCATGCGGGCTCAGTAGATTATTTCTGGATCTTTGCTAATCGGAGATTGTGCTTAGGTATGGCAATACCTTACTGGACTGTATATAAGAAAATAATTTCACTGTGCATTTGCACATGTGACAGTTATGGGCCTGTCCCACTTAGACTGGAATGGCGACTGTCAGAGTGAAACGCACACACACGTCGCTTCCTTCACCAGCCCATTACGCAGGCGGGGGACAGGGTAAGCAGGGGAGTGCTATCTGAGTGAAAATCACACGGTGCAAAGCCAATGTGATACGGACACACACCGCGATGAACTGGAAGGTTGGCGATGTAATTAAGACGGTGAAAGCACAGTGTACGGGAAGTCCTTTAAAAGAGTGGGGGGGAGGAGGGGGGGGAAAGGGGGAGAAGGGGGAGAGAAGGAGTGGAGACAACTTTTAAGAAGCCAGGCTGTGAAGCTCGGCGGACATTAAAATTACCGATCGGTTATCCTTGGTTCTGAAAACTTCTGCTTACGTTTTTCTTTGCCCAATGAGCCAATGAAATTCACCGGTCAGTTCACGAGAACCTACGATAACCTTCGACCTCCTGGTAACCCACCACCACTGCACCGACGGCACGAGAATTCTTGTTACTCTCCATGGTGGCTTCCAAAAATTCACGGTGACCATAATGAGGCCGCAACCAGTTCCCAGAATGCGGGAACTCCTCACGACCATGAAGGCGACTACCCGGCAAACCACCTGCGAACATGTGGCGACCATGTGGCAACCGCATAGTCTCCGGCGGTCGCCTAAAAAGTCGTCTAAGTGGGACAGCAGCCTGGGATTTGCTTGGGATGGGCATCGTTCCTAAGAGCTGGAGTGCAGACTGCACCATTGAATCTTTGAATCAATGAATCAAATAGGCCATAAAGTGAAATAAAGGCTTTTTACTGAATCCACTCTGCTTTTGTAACAAGATAGATGAACTAATGAAACAAATAGAAACAAATGGGGAAAATGTAATAGTTGTTATGGAAATGTGTTTGCAAAGCGATCAGAGTCCGAACTTAGATATTCCAGTGTAATTACCTTTGCGAAAATATAGGCAAAATCCTTTAGCGTCACTATATTTCCACCCGTTTATTTTCTATTTACACTACCTGTTCTACACATGTATGCTGTGTTTACACCTAGGTAGCATGTAAAACAAAGTTTTTCACTGTATCTCAGTGCATGTGACAATAATAAAACAATACCAATATCAAATAGAAGTGAGGATAAGGCCTTACAGTGCCAGAGACCTGGGTTCAATCCTGACCTTGGATGCCTTATGCGCAGAATTTGTAAATTCTCCCTGTGACAACGTGGGTTTATTCATAATGCTGCGGCTTCCTCCCACATCCCAAAGACGTGTGGATTTGTAGGTTATTGGTAGTGCGTAGACAACGGATGCAAAAGTGGTCAACATAGAACTAGCTTGAACGGATGATCGATGGTCGGCCTGGACGGTGAGCCAAAGGACCCATTTCCATGCTGTTTCTTTCAAATGATTCAATAAAAACAAGCCCTGATAATTAAGGATGGGATACTGTGGGAGAAGAGAAAGGATTGCTGCTCAGAAAATCAAGAAGTCAGTTTGAACAAAGCCATGAAACGTGGGGGAGCTGAAAACATTCACGGATGTTACCCATTAGAGACCACAAACAGGAGCACTAATATATAGGAACGAACTACAGATGCTGGTTCAAATCAAAAATAGAAACAAAATGTTGGAGTAACTCAGCAGGACAGGCAGAATCTCAGACAGAGAGAAGGAATGGAAGACGTTTCGGGTCGAGACCCTTCTTCAGACTCCGTTTCAGATTGAGACCCTTCTTCAGTCTGAAGAAGGGTCGTGATTCGAAATGTCACCCATTCCTTCTCTCCAAAGATGCTGCCTGTCCCGCTGGGTCACTCCAGCATTTTGTGTCCATCTAGCACTAATATATAGTCCCATATCAGAAAACTGGAATTGAATATTACAAAGGAAATAAAATAATAATGGGCAAAAGTAAGAAAGTGTGGAATGAAACTGTGAACAATGATATCTATATAACTAAAAGTCTCATCTTGACCACTTCCTATCTGCACTGTATATTGATTTTAGAAAACGCTACCCTATAGGAACGCCCCGAGGATTTTTCTGACCGATGAAAAATAAAAAAGTTATGAGTGTTTAAAAAATCTTGAGATCAGCTGATTGATCCTCTCGCCTGTCAATCACAATGATGAAGGTAACGCCCCTTCTGGGGGAGGGCAGGACTATAAAACCCCGGATGCCTGGACATGAATCAGTCACTCTGAAAGATCGTAAGGGAGAGGCCACAACTCTGACTCTGCAGTGAGTCTACTGAACTGTGAGTCTACACTTTATGTGGTTATCTGCTTTATGTGGTTATGTGCTTTATGTGGTTAACCCTTTATGTGCTTGCAATATATGATTTGTTAGCCAGCAATGTGCTTGCAATGAATGATGATTTGTTAACCCTTAATGTGCTTGCAATAAATTATTTGTTAGCCAGCAATGTGCTTGCATTGAATGATGATTTGTTAGCCCTTAATGAAATGAAATGAGTTGTTTGGCCTGCCCTGTGCTTTTGTTTTAGCTTTGCCTTTGCTTTGCTTGAGCTCACCTGAAATGAAAGCAAATGGATTGTATTGTTGGCTGGCCCTGCCTGCCCTGTGCTTTTGCTTTTGCTTTGCCTTTGCTTTGCTTGAGCTCACCTGAAATGAAAGCAAATGGATTGTATTGTTGGCTGGCCCCGCCTGCCCTGTGCTTTTGCTTTTGCTTTGCCTTTGCTTTGCTTGAGCTCACCTGAAATGAAAGTAAATGGATTGTATTGTTGGCTGGCCCTGCCTGCCCTGTGCTTTTGCTTTTGCTTTTGCTTTGCCTTTGCTTTGCTTGAGCTCACCTGAAATGAAAGCAAATGGATTGTATTGTTGGCTGGCCCCGCCTGCCCTGTGCTTTTGCTTTTGCTTTGCCTTTGCTTTGCTTGAGCTCACCTGAAATGAAAGTAAATGGATTGTATTGTTGGCTGACCCCGCCTGCCCTGTGCTTTTGCTTTTGCTTTGCCTTTGCTTTGCTTGAGCTCACCTGAAATGAAAGCAAATGGATTGTATTGTTGGCTGGCCCCGCCTGCCCTGTGCTTTTGCTTTTGCTTTGCCTTTGCTTTGCTTGAGCTCACCTGAAATGAAAGTAAATGGATTGTATTGTTGGCTGACCCCGCCTGCCCTGTGCTTTTGCTTTTGCTTTGCCTTTGCTTTGCTTGAGCTCACCTGAAATGAAAGCAAATGGATTGTATTGTTGGCTGGCCCTGCCTGCCCTGTGCATGACTTGACTTGACTTGACTTGACTTGAAATGGATTGACTTGACATGAAATGGATTGAAATGGATTGATGGCCCTGCACTTACTGTGCATGACTTGATTTGACCCACAACACCCATGCTAGCGCTCCAGCCCCCCCCCCCCCCCCCCCACTGGCCACCAATATTGGAATTGGTGGAGAAGTGGAATATTGCGTTGGGGGACCAGCCCTCCCGTGTGAACCTGGGACCCAATGGGTCCCACTTAGTCTAGTATAAATTAAAGTGGGAAATGGAAAAACATTTTAAAAAGCATTAAAGCAAACAAAACAATGGTAACACTTAAGAAATTGATACAATTTTTGCACAAATAAACATTCCTTTGATGCCCTAAGAAGCCAATAGGAAAGTGGGCCAACTGTGAGTACAACAAAAGTTGACGATGATTTTAGATCAAAAGGGAAGGCATACTTACTCGTACAAGATGGTGGCACCTCGTGGCAGTGGCATCTGCAGTCCGTCTGTCTTTTTTTTCCCTTTTGTCCTGTTAAGTGTATGTTTTGGTTGTAGTTTATATATTATTTTTGGCTGTGTATATGTGGGGGGGGGGGGGGGGTGGGGGAAACTTTTAAATCTCTTCCCTGTACGGGGACCCGACCTTTCCCTGTCGGGTCTCCGTTGTCGTTGGGGCTCCAGTCGCAGAGCCTGCGGACTCACCATCACGGAGCTGGCTGACTTCGGAGCGTGGAGAGCTGTGGTGGCGTGCTGCTGCGACCCGACTTCAGAGCTTGGAGGCTCCAGCTGCAGGCCCTGTGGACGGTAACATCGGGTGCTCGCGGATCCCTGGTGGGAGACCGCTTTTCGGAGCTCCCGCAACGGCAACTTCTCACGCCCGAATCGTGGGCTTAAAACGACCCGGAGCGGAGCCTTACATCGCCCCGCGCGGCTTTAACGGCCATGGGACTTACCATCGCCCGCCGGGGGGCTCCAAAATCAAGACCCGAAGCAGGGCCTTACATCGCCCGGCGCGGCCTTAACAGCCGCGGGACTTACCATCGCCCGCCGGAGGCTTTAACATCGGGAGAAGAATAAAGAACAGGGGAGAGACAAAACTTTGCCTTCCATCACAGTGAGGAGGTGTTTGGAGATTCACTGTGATGGATGTTAATGTAAATTGTGTTAATTGTGTGTCTTGGTTTTTCTCTTGTTTGTATGACTGCAGAAACGTAATTTTGTTTGAACTTAGGTTCAAATGACAATAAACGGTATTCTGATTCTGATATTATTATCAAAGAGAGCAGGACACGAGGATTGAGAAAGCTGTAGGATTAAGCAAATGAGAATCAAAAAAATAATAGACGTTTTTATAGTCTGATGTTATGTATTTTAATTGGAAAACGTTTGTTTTCTGATTTTGCTTTCCTTATCAATTTTTTACCACAATTATAGAAGTTCATAGTCTGATTTTATGTTTTTTGTTGGATTAATTTTGTTTTCTGCTTTCCCTTTAATTTCCTATAATTGTGTAAAGGAGAAACTGTAAGCAAATGTTAACAGATTGAAACAGGAGAAACAATATTGGAAAAGAAAAATAGTAGCATTGAAATTTATCAAATATTTTCCATCTGACATATTCTCTAAAGAGCACGTAAATCACCTTTGTGAAATCATTGAGGATAACAAGTCTGAAGTGACTGAGAAGCTGAAATAAATCATAGATGGTTAAAAAAAAAAGTAC
Organism: Malacoraja senta; assembly: GCA_038087875.1. Classification (NCBI taxonomy): domain Eukaryota; kingdom Metazoa; phylum Chordata; class Chondrichthyes; order Rajiformes; family Rajidae; genus Malacoraja; species Malacoraja senta. The sequence goes on from CM075977.1 coordinate 367,761,113, forward strand.
TGGTTAGTTGAATGGGATTAAAAAAACTGATAAATGTTGAGGACTTTATGACCTACATTTCAATGTAGTTATGGAAATGGTGTCATCCGCCAAAATTCAGATTATTCTGGAATTGTTAGAATCAAATAGTGGTACTTCTATAAAAGGAAGGCACCCGTACTCGGGATCGAACCCGAGTCTCCGGCGCTGCAAGCGCTGTAAGGCAGCAATTCTACCGCTGCGCCACCGTGCCGCCCTTACAGACTCCTGACAGAGTTGATGGGGATGATGCTTCCCATGTCTTGTCTTTGTAGAACCAGGGGTCACAGTCACAAAATAAGGGGGTAAGCATTCATGGTTGATGTATCTTTGCCTTTGTACTATCTATTGTACTTGAGTTTGATGATACATATACAGTAAATCCTGATTATAGACCATGATGGGGGAATGGTGACGTTATTGCTGATTGTTTGCTATAACCGAGTAAGTTATTATGATTGTATAAGTAGCAGAAACAAACAACTGCAGTTGCTGGTTATTTCGCAAAAGGACACAAAGTGCTGAAATAACCTAGCAGGTCAGGCAGTACGTCTGGGCAGCATGGATAGGTGCCGTTTCAGGTCGAGACCCTTCTTCAGACTCTCATTCTGGAATCCAGGTGAGTTGATGGCACGGTCCTGCTGGTGACCGGAGGATGGTTGAGGAATGGCGGAATCAATTGTCATGGCCCGTGGGCAGCCGGAGTGCAAGTAAGGGTTAGCTGTGGCAGTGGCGGCATAAGGCGTGGCCTGGACGCAGACGAGGAAGCTGTTGGCATAGTGGCGACATAAGGCACGGCCTGGAAGTGGTGCGAGCCGGCGGTGATGTGGGTGGCCAAGGCTGTAAGCAGAGGGGGCGGCGGTGCAAACAGGGGGTTGTGCGGTCAGCTGGTGTAAGCGGCCGGGGAAGCAGCGCGAGCTGAGGGCGGAGTTGGCAACCGTCCATAGGTCTGTCCGCTATAACCAAAATCCTTTATAAAGATGTTCATTAAAGTGAGGGTTTACTGTAGTATTGTCTGATCTGACTGAATAGCATGCAAAACAAAGCTTTGCACTGTACCTCAGTACAAATGACAATAACAAACCTGAACCTAAAGTGTTAAGGGCCTGCCCTACTGCGGGGACCTAATTTGCGAGTTTAGAAGAGTTTGTGTTTGACTCAAACTCGCAGCATGGCCGACATGTGGTCCTAGGAGGTCTATGTAACTCTCCTTCATGCTCGAGAGTAGTTCCTGCATACTCGAGGCCTCAGTTTGGTCGAGGCGTTTTTTCATAGCATGCTGAAAATTGTCTGCGAGTAAAAATTGGTCGGCATGGAAAAAATTGATATTTTATTTACTCGTAGGTTTAGTCGAACTAGGTTGTAGTAGGTCGGCATGTTATTTGTAGGTAATCAAAGGCAATCAAAGGCAATCGAATGTAGCCGAAGGAAGTCGAAGGAAGTCGTAGATTGTGCTAGTATAGTCGAAGGAGGTCGTCTTCACTCTCCACTATTCGGTGTCCAATTTTCCCGAAGCTAGTCAAAGCTAGTCTTCAACGAGGTCGAAGGAGATCGAAGGAGGTCTTCTACATAGTCGAAGGAGGTCTTCTACATAGTCGAAGGAGGTCTTCTATATATTTGTAGGAGGTTCTCTACATAGTCAAAGGAGGTCGTAGGAGGTGTTCTACTTCAGCGATACAACAAGACCATGACACTTTTTAAAATTCGCCTAAACTCTTCTAAACTCGCAAATTAGGTCCTCGCATTGGGATAGGCCCTTTAGGCTGTATTATCATGACTGATCTATCTCTCCCTCTAAACCCCATTCTCCTGCCTTCACCCCATAATCCCTGACTCCCTTACTAATCAAGAATCTGTCTCCGTCCGTCTGAAACATATCCATTGACATGGACGCCACAGCCTTCTGTGCAATTTTGTGCAGTGTCCTAGATGAGGTCTTGCCCAAGCTGTATGTAACTGAAACATTATCTGTGATTTCATTACCTTGAACAATATGTGTTCAATTGTGTAAACGTTTTTGATTACTTGCAGTATCTGCATATTAGCCTTATGTGAATCAAACACTTGCGCATCTCAGAGCTCTTTTCCTGAACACTTTGAATTTTTCTGCTATAATGCCTCCAGCATTTTCCCTAGGACAGAGATAAAACAAACTGGTCTATAGTTTCCTGCTTTTAGTCTCCCTGCCTTACTGAATGAACCAGCTATATTTGTGATTTTCTAATCAAATTTTTTTTCCAAAATCTTGAAAATTATAGTTTTTTTTTTTTAAATGTCTTTACATCATCCAGTTAATAAACAAACAATCTATTGAATTGAAACTCCTAAAAATGTTATGTCACAAATACCATTGGTTTATTTACAATTTTGCAAAAGCAGCTAATGATTCATTGTGTGAACCATGTGCATACTGTACATACAATGTGACATGCAACTGACATCATAATAACTTTTCAAAAATGAATCACTGCTTAAAAGATAGTGTCAAATAAACAACAACAAAACAAAACCGGACAATTAACCACCAGATCCTTTGAAGATAGACACAAAATGCTGGAGTAACTCAACGGGTCAGGCAGCATCTCTCTCAGATTGAAGAAGGGTCTCGACCCGAAACATCATCTATTATTTTTCTCCAGAGGTGCTACCTGACCCGTGGAGTTACACCAGCATTTTGTGCCTATCTTCGGTGCAAACCACCATTTGCAGTTCCTTCCTACACACCAAATCCTTTGAACTCCCTAATATAATAGCCTGTAATAGTCAAAGCTGCAAAGCCCAGTTTGTGCTGAATATCAAACAATATTTTGTCATTTAAGTGACAGTATCATTCTCTTGGAATAATAAAACTACGTAATACATATCTGACAACAATTTAAAAAACTTCGTCAGCCATTCTTTATTAATGGAATAAATTATTGAAGTGAGCAAACAAATGTGAGAAGGATAATTGGAAGTCTAATAGCATACATCTATGAGCATGTTGTGAAAATTAGCAGTCAGGAACATGGGAAAAGGGGCTGTCTAATCAGACCCTCAAATTAGACCCATGGAATTAGATCACGCCTTTAACATAAAAGACATTGTAACAGGGGCAAATAATGCAGATTATCTATCCACAACAAGATCACAAATGCAGTACACTTTGTTTAGGACTGCCATGGCTTTCTTCAGGTAATTTACTTATTTATGTTTCTTCTATTTGAGAAGAAAGCAGAAACATCAAGAAGGGGAGGAAGTAAAGAGAAAAAGTCAGAACTCAGGGGCTTGACAACTAAAGGAATATCAATAATAACAATAAAAAAATCAAAGACATTCACGTGGCCACGATAAGAGAAATAAAGATGTCTTGAAAGTCTGTTGGTTTGAAGGAAAAGGTAGTAACAGTGATTGCTTAGATTTATGGTTTTAGATGTTAGGCAAGGAATCTGTCAATTGAGAGAGAAGGGAGAGCAAAGGAGGAGGTGGCAAAGTACTCTCTCCCCTTTCTTGATCTCACCGTCTCCATCACAGGAGATAGACTATCGACTGACGTCTATTATAAACCTGTTCTATATCTCTCTACATCACCGTCTATATCTCTCGTTTGCCTTTTCCCTTACTCTCATGTCACCTATTCCTTTTCTCCAGAGATGCTGTCTGACCCGCTGAGTTACTCCAGCTTTTTGTGTTTATCTTTGTGGCAAAGTAAAAATGTGTATTATCCATTTTTCAGCTGGAAACTGATGATGTTATGTTTTTGGATGATGTCATATAGTCATACAGCGTGGAAACAGGCCCTTCGGCCCAACGTGCCCACACCGACCAATGTGTCCCATCTACACGTCCTACCTGCCTGCGTTTGGTCCATATCCCTCCAAACCTGTCCTATCCATGTACCTGTCCAAATGTTTTCTCAACAAGCATTAACTACCTCCTCTGGCAGCTTGTTCCATACACCCATCATCCTTTGTTTGAAAAGGATGCAAATAGGTTTTTCTTAAACAAAGAACAAGCATGCAGAGATGAGAAGAGAAGTCACTGGAGGTATTTCACTGGCTGTGATTCGATTGATAATGTGGAAGATAACAACATGAAAGGTGAGGGCGAGGATAACATTAACTGTTCTGTTGGAGGTGGGGGAGAGTGTGAGTAGAAATCTGAGAAACCGAGATTATGGGCGGGAGGGCTTCATCAATCACAGTGGAAGGGAAGTTGCATTTTCTGAACAGTTGGTGGTTGATGGAGTCCTTCCCCATATATCCTCCATTTCACAGACCTCAGCTCTCACCCCTGCCATGCTCTCCATAGAACATCAATAATGCTCCTGTTCTCACCTTTATCCCTTCTGGACTCTGCATTCAGCACATCATCCTTTAACACTTGCTCCAGTTGCAACGGGATCCCATCACTAGTCACACCTTCCCCTTCCAACCCTTTTTCACCTTCTGCAGGAACAAATCGCTTTGTGACTCCGTAAGTCTCAAAGGAAGGACAGACAGGAAGAGGTGAGGTAATGAGGTGATGCTGATGGGCTGAAGTGAGTTTTTTTCAAAGCAAAGAGTATTGTGGAGAAAGCAGATGAACTTAAGAGCATGGATCATTGCTTGGGACTGTTGTAGCCATTGCAGAAATGTGGTTGTGAGAGGGACATGAATGGCAGTTTTGATGTTTCAGATGTGATCGAGAAGGAGGCAAAACAGGTGGAGGAGTTGCGCTAGTAATAGGGAGACTGTCACAGCGGCACTCAGAGAGGCTGCATCCCAGAGTACTTAAGGAAGTAGCTCCAGAAATAGTGGATGCATTAGTGATAATTTTTCAAAACTCTTTAGATTCTGGAGTAGTTCCTGAGGATTGGAGGGTAGCAAACGTAACCCCACTTTTTAAGAAGGGAGGGAGAGAGAAAACGGGGAATTACAGACCAGTTAGTCTAACATCGGTAGTGGGGAAACTGCTAGAGTCAGTTATTAAAGATGGGATAGCAGCACATTTGGAAAGTGGTGAAATCATTGGACAAAGTCAGCATGGATTTACGAAAGGTAAATCGTGTCTGACGAATCTTATAGAATTTTTCGAGGATGTAACTAGTAGAGTGGATAGGGGAGAACCAGTGGATGTGTTGTATCTGGACTTTCAGAAGGCTTTCGACAAGGTACCACATAAGAGATTAGGATACAAACTTAAATCACACGGTATTGGGGTTCAGTATTGATGTGGATAGAGAACTGGCTGGCAAACAGGAAGCAAAGAGTAGGAGTAAACGGGTCCTTTTCACAATGGCAGGCAGTGACTAGTGGGGTACCACAAGGCTCAGTGCTGGGACCCCAGCTATTTACAATTTATATTAATGATCTGGACGAGGGAATTGAAAGCAACATCTCCAAGTTTGCGGATGACACTAAGCTGGGGGGCAGTGTTAGCTGTGAGGAGGATGCTAGGAGACTGCAAGGTGACTTGGATAGGCTGGGTGAGTGGGCAAATGTTTGGCAGATGCAGTATAATGTGGATAAATGTGAGGGTTATCCACTTTGGTAGCAAAAACGGGAAGGCAGACTATTATCTAAATGGTGGCCGATTAGGAATGGGGAGATGCAGCGAGACCTGGGTGTCATGGTACACCAGTCATTGAAAGTAGGCATGCAGGTGCAGCAGGCAGTGAAGAAAGCGAATGGTATGTTGGCCTTCATAGCAAGAGGATTTGAGTATAGGAGCAGTGAGGTTCTACTGCAGTTGTACAGGGTCTTGGTGAGACCACACCTGGAGTATTGCGTACAGTTTTGGTCTCCAAATCTGAGGAAGGACATTATAGCCATAGAGGGAGTGCAGAGAAGGTTCACCAGACTGATTCCTGGGATGTCAGGACTTTCATATGAAGAAAGACTGGATAGACTTGGCTTATACTCGCTAGAATTTAGGAGATTGAGAGGGGATCTTATAGAAACGTACAAGATTCTTATGGGGTTGGACAGGCTAGATGCAGGAAGATTGTTCCCGATGTTGGGGAAGTCCAGGACAAGGGGTCACAGCTTAAGGATAAGGGGAAAATCCTTTAAGACCGAGATGAGGAAAAACTTTTTCACACAGAGAGTGGTGAATCTCTGGAACTCTCTGCCACAGAGGGTAGTTGAGGCCAGTTCATTGGCTATATTTAAGAGGGAATTAGATGTGGCCCTTGTGGCTAAAGGGATCAGGGGGTATGGAGAGAAGGCAGGTACGGGATACTGAGTTGGATGATCAGCCATGATCGTATTGAATGGCGGTGCAGGCTCGAAGGGCCGAATGGCCTACTCCTGCACCTAATTTCTATGTATCTATGTATCTATACTGGAAGGTTCGTCCACTGAGGTGATATGGGTAGAGCTTAGAAATAAGAAAGGTGCAAGCACTCTATTGGGGTTATACTATAGCTCCCCCAATAGCAAGTGGGAAACAGAGGAATAGATATCTAGACAGAGTACCGAAACATGCCAAAGCAAAACAGGGTTGACTTAATGGGTGACTTTAACTTCTCCAATAGTGACTGGAACTTGCCAAAGGCTTAGAATCTGTGAGGTGTACCCACGAGGGTTTCTTGAAACAGTATGTGGATAATCCAACCCAAGAAGGGAACATATTGGACCTCACAACTCACAACTCATCTTACTCACAATTCTATAAATTTTAAGATTGCTTTGAATAGATAGAAGACTGGACCTAGCGGGAAGGTGCTGAATTAGAGTAAGGCAAACTTAATTTTATTTGGCCGGAGTTCGGGAGAATACACCGGGATCAATTGTTATTGGATAAGTCCTCGTCTGACATGTGGGATTTGTTTCAAAACCAGTTGACTGATGTTCAGAACCGACGTGCTCCTGTAGGAGGAGGGATAAAGATGGCAAAGTAAGGAAACCTTGGATGATCAAAGAGGTTATAAATTTGGTCTAAAAGAAAAAACGAAGCACATGAAAGGTTTGTGAGGTTGTAATCAGACAAGACCCTTGAGGAGTATAAAGAAAGGAGGAAAGAACTCAAGTAGGCAATTAGAAGGGCCAAAAGAGGTCATGATATTGCTTTGTTCAGTTTAGTTTATTGTCACGTGTGCCGAGGTACAGTGAAATGCTTTTTGTTGCATGCTAACTAGTCAGCAGAAAGACAATACATAATTACAATTAATCCATTTACAGTGTATAGATACACTGTACCTAAGGGAATATCATGCGAGTCAGATTTGATGGGTCAGATTAAAGAAAATCCCAGTTTTTTATACCTATATTAAAAATAAGAGGGTAACTAGATTTGAGGGTGGGACCGCTCAAGGATGAAGAAGGGAATTTGTGCTTTGAGTCTTGGGACGTAGGCGAGGTACTAAACAAGTACTTTGCATCTGTTTTCACCAAGGAGAAGGACATGGTGGACAGTGAGAACAGAGTGGAGGGTACAAATTTGCAGAGGCAGTTTGAGATTAAGAAGTTGTTGGGGGGCTTGAAAATCATGAAGGTGGATAAATCACCAGCACCTTATGGGATTTATACCAGGTTATTGACAGAGGCACAAGAGGAGAATGTGGGGGCCTTGATGAAGATCTTTGTGTCTTATCTAGCCATAGATGAGGTCCTAGAAGACTGTTAGCTACAGAGAGAGGTTAGACAGACTAGGATTGTTTTCTCTGGGAAGCCAGAGGTTGTGGGGAGACCTAATAGAAGTATATGAAATTATGAGAGACATAGATAGGATAGACAGATATAACCCTTTTTCCAGGCTGGAACAATCAAACATAAGAGGGCATAGCTTTAAGGTGAGAGGGGCAAAGTTTAAAGGATTTGAGCAAGGCAACTCTTTTACACAGAAGTGATGAATGGTTGGAATGCACTGCTGGGATTGGTGGTTGAGGAAGATATGATAGGCATATGGATATGCAGGAAATGGAGGGATATAGATTATGTGCAGGTAGATAAGAGTTGGTCTTGGCCTTCTGTTCAGCACAGAAATTAGCGGCAAAAGGGCCTGTTCTTGTGTTGTATTATTCTATGTTTGTCTGTGGTTTGATTGTTCCTCCCACCAACCCTTCCTGACAACTGGTATTTTCCCCTGCAACTGCTGGAGATTCTTGCATCTTCTCCCTCACCACCATCCAGATGAGGCAACGATTCACCTATCTCCTTCAACCTGTCTACTGTATGTGGTACTCTTAATGTGGCCTTGTCTATATTGGCGAGGTCAAGCACAAATTAGGCATCTCTCCCTCTCCCTCTCCTCCCTCTCCTCTCCATCTCCCTCTCCCTGTCCCTCTCCCTCTCCCTCTTCTCCCTCTCATTTTATTCCCTTGCCATATCCTGCTCAAAATCTAGTACAAATTAGGCGACTGATTTACAGAGCACCCATACTCCATCCACAATGACCATTATATAGAGGTTTACCAGGGCAACATGAATGAGAAATCTCAGTTAAGTGGAAAGGTATATGGATTCGAAAGGTTGAGAGAGATATGGTTCAAACAGGCAAATGGATCTATCCTACATGGGCATCTTGGTCAACGTGGACAAATTGGATAAAGGGGCCTGTTTCCACATTGTTTTATTCTATTAAAGAATGGGATTGGATTAGGTATCAGGATGTCTCAACAGAGATATTCAGAATTTTGGGCAACTACTAAATTTCCTTTGGCAAGTGGATTAGATATGGTGAGGCACATATTTGAAGAGGACATCTCTAGGATATTGGAGGCGGGGAGGAATTATGATTTGATATTAAATAAATTCTTCTTTCAATTATGTGACAAAGGTATAATGGTTGATCTCCTTGTGTGCTGTAAAACAAAATAAATTCACCATGGAGAATTGTGCATATTATGCTGGCTGTCACTTACAATACTGAGAGAATCCAACATTTTGCACACAATTGGAGGCAAATGCAGTTATTGTCTGACCCCCAAAGTGTCACAGGTGACGTATTCTAATTGGTGTGCCTTCAGAGACACACCAGTATATTGTGAAAATAAACAAATCTTATTTTCAAGAGGTAACTTTAGGAATTCACTAATTTGCTGTATGAGTGTTTAGTTAGGAAGATGTTAATTATTTTATTTTATAATTATCAATAATGAGCAGAATTTATAAGCACCTTATTAGTACTTCCAATTGATTTTCTTATTTCATTATTCAATTGGGATAAAAGAGCCCTATGGTTTATGCATCATTTGCCTTTGGCAAAATGACAGTTTGATGTTGAGCAAATGCAAATGTAGTTAACTAGACATGATGCAGTCAGGTAGATGAAACTGAAGGAAGTGCAATGGTACTGTTATTCGGTTTCAAATGGACATATTGCAACGAATATCCTGCAGGTTCTTATATTTACTTAGTAGGACAGAGAAAATATTATTCAAATGGCAAATGGCTTCTGCTATTTACATAGAGTTTATCAGTGAACTATCGGAAATCTTTGTGTCCCTTTGTGTCCCTTTGTGTACCAGCCACTTGGACAATTAAAACACTTACATCAGGCTGTTGTTTATAGACTACAGCTCGGCGTTCAATATCATCATCCCCAACAAGCTGGTTATCATTTCCGGGACTACTGGGCACCGCAGGGGGTTGAATACATCCTTGACAAGGATTGTAACATAGTTGTATAGTAGTTTATTTGCTTGTCTTGTATTATGTATTATTTAGTATATCTGTTTGTCTTGTGTTATGGTGGTGGGTTCTGTTTTGTTTTATTGTATTGTAGATATTATTTTTAATAATTGAATAAATGTTTTGATTAAAAAGAAGAAAAAAAACTGGTTGCCAAGCTCACGGAACTGGGTCTCTGCGCATCCCTCTACAATTGGATCCTCGACTTCCTCTTCCAGACCACAGTCTGTTCGAATTGGAAGAAATACTTCTTCCTCATTAACAATCAGTACGGGAGCACCTCAAGGCTGTGTACTCAGCCCCCTGCTCTACTCACTCTATACTCATGACTGTGTATGCGTACACCATCTTCAAGTTTGCCAATGACACCACCATTGTTGGACGAATTACAGATGGTGATGAGTCAGAGTATATAAGTGAGATCGACCGAATGGTGCCAGCACACCAACCTGGCTCTCAATATCAGTAAAACCAATGAACTGATTGTGGACTTTGGAAGAGGAAGGATGAGGACCCACAATCCTGTTTATATCAACGGGATGATGGTGGAGAGAGTCAAAAACTTTAAATTCCTGGGCGTACATATTTCCAAAGATCTTTCCTGGACCCACCACACTGATGCACTTATAAATAAACCACATCAACACCTCTACTTCCTGAGAAGATTACAGAGATTCAGTATGTCAGAGAGGATTCTCTTGAACTTCTACAGGTGTACAGTAGAGAGCATATTGCATCATGCATATGCTCTTATTGCATCATTGCACTGGTTGCATCATGGCCTGGATTGGCAACTTGAACGCCCAGGAGCGGAAAAGACTGCAAAATGTTGTGAACATTGCCCAGTGCATCACTGAACATTGCCCAGTCCTCCCCACCATCAAAGGGATTTATCGGCGTCACTGCCTCAAAATGGCAGCCAGTATCACCAGAGACCCACACCATCCTGGCCACACACTCATTTCACCCCTGCCATCAGGAAGAAGGTACAGGAGCCTGAAAACTGTAACGTCCAGGTTCATGAACAGCTTCTTCCCCACAGCCAATAGCCATTACAACCTCAAATAAGCTCTGAGCTATACTAGACTATTATTATTATTGCACTATTATAGTGCGTATGTATGTGTATGTGTATATATGTGTGTGTGTACATATATATGTATATATATTGTCATATGTGTATGTATATGTGTATATATATGTGTGTGTATATATATGTATGTATATGTATATGTATATATATATATACACACATATACATATATATATACATATACATATACATACATATATACACACACACATATATATACACATATACATACACATACATACACATATGACAATATATATACATATATATATATATATATGTGTGTGTGTGTGTGTACTTGTGAGTATGTGTATATACACACTGAACTTTTTTTCTCTCTCGTTTATCATATTGTTTACAGTCTACTATGTTTACATATTCTGTTGTGCTGCAGCAAGTAAGAATTTCATTGTTCTATCTGGGACATATGACAATAAAACACTTGACTCTTGAAAATGAAACATTAGAGCATTGACTGCATTAGTACAATTGCTCCATTGTAGGTGCCATCTTTTTGATGAAATTATATGTCATCTGTTGTACGAATCCAGCCAGGTTCACCTTAATGTGTGGTGAGCTCCAATGTAATGTCATTAAACTGAAAAGTTAAAAGGACACAAAGTACTGGAGCAATTCAGCAGATCAGGCAGCATCGCTGGAGAACATGGATAGAATTCCAGCTTTTCCAGATTTCTTTTCTCCACTTACAATCAATCTGAAGAAGGGTCTTGATCTGAAACATCACCTATCGATGATGTTTAACCTATCGATGTTCACTAGAGATGCTGCCTGACGTGCTGAGTTATGGCAGCACTTTGTGTAATCCGCATCAGCAGTTCTTTATTTCGTCAAACTGAGGGGTTAACTCATTTTCTCTTTGAATTTTGATGAGTGAAAAGCTGCCTGCTCTTACTGTTCCACTACCTGCACATCACAATAGGCATATACGCAGATTATTTGAAGCATTCTGTCATCAAAGACAAACATTTTCTAGTCTCTCAGTCTAGCCATCCTGGATCTTCACTTAACTGGTTTGTGCATGTATGGTAAATTAAAGGGCCTGTCCCACTTGGGCATCATTTGCGCGTCACGCAGGTGGCGTAGGTAGGTGGCGTAGGTGGTGACTGCGCATCACTGCCTACGCCACCACGCGCCATGAACGCGTAATGCATGCCATGCGCGCTTCAGAGAAGGTTCACCAGACTGATTCCTGGGATGGCAGGACTTTCATATGAAGAAAGACTGGATAGACTCGGCTTGTACTCGCTAGAATTTAGAAGATTGAGGGGGGATCTTATAGAAATTTACAAAATTCTTAAGGGGTTGGACAGGCTAGATGCAGGAAGATTGTTCCCGATGTTGGGGAAGTCCAGAACAAGGGGTCACAGTTTAAGGATAAGGGGGAAGTCTCAATCTTTCCCATTTTGGGATATTTACAATATCAGCTTGGTCCCCCAACTTTGTTTTCCTCATCGACATGCCCTGGAGCAGCGTTGACAATGTCAAGCTATGTCCCAAGGTTTGCCAGCTGGCAAATGGCTATTCGTGCCTCCGGCATTCTCAAATTTAAATTACATGCAGCTTACTTCTGTCTGCTGGAACCATTTCCTCTCCACGTAAAATAATACAATTGCTGAACCAAGGCCAGGTAAATATGGTCTAATTTCAGCACCTGCTTTTCCTCGCATAACAGGAAGATAACCCTCCACTGTTGAACTCCACGGTTAGAAGGTTTAAAATGATAGTGGCAAGTACTCCACAGGAAGTTTGAAACTTTCACATTTCCATGAATCATCCTCAGAAATTCTTCAGATTATCATTCTGGCTTTCCACACAAAATAATATTATGCTCTATTGCATTAAACTCCTAATTTTTAAGTTATAAAGAATATCATGTAACTAACCGATATGAAAATTGCTGAGATAAACCACATGTGCATATCATCTTGTCTTATGTAAATTAGTTGGCAAATGTAATCTTGAGCAAAAACAAACGTGCTGGAGAGACTCAGCAAGCCAGGAAGCATGAGGAAATGGACAGCTAATGTTTTAGGTCAGGATTCTTTGAGCATCATCTATCCATTTTCCTCCACTGATGCTGCTTGGCCTGCTGAGTTTCTTCAGCAGCTTGTATTTTGCTCATGTAAAAATTCCATCCGTGCGATGAATCCTGGACAAATAATGTTTAAAAAAAAATTAAACTTACCTGTGTTTCTTGATTTGTAATGTATAGTTTTGTTTGTGTTTCTACAATATTATAGTAGAGAAACAGGCCCTTCAGCCTAACTCATCCATTAACACCAAGATGCCCATTTTAGCTTGTCCAGTTTGCTTGCATTAGATCCATATCCCACTATCCATGCACATGCCCAAATGTCTTTAAAATGTTATTGTATCCGTCTCAACCACTGTTCACTGGCAGCTCATTCGATAATGATACCACCCTTTGCATTAAGAAGTTGCACATCAAGTCTGTTTTAAATCTTCCCACTCTCATCTTAAACTGATGCCCTCTGTGATGTATATGCAAATGTGCCTGTACCTCGTGACTGAGGTCAGGTGACCTTCTAGAAGTTTCCGTTGGTTGTTCAGATTAAATCTTACTTACAAGATGGCGGACGTGTTTTCATTGTGCTAGTCACAACAGGGCCTTACAGAGAACATTACATGGTGTCAAAGTGGAAAAAAAACGAAAGAAAAGAATGGCAGGACTCAAGCCTCCGGGGCCACTCTCCATGCAAGGAAACATGGCCAAGAATTATAAGGACTGGATAAGGGCATTCCAGCTGTACGAGACGGCAACAGAACTGACGGGTAAGCCCGAAAAGATTTGGTGTGCAACATTTCTCCACGTGGCTGGACCAGCAGCTCAGAAGCTTTATGAGACCTTTCGGTTCACCCCTGAGGAAAGTGACAAAATACAACCGCTGAAGAATAAGTTTCGGACATACTGTGAACCAAAAAAGAACTTAACTGTCACAAGATACTTATTTAATACATGTAATCAGCAGTGAGGGGAGACCTTCTCCAGCTACCTGACTGCAGTGAAGGCTTTAGCAAATGATTGCGAGTTTGGCATTATCCATGACTCGTTGCTGCGAGACAGAATCGTCTGCGGCATCACCAGCCAGCCGCTCCGGGAGAAACTTCTACAATGCGATGATTTAACACTGGAAAAATGCAGTGACATGTGTATGATCGCAGAAGCATCAGCCGAGCATGTGAAGCAGATTGCCCCAACCGCCATCGACACCGAAGAGACAGTCGATTACGTTAAATGGGACAGCGCCAGTCGGCCATGGGGCCGAGGCAGGGATTCGCGACCCAGACAGCCACAGACAGAAATCCGTGATTCGGGTAAAGATACCGTCTGCCAGTCATGCAACCGCGGCCATAAAGGCAACTACTGCCCCGCTCAGTACATGAGATGTTATACCTGCGGAGAGATTGGACATCTTTCCAGATCCCCCGACTGCCCGGTAAACAGAGCGCCCAACAGCCGCCCACGTCCCCGACAACATGACCGGCTAATCAGACAAAAGGCCGGGGACTGGAGCCGTGACGTCTGCGATTCCAGATGAACGCTTCACCGCTGCCTGAGCCAGTGGATGACGACGTTGATGTATTCTACATGACGCCGTGATTGATGCCATTATTGAGTCGACGCGTGAATGGGGACAGATGTGCAGCATCAACAATGTGAACATTGAGTTCAAACTCGACTGGCGCTCAAGTCGACATCCTGCCAGAGCACTTGTTCAGAAAGACTGGTCTTGCCTTACTGAACACGAACGTGACACTGAGGTCATACTCTGGACATACAATGAAGCCTGTGGGGCAGTCAAAGGGGAACGTCAAAGTAGGTAAGAAAGAATATAGGGTGGTCTTTCAAATAGTGGAGGGCAATGTGAAACCCATATTGGGGAAACTAACGTGTGAAAAGTTAGGGCTTCTTGGGCAAAAGGAGGCGGTTGATGGCGTGAGTGTGAGCCCATCATACACTGCGAGGATCATTGAGGAAAACCGCAAGATTTTCCAAGGGCTGGGAAGGCTAAAAAGACATGAGTACACCATAGCGCTGCAAGGGAACGTGCAACCTAAGCAAAACCGACCCCGCACTATCCCCTAGAAGATCAGGGATAAGGTCAAAGCCGAATTAGAGCGCATGGAAAGCTTGGGAGTCATAAAGCCCGTGAGCGAACTGACAGATTGGGTGAATTCAATGACTGTGGTTAGCAAGCCTAATGGTGAAGTCTGCATATGCCTTGACCCACGTGACCTCAATGCGGCCATTCGTAGGGAGCATTTCCCAATGCCGACGTTTGAGAACATTGCAGCCCGCATGCCGAAGGCAGAATGGTTCTCGAAATTTGACGCTACAAGTGGGTACTGGCAGTTCCCACTGAGCGATGACAGCTCGCGTTTGACCACATTTAATACTCCCTTTGGGAGATACCGATACCTCGTGCTTCCATTTGGAATCTCATCCGCAAGTGAGATTTGGCAGCGGGCGATGCAGGAAGAGTTCGGCGATTTAGAAGGGGTGGAGATGGTCGTTGACGACATTCTCGTTTGGGGTGTGAATGCAGCACAACATGACGCAAGGGTGAAAGCCCTACTCGAACGGATGAAAAAATCAGGCCTAAAGCTCAATCCCAGAAAGTCGGTAATGCGCTCAAATGAGATTGAATACGTGGGACATGTCATCTCGCAAGCAGGCGTGTCACCAAGCCCATCTCGTGTCAGCAGCATGCTAGAAATGCCATACCCGACAAACGAGGCTGAAGTGCAAACGTTCTTGGGGATGGTGACATACATGGCCAAGTTTATTCCAAACCTTTCGGAGTTTATTCCGAACCTTTCGGAGCCCCACTTAGACAGCTAACAGAAAAGGGAGTAGCGTGGCATTTTGAGCAGAAGCACAGACAGGCAGTAGACCAGCTGAAGTCTCTACTCACATCGTCACCCGTACTCAAACTGTATGATGTGAACGCGCCCGTTTCAATTGCCACAGACGCTTCCAACAGCGGATTTGGAGCGGTCCTAATGCAAGACGAGAAACCTGTTGCCTACGCTTCACGACGTGTGAACGCGGCTGAGCGCAACTATGCAACTATAGAGAAGGAGTTGTGCTCCATATTGTACGCATGCAGAAAGTTTCATGACGTCATTGTCGGTCAGCGCACAGTACTTTATTGACCACAAACCGTTAGTAGGCTTGTTCGCCAAGCCGCTACACAAACTAAGCCCCAGACTCCAGCGCATGCGAATGTACCTGCTACGATACGACCAGGAAATACGGTGGAAGCCGGGACGTGAAATGTTTGTCCCCGACGCCCTGAGCCGGCTGCCCAGTGCAAACACGCCTGCGGAAGAGCACACCGCATTGCCGAACATGATACATGCTGTAGAAGCCATTTTACACATGTCAGAAGCGCGCCTTGCGCAGTTCAAAGCTGAAACAAAAAAAAATCGGATGCTAACATTGTTGTGCGAGTATATAAGAAAGGGTTGGCCTAGTAACAGGCGTGATCTGCCCTCGGACTTGACTCCGTTTCATACATACCATGACGAGCTGGTTGAAATCGATGGATTAGTCTTGAGGGAAAACCAAATTGTAGTCCCCCAAAGCATGCGAAGGCAGATGCTGAACGCGCTACATGAATCGCATCTGGGTGTAGTGAAACTTAAACGAGCCCGCAATTTATTTATGTGGCCTGGAATGAATGCACAGATTGAGGACAGTGGGAAATTGCTCGATATGCCAGGCGACCAGGAAAGCACAAGCAAGCGAGCCGCTCCAACCACACTTCATCCGCAGAAGACCTTGGTCTAAGGTCGGAGCAGACATCTTGCATCTGGATGGAGTTGACCATTTGCTTGTAGTGGACTATTACTCCAAGTACTCAGAAATAGCGCAACTGACGGACATGACGTCACATTTGGTGATACGTGAGATGACGGACATGTTTGCCCGGAATGGCATTCCTGACTTGGTGATGACAGACAACGCGAGACAATTTGACTGTGCTGAGTTTCGTAGGTTCCAGGATGACTGGGAATTTGCCCATGTCACCTCAAGTCCCATCTATCCACAGAGCAACGGGCAGATAGAGCGCTGTGTGCAAACAATAAAAGGTATCATGAGGAAAGCCAAACGCAGTGGCCGTGACCCGATGTACGCCATCCTCGAATACCGCAACACACCCCTTGACGGGACAGGCGGCTATGCCCCCTCACAGTTACTGAACAGTAGACTGTTAAGAAGCAGATTGCCATCGCCTCTATCGCTCTTACTGCCTCATCATGTCCCTCCCATGGGACCACAACTGGCCGTCCGGCAAGAAAAACAGGCAGCATACTTCAATGAGAAGGCAAGCGTCGAGCTGCTACCACGTCTGGAACAACAACAGCAGGTGTGGTTTCATGCCAAACCAACCAAGTGGCAACGTGGTCGGATTGCAAGAGAAAACCTGTCCCCTCGGAGCTACGTCATCGCTACACCGAGTGGTACTGAGTTCCGCAGAAACAGGAAGGACATACGACCTGCGCACGAAGCAGCTGAGCCATGCCCTGGCAACACGCAGCAGACAAGTGCGAACACTCTCCCACAAAGAGGAACACCTTTCCCAGAAGGAGCTAGTCTCCCAGACTCAAGAGAACTATCACAGGCCGCATCACCAGGTTCTGTGGTGGGGGAACCGGCTCGAAGTGTGCCAAGCCATACTTACACACAACAGAAATACGACACAGAACGAGGTGGAAATACGACTTGCATGATAAGTGGCCGATGGTCGAAACCCCCAACTCGACTGGTTATGTAAAATTGATGGACAATTATTTTGTAATTCTGTAATATGAAGAGCACTGTGTTATTTGTGGTAATTTATCCACAGTAAATTGAGTAAAGGTTCCAGTTATTATTTTGAACCCAGTGGTGGAGGGGGAGATGTGATGTAAATAAAGTGAAGGGGGAGATGTAATGTATATGCAAATGTGCCTGTACCTCGTGACTGAGGTCAGGTGACCTTCTAGAAGTTTCCATTGGTTGTTCAGATTAAATCTTACTTACAAGATGGCGGACGTGTTTTCATTGTGCTAGTCACAACAGGGCCTTACAGAGAACATTACACCCTCTGTGATTTCATGCACATCTATAAGGTCACTCCTCATTGTTCGCTGCTCCAGGGAATGATGTTCTCGCCTGCCCAACCCTATAAATCAGGCCTTTGAGTCGTGGCACATTTACTAACTCTTCTTTGAATTCTTTCCAGCTTAATGGCATCTTTCTACAGCAGGGCCACCAAAACTGTACACAATAGTCCATGTGCAGAGTCACCAAAGCCTTGTACAATTGCAAAATAACTCCTGTACTCAGTGAAGAAGGGTCTGAACCCGAAATGTCACCTATTCATGGTTTCCGGGGATACTGCCTGCCCCGCTGAGTTACTCAAGCACTTTGGACGGCTTGATTGTATTAATGTATTGTCTTTTCTTTGACTGGATAGCACGCAATGCCTTCACTGCAAAGCTTCACTGTCAAATTGCTTGCCAAGAAAACTACAAGGTAGAGGAGCTTGCTGTTCAGGGCTTCTTTCCTGGCAGTCTAGTCTTGACCACATGGTGGCACTGGTGATCTCAGGTTTGTCCCAGTGACTCAGTCTCAGTGAACCTGCGACCAAAGATACTATAGCAAGCAAGATAGATCACTCGACGAAAAAGACGTAGTACGGTCATGGGCAGATTCATGGGTGATTTTCGGCCCCATTTCCGTAACCGGCTTCCGTCTCCGCACCAAAGATCCCATAGGATACTAGTGCGGAGACGGAAGCCGGTTACGGAAACATCCTCATAAAAATAAAAGTTATTTGGGAAAAATCTTCTTCTCATTTTCAGAATTCGAATTTATTAACACAAACTGTTCCCCCGCAACGTTGATAACACTGCGAGTCGGGTCGGGTCAGGTTACTGAAATGGATGAAAAAAAGGCCCACGTATCGCTCCGTTGCGTACTACACGTCAGCACATTGCATTTAGAAGGAGTGATCTATCTTGCTTGCTATAGGATCTTTGCCTGTGACAGGGGAACACTGCTGGCAGGGAGGCATCCCACATAGTCTAATTTCCTCTCTTTCTTCTTTCTCATATATTCTCCCCTCTAGCTAGAGTACCAGGGTTTTATAGCATGTAGGCTGACAATGATCAAGTGGACAACCCATATCAGCTATTTGGACTCAGCTGTTACTATTGATGCTGTGGATTGGCCTTTCCTGGCCTGTCAGCCAGTTAATGGAATCAGAATGACATCCAAGGGAGAGTGTGCTGTCACAGTGGTTAAAGGTCACAAAGTGCTGGATTAACAACATTTCAGGCAGCATCAGCTGGAGAACATGGATGGGAGACGTTTCTTCAGACTGAAGGAGACCAGAGTCAAAATGTCGCCTATCCATGCTCTCCAGAGATGCTGTCTCACCTGCTGCGTTACTCCAGCACTTTATGTCCTTTTTTTGTAAACCAACATCTGCAGTTCATTTCTACAAAGTGGTTAATGTGTGTTCTAAAGCTACAACACAAATTCAGCTAATGTTTAAAAAAGCCACCAATTTAGGAGAGGATTTGATGCTAGCCTAAGGAGCAACTACCCTGTGGATTGTTAAATAGCTCATTACCATTTAAAATATAATTGAGCATCATTAAGTGGCAGAAATAATTTTTGGTGCCAAACAATGCACACTTCCTGACACTCTTCCCCCTCCCCCCTCACCCCCCCCCCCCCCATTAGCTTAATTTATTACTATCACGTGTACCAAGGTACAGTGAAAACCTTTTTTGTTGTGAACGATCCAGTTAAAGACTGTACATAATTACAATCAAGCCGTCCACCATGTACAGATGAACTAAAAAGGGTACAACATTTAGTGCAAGATAAAGTCCGATTAAAGATCGTTCAATGGGCTCCAATGAAATAGATGGGAGATCAGGACTGTACTGTAGCTGGTGAGAAGATAGTTCAGTTGCCTGATAACAGCTGGGAAGAAATTGTCCCTGAATCTGGAGGTTTGCATTTTCAAATTTTTGTACCTCTTGCCCGATGGGAGAGGAGAGAAGATGGAGTCACCAGGGTGAGACTGGTCCTTGTTAATGCTGATGGCCTTGCCAAAGAAGCATTACGTTTAGATGGAATCAATGGAAGGGAGGTTGGTTTGTGTGATGGTCTGGGTTACGTTCACAACTTTCTTCAATTTCTGTGGTCATGGATGGAACTGTTCCCAAACCATGCTGTGACGCATCTTGGAAAAAATGCTTTCTACATCACATCTGTCAAGGTTGAAGGGAGTAGTGGGAGAGGGACATGCCGAACCTCCCAAGCACATACACCCTGGTATACATTAATGACGCCGAAGTAGAGATAGTATGAAAGCTTCACGTTCTTAGGAATTGTAGTAGGTCAAGGTTGCTTGGTTGGCTGGATTCCCTCCTCCCTTCCTCCCACTGTCCCCTTCCTTCTCTGTCCCTCTTCTTCCCCATCTCCCCCTGCCCTTACCTTTCCCTAACCTCCCACCTCACCATCCCTCCTTCCCCTACCATTCCACCTTCCCCTCTTACCTCCTCCCCCACCACCCACTTTCCTCTCCCCCACCCACCTTCCCTCTCTCCAGCCCCTACCTTCTCCTGTCCTCCCACCTTCCCCTTCCCTCCCATCCTTCTAACTTCTTCTCTCCCTCCTCACCTCTGGCCTGCTAGCTCTTACCACCCCCCTCACCTCTCTCCACCTCCTCAACCCCTCACATCCCTCAACCTCCTGCCCTACACCTCGTACCAACTTCCTCCTCACCACGTCCCCTCCATCTCCTACCCCCACCTCCCATGTCTTCCTCTTCTTCCCATCTTCTTCATCCATCCCTCCCTTCCCTACCCCACTCCCTCTCCCCCTTCTTATCACATTCCCTCTTCTTATACCACCACCTCTTACCCCATCTATCTCCTTCTTACCCCACACCTCCCCAATCTTACCCCTCCCTCCCTCCCCTTACCCCACTTCCTCTTGCCCCATTTCTCCTTCCTCCTCGGTCTCCTCGCCGCTTGTGACGTCATCCCTTGATGACGCACCGGGTTCCGCCTGCGCGCATGCGCGCGGAGCAGAGCCCGTGAACCGTTGTCCGTGCGGCCGCCTGTTCTCCCCCCGCCCCCACCTGTGTACCCGCCCCCCACCCCGCCTGTGTACCCGCCCCCCGCCTGTGTACCCGCCCCCCACCCCGCCTGTGTACCCGCCCCCCGCCTGTGTACCCGCCCCCCACCCCGCCTGTGTACCCGCCCCCCGCCTGTGTACCCGCCCCCCACCCCGCCTGTGTACCCGCCCCCCGCCTGTGTACCCCCCTCCCCCACCCCGCCTGTGTACCTCCCACCCCGCCTGTGTACCCCCCTCCCCCACCCCGCCTGTGTACCCGCCCACCCCAGCCTGTGCGGCCCGTCCGCCCGTCCCCTACTCGCCCGCCTCCTGTTCCCCGCCAGTCCCCTGCTCGCTCGATCGCAGGCCGGGGCTTCCCGATCCAGGGCAGGTGAGCGGGGAAGAGCGCTGTAAGTTCGCCTCGTTGCGGGTATGAGGGTTGCTGGCGAGGGGGAGCTATGGGATCGGTCCCCGTCCGCTCAACGTGGCGGATACGACACTTATTGAGGGACCAGCGAAGGAGCGAAGTGTGCAGTTAGTGCAAAGTTTGCACCACAATTGGTGTGTTTGTAGGTACTCTCGTGTTTCTGCTCGTTATGTAAGTGACAAGGATACAATATCTTTACAAGATGAATCTGCTAAACGCAAATTGGAGGAACACATCTCATATTTCGCTTGGGCAGCTTACAGCCAAGTGGTATGAATATTGATTTATCTAACTTCAAGTGACCCGGGTTTCCCTCTCTATCGCTCCCCCACCCAAGCCGCACCTGCTTCTCGTTTTCACCCAACAAACAGCAAACGATGATGGCCTGTTTCGTTATCATCGTTACATTTTTACATATCTTTCATTCATTATTGTTGATTTCTCTGCATCATCGTCTATATCTCTTGTTTCCCTTATCCCTAACCAGTCTGAAGAAAGGTCTCGACCTGAAATGTCACCCATTCCTCCTTTCCAGAGATGCTGCCTACACCTGCTGAGTTACTCCAGCTTTTCGTGTTTATCTTCTATAGTTTAGTTTACTGTACCAGTGAAAAGCTTTTATTGTGTGCTATCCAGTCAGTGGAAAGATAATACGATTACAATCGCCATCCACAGTGTACAGATAAAGGATAAAAGGAATAACGTGAATAGCGTTTAGTGCAAGATCAAGCCAGTAAAGTCCTGTGCCCTCCATAATGTTTGGGACAAAGACCCATCATTTATTTATCTGCCTCTGTATTCCACAATTTGAGATTTGTAATAGAAAAAATCACATGTGGTTAAAGTGCACATTGTCAGAATTTAATAAAGGCCATTTTTATACATTTTTGTTTCATCATGTACAAATGACAGCAGTGTGACAGCCTGCCAATTTTCTATCCGTCAGTACCCTACACCCATATCATGTGCTCTAATTTTGCCCACTAATCTCCTATATGGGACCTTATCAAATGCTTTCTGAAAGTCCAGGTGTTCATGAAGTTTTCTGCAGACATGGTCATTGACAAATCCACACCTGAAGAATGTTTCTGATCTGTCAGACCGGTGTTTGGGGATTTTTTTCCTTTATTATAGAGGGAATTCTTCTGTCATCAGCTGTGGAGATCTTCCTTCACCTGTCAGTTCCATTGTAATTAGTAAATAAGCTCACCAGTGCTCTCTTTCTCCTTTATGATGTTCCAAACAGTTGATTTTGGTAAACCTAAGGTTTGGCTGATGTCTCCAACAGTTTTATTCTTATTTCTCAGTCTCATAATGGATTCTTTGACTTTCATTGCCACAACATTGGTCCTCATGTTGATAAACAGCAATAAAGGTGATGGAAAGACAAGGTGCTGAGAGCTCTGTTATACCTGCATTAAGGAGGCATTTAAACACACATGAGCAATTACAAACACCTGTGAAGCCATGTGTCCCAATCATTATGGTGTCCTGAAATGGGAGTACTATGTATAAACACAGCTGTAATTTCTACATGGTGAAACCAAAATGTATAAAAATGGCCTTTAATAAAATCTGACAATATGCATTTTAACCACATATGATTTTTTTTCTATTACAAATCTCAAATTATGGAGTACAGAGGCAAATAAATAAATGATGCGTGTTTGTCCCAAACATTATGGCGGGCACTAGAAAGTAGCTCAGGCCTGCTCTAACAGTAATAAGAGTGACATAAATGTTGCACCACATTGTTTACACTTTTTCTAATGTACTTTGATGTTTGCCTACATTTTGCCGTTTCAGAGTCAGCAGTTTACCTGCCTACCCTCTGATTAAACACTTTCAGACTGCTTGTAACGTTGAGTGGAAGGCTCCTATAATAAAATTGAAAACAGGTTAATGCGTAATTCATGTTGAAGTATTAAAACAGAAATTGCTGGAAACTCTCAGGTCAGGCAGAAACTGGAGAGAATAATAATTAACCTGTAAGGACTACAACCTTTTGTCCGGTGCAAATTCTAGCGAATGATTATGAAATCGGGAGAAGTATTGACATTGTTTCCCACAGTAACTGAAAATTTAAAAAAGAGGCTACCTGTTCTAGTTTTTATTTTTAATTCCTGCTCCACACTTACTAGTGTTTCTAGAATTTTTATTTTTATTTCATAATTCCATCAATCATTATTATATGCTTTAAAAACACATGATTTCTCATAACGCAGAAAAAAGTCCATTGGGCCACAGAATGTGTACTGCCCCTTGAATACAAATCCTATTCTCCAGCACTTAATTCATAGCACACTATGCCTTGGGAGTTTAAAGTGCTTTGTAGATGCATAAATGTCCTGAAAATGCCTGCTTCACCACATCGTTATGCGATCCAGATTCCAATCACTAGGTGGTGGAAAAAAATATTTTAACTGCGATCCCCCTTAAACCTCTCACCCCTTCCTTTAAGCATTTGCCATATTTTTCGGGCAAATCTTTATTACTGTCTTCACTAACTATGTATGTCCCTTTAAATTTTGTGTACCTCAATCATGCTCCCATCACCCAGCTTCCTCTGCACCAAGGAAATCCAGTCCATCGGGTTTCTCCTTATAAATAAAATGCTCCATTCCAGGCAGTGCACTGATGAATCTCTGCATCCTTCACTAGCATCAGTCAAAGATAACTAGTCAAATATATCAGGTGGACCTTTTAGCCTTTAGACTAAATCTTAACAAAATTCTGCATATTTGTCACCTTATCCAAGTACGATGGGGTGCTGTAACAAAAGCTGATGAGCTTAGGCTCAGGATGTCTCTACTTCCTGAGTAGACAGGAAATTTGGCGTGTCTCCAATGATACAAACTTCCACAGATGCACCATAGAAAGCATCCTGTTGGGTTGCATCACAGCTTAGTTTGGGAACAGCTCGGCACAAAACTGAAAGAATTTGCAGAGAGTTGTAGATGTCGCCCAGTACATCAAAAGGACCAGACTTCCCACCATTGGCTCCAACTACACTTCACACTGCTTCGAAAAAATAGGCAACATAATCAAAGACTTGTCCCACCCTGGTCATTTTTTCTTCTTGTAGAACGTACAGAAGCATGAATATATAGAATGTACAGAAACTCGATGTTTCCACGAGAGGGAGAGTCAAAGACCAGAGTCTCAGAATAAAAGGACATTCCTTTGGGAATTTCTTTAGTCATAGAGGGTGGTGAATATGTGGAATTCATTGCCACAGAAGGCTGTGGAGGCCAAATCAATGGATATTTTTAATGCAGAGATAGATTCTTGATTAGTAAGGGTGTCAGGTTATGGGGAAGAAGGCAGGAGAATGAGGTTGAGAGGGAGAAATCGATCAGCCATGATTGAATGGCGGAGTAGACGTGATGGCCTAATTCTGCTCCTATCAGTTAGCATACAACCCCCAGACTCAGGAACAGCCTCTGTTATCACTACTGTGTGATTCAATTCTGCACCATTGAGAACTGATGTGCTACAATGCTGGGAATTATATTATGTACACAGCATATTTTCCTTTGCTATATCTGTTGTACTTTATTTATGTATAGTATATCTGATCTGCTTGGACAACATGCAAAACCAAGCTTTTCAGTGTACGTCGGAACACGTGACGATAATAAACCTGCCTATTTAAGAAAGTGGTCCTATTATTTGGTTAAAGGAAAGGTGACTTTAAAGTATTTAAGTTAAATAAATATAAATTAATGTAGGTTTGTCAACCTGTAAAAAGGTAAAGTGAGACCAGCTTTTATCTAATTTCTTCAAGAAGTTTTCTCATTAAGTCTGAAATGTATCTCTGAAGTTATTTTTTGCAGATAATTGCAAACTGATGCAATTTGGTAATTGAAGCCAGCCAGGACATACCCAATGAACAGTAATGTCATGGGAAGTGCTGTTGAATAGAGAACTCTTTGGGGACATAGTTCTTTGAATAAGCGCACGTAGATAGAGTGGCAAGGAGGCATATGGCGTGATTGTCTCCATTGGCTGAGTCATTGACAATACGAGTTGGGATGTCATGTTACAATTGTACATAATGTAGGTAAGGTCGCACTTGAAATATTGCAAGTAGTCCTGATCACTTGCCCATG
The DNA here is from genome assembly GCA_038087875.1 of Malacoraja senta. Classification (NCBI taxonomy): domain Eukaryota; kingdom Metazoa; phylum Chordata; class Chondrichthyes; order Rajiformes; family Rajidae; genus Malacoraja; species Malacoraja senta. The sequence goes on from CM075977.1 coordinate 367,786,524, forward strand.
TGAATACAATGCAGCATTGCCTTCCAGAAAGCCTTGAAGAATCACCAGGTGGAAGGGGATAGTTGATCAGAGGGATCCTGTCAGGTTCCCTTTTATTGTGAGCGAGAAATTGAAGTGCAGGGACTGGACCAGCTCCAGTTACTGCAAAAAGAGGGACAGGAAGATGGAAATGGGGGGCCTAGAAATGTAAGGTTATTGCAGTGTTGAAGGACGTGTGGTGTCTCTGTAGATCTCCAGATCTGCAGTGATTTTCAATGCCCACTCCAATGTGATAGCTAACAGATACCAGCAGATGTTACCAGTTATCATGCCATCAACTTAGTCTCGAAGGAGTTACAGAAGAAAGATGAGACAAACTAGAGAGATTCATGGGCAGCCAGGTAATTGAAGTGCAGTTGGAAACCTGATTTAAATATTAAATTGTTCCTTTCTTGACTTCTTAGAGCTAAATGGAAGTTGCCAACTCACAAAACGCCACTGTTACAGTCACACAAGGAAGCAGCCTGGCTCCCAAAGAAGCTTTAACCCCATACCTGTTACAGTCACTGAGCCATTGTAACCCAAATGGTTCCCTTCCCTCCCAACCTGGAGTAATTGAGTATTCTTACACTCTTTCAACATAGTTTATTTATTTATTTGCCCCACTCTTGTCCACACATTTCTTTTTTCTCTGCTGCTGGTTCCAAAAGCTATTGTCAACATTATGAATTAAATGGAATCATAATTATAGAAAATAGTACGTCACACCTATTTTAGTTTTAGAGATACAGTGCGGAAAAATGCCCTTCGGCCTACTGAGTCTACGCCGACCAACGATCCCCGCACACTAACACTATCTTACACACACTAGGGACAATTTACAATTTTACCAAATAGCCTACAAACCTGTATATCTTTTGGAGTGTGGGAGGAAACCGACGCACCTGGAGAAAACCCACACAGGTCATGGGGAGAACGTACAAACTCCATACAGACAGCACCCGTAGTCATGATCGAACCCGGGTCTCTGGCGCTGTAAGGTAGCAACTCTGCCGCTGCGCCACCGTGCCATACATATTGTGGATGTATTGTTAAAATTAAGCCTGAAAACTAGATTTCCTTACATTAATTAAAGAACTATCTTTCCCTCAGAGCCACAACAGAATGGCTCTAGCAGGAGTCCGTGTAATTGAACTTGCTGGTCTGGCACCTGCTCCGTTGTGTGGAATGATTCTGTCCGATTTTGGCGCCAAGGTGGTGCGCATAGATCGAACAAGGACAGCAGCAAATTTTGACGTGTTGGCACGAGGCAAACGTTCAGTTGCTTTGGATTTGAAAAAGCCAGAAGGAGTCGGAGTGCTAAAGCAACTTTGTAACCAGTCTGATGTTCTCATTGAACCCTTCCGTCAAGGTATAATGCAAACAAATGTTATTGTGTCGCCTTAGGTGCCAATGTTATGCATGTTTATAAATGTATACATTGCCAGACAAAATTTGGAAATCATAAATTGAGTTGAAAATATTTCCTATTTGTACCCACACCTTATTTTTGGCAATAAAAAGCCAATGCTGAAAATAAGGCATAGGTACAATCCTTGGAATCTGAAAAAATAAAATGCATCAAGTTTAAACCATCATCAAAAGTTAAGTGACTGATTTATTAAGTAGTTCCAACATTTTCACTTTTAGTTAATGTTCAAAGTTTGCAGACTTTTTCTTTTAACATCATATTAGGTCAGAGAGTGTGTGAATTAAAGTCCATATCTGTAGTAATTTATCATTGTCCTGCCAAGTGATTTTTAACAGTGAATGAATCCAGGAGTACAGTCAAGAGAAATGTAAAATATTGTAATCTGTTCTCACCAAATCCGCTGATTGACCCCAGCAATTTACTCCTGTGAAGAATCCATTTGATTGATATGAACTCAGCAGAAATTAATAATGAAGTATTCTAATTTATTATTTTTTAACGGGTAATTTATCTGTAGTGAGATGTGATAATTGTGCTCGTGGCTTTTCATGACCCTCTGTCTTAAATGTTAAAAATAATTGAGTTTGAATGGAGAAGGGGAAAGTGAAATTTGAATTAGATAACCCGTTGCTCAATTATGTTATAGAATAGTTAGCCTATTTGATTGTGCGAAGATCAAGTATTAAGATCAGAAAACACAAGAAATTTTGTAAAATATCAAGCAGCATCTGTTGAGAGAGAATCAAAGTTGTTGTTTCAAACTGATGACCCTGACTTAGTCAACAGTGTGAATTATTCTCTTTATGAATATTTCCTGACTTGATGTGCATTTCGTAATTTCATACACTGATGGATTGGTGTTGAGCATTACCTTGAGGAACCTTACAATGAAGTCCTGAGGATGCAATAAGTTTAATTCCAATAAACAAACCACCTTTCTTTCATTGCCTATATTTGTACAAACATGACATTTTAGAAGGCAGATTTCTAATGTTATTTTACATGAAAAAAGAATTCAAGATTGACTTGAAAGGGATGCTGATAGTTCATTTTTTGTAATTTTACGGTTCAAATCTTTCTGAAAGGAACAGGAAATGAAATAACATTACTTGAGGTCCAATACATAACAAAACAATTTTGCCAGAGAACGTAAAAATTTACGAAAAGATCCAGATGAGCACATGAAAATGAGAAATATATTCATCCTCTCAATCTAATTAAAATGCAACTTCATATACTTTTCCTTCATTCACAACTATTCAATTTTCTAGAGATGATAAAAATGTATTAAATTAAGGAAACATTCTCATGAAAACATTTGAACACCACAATCAAAGTCTAAACGCTTGATTGAGTACATCCCAGTTATAAAGGCAGGAGGTATGAGACGGGTATAAATTGTGAAATTTGCGATACACAATCCTAATTCTAGATATCTACCCGCATTGCCACTTTTTATTGGCAGGTGTTTAGGTGTCTGTGAAGCATAACCTTCCTTTCAGTGCTGGATTTCTCAAAACCAGGATCAGCATTGTGAAGGAGCAGCATTTTTTTTAGTCAGAAACTGAACTGCGTTACGTGAATTATAATTGACCTCGGTATAGCCTGTTCACAAAAATATAATGGGTCAACTCCAATCTAGTTTAATGCTACCCAATCAGTCTACGCTCAATCATCACTAAAATGCGCTGGAACCTATCTAGCAGCATTTACTTACCAATAACCTGTCAACTGATGCCCAATTAGTGTTTGTCAGAAATACTTTGCTTCAGATGTCATCACAGTCTTCTGGCATCAAGGGAGTAGTTGATCGAGTATGGTGTCAAAGCATCCTGGTAAAGCTAACGTCTGACACTTACAGACGAGGAAATCTTTCCTTTTATCTGCCTGATCATCTCCTGGAAAGGAGTGTGAGCTTTGTGTTGGGCATACAAACAATGTGGTCCGCCCAGTGCAGCTGACTGAGTGTAAATATGCCCTCAATTCTAAGGATGTTGACCAGGCAATTGTGACTGCACCAGAACAAACATTACCCAAATTTCAATTTCTCAGCTGCATTGAGCAAAAATTCTTCATGCAGTCTGCAATAGAAGCAATTCAATTCTATTAGCATCTGCAATAGAAACAATTCAATTCTAACATTCACAGGAGATATGGATAATCTTTTTAGAGGAAAAAATCTTTATGCAGTGAGTTATTAGCATCTGCAATAGAAACAATTCAATTATAGCATTCATAGGGGAGCTGATAATTATCTGAAATGCAAGAAAAGCTTAGATTGGACTGGATCCAGGGAGAGCTAGCTGACTGGTTAAAGAATTGGCCTCATGGAAGGAAACTGATGGTGAAAGGTTGTTTTTCAGACTGAAGGCCTGTGACTTGTGGATTGCTTCAAGGATCAGTGTTGGGCCCATTGCAGATTGTGGTATATGTCAACGATTCGGATGGGAATATAGAAAGCAGGATTAGTAAATGATTAGAGGATGACACTCAATTGGGAGTTTAGTTTAGAGATACAGTGTAGAAACAGGCCCTCAGCCCACCGGCCAGTGATCCCTGCACATTAACACTACCTTACACACACTTGGGACAATTTACACTTATATCAAGCCAATTTGCTTGTACGTCTTTGGAGTGTGAGAAGAAACCAAAGATCTTGGAGAAAACCTACGAGGTCATGGGAATATCGTACAAACTCCATACAGGCAGCACCCGTAGTTGGGATCGAGCCTGGGTCTCCGGCGCTTCAAGCATTATAAGGCCTTGGTTCCCAAGATCCTCCTGTACAGCAATGTTGTGGGTCTTATCCTTAATTGTATATTTTACACTTCACAAACTGCCATACCTCACAGTTGCTCTGCATAAATCTGCCATTTATCTGCCCATTTCAGTTGCTGATTGAAATCTTGCTGTATACTTTGACAGCTTTCCTTAGTCTGCGACCCCAGCAATGTGAACAAGACTGAAAGACGCCATTCAGTTTTCTTTTGGAATTCAGCAAAGCTTGATGCTCTGTTACTTTAGAGTAGGTCCATATTTGTTTTGTTTTCTTTTCAAACATGTATTTTAGAATGCTGAATTAAATCTGTATCTATTGCACTAAAAAGCCATGTATTGGCACTTCTAGAACATTTTGCCTATGGCTTTTCTTTGAATAACATAATGGCAAAAGTGCACTGAACTGGTATCTATTTTGCAGGTGTCATGGAGAGGCTGGGTCTTGGACCTGAAGTTATACTTGAACAGAATCCAAAGCTTATCTATGCCAGGTTGACAGGGTTTGGACAAAGTGGACCATATTCTAAAAGTGCTGGCCATGATATAAACTTTATTGCTGTCTCAGGTAATTTTCAACTAATTTTAATATTTTTATTATAATTAGAATTAAGAGAAATGAGTCAACGTTAATCCATTTCTACTGGGTTTATTAAACTATCTTTATAAAAGTGAAGCTGATTTTGAACAGGAAGCAAAGATTTAAATAAAATCCTTTTCCGATAAGTATGTGGGTTACATTTGCTGAACCTTTTCTAATTTTTAAATATTATTTCCATTAGAAACTTGGTCTTATTATTACTAATATATTGTAATTGATAAATCCAATTAAATGAAGTGCAAATTATAAAACTCTCATAATTACGCAAGCAGTTTTTGGAAGTTTGTTTGTTGATTGAATATCAAAAAAGGAGGGGAGCGATTTTCTAATGCAACTAGTTGTTTGCCTCTGAAATGAAATAGAATAAAACAAATGATGTTACTCTTAGTACCTGTATTCGTTGTTTTCTTGCCAGAAAATGATTTGCAGTCATGGTCCCTTAATGTAGATATACCTTTTCATACTTTGCTCTGATTATCTCATCGTGAAAAATAACAAAAAAAATGTGACCGTTTATCTTGGGAATCAATAGACAATAGGTGCAGGAGTAGGCCATTCGGCCCTTCGAGCCTGCACCACCATTCAATGTGATCATGGCTGATCATCCCCAATCAGTACCCCGTTCCTGCCTTCTCCCCATATCCCCTGACTCCGCTATTTTTAAGAGCCCTATTTAGCTCTCTCTTGAAAGCATCCAGAGAACCTGCCTCCATCGTCCTCTGAGGCAGAGAATTCCACAGACTCACCACTCTCTGTGAGAAAAAGTGTTTCCTCTTCAACGTTCTAAATGGCTTACTCCTTATTCTTAAACTGTGGCCTCTGGTTCTGAATCAAAATCAACAAATATTGAGGTCCATTTTCACTTCTACCACTGGGCACTGTTAGATAGGTAGAAACTTGAAATAACTGCAGACAAGCTATGGTCCTATTTACACGAGCATTTTGGTAATGCATTTCACTGATTCATTTGTTTGCTGGAAATGAGCAGGAAACTCACGTATTAAACTGGTGGAGTTGTAATGGGAGCAGTTCGAAGAGTGCATTTGTTCCTGATTATTATTTGGTGGTGAACAACCAATCAAACAGCCCTTCAACAGAAAAGCAAAACACAAAGTGCTGGAGTGTCGTGCACCTCTTCTAACCTCATCTGCTGCATTTCGTGCTCCCGATGTGGCCTCCTTTAGATCAAGTTTGGACTAGGCCACCATTTCACCAAACAATTTGGTTTGCCTAGGCCTGCTTGGTCTCTTGGTTGCGAATCATTTTTACTCACCTTACCATTCCCAAACCAATCTTTCTGTCCTGGACTGCCCCCATTGCCAGTGAGGCCACACGCAAACTGGAGGGTCAGCACCTTATGTTCCTTTTTAATAGCTTTCAACCCAACAATATGAATTCAATTGAATTCTCCAATTTTTGGTAACGCCTTCTCCCCCCCGCCTCCCCCTTCCCTGTCCCCCACCTGGATACATACCAATTTCTCCCACTATCCCACTACCCTCTCTCCCTTTCCCTTCCTCGTCCTCTTCACTACATATCCCTTACTCTGGTTTCACATTTCACTCCTCGTATCTCCTTATCTTACATCCCATTGTCTCCTTTTTATCTCGCGTCTTTGTATACCCATCTGCCAATCAAAAAAAATGTCACCTGTATCAACCAGGCTTTGTCTCTCCTCTACTTTTCTACCAGCTTTCTCTCTCCTACCCCACCCCCACCACTCCAATCAGTCTGAAGAAGGACCCCAACCCAAAATGTTACCTGTCCATGTCTTCCAGAGATGCTACTTAACCCGCTGAGTTACTCCAGCACCTTGTGTATTATTTTCATCTGCAGTTCCTTGTACCTGGCACTTCAATGAATTGGGGCAGATCATTCCAAACTGTAAACATAATGCATTGCTTCATGGTGTAAGGAGAAGCACGTGTTTCCCTGGCCCCACAAATACCAGCTCACCAGAATACATGTCTCATAGTGGCCTGTCTTGGCCCTCTCTTTTATAAGTGCTGCGAACTGTCCAAATGAAAATTAATACAATACTATCAGTGAAGCAAAGAGTAACATGAAGTAGCCAGTCACATTTATTAAAAGTGATCAGCTATTCACATTTAATTCTAACATGAAACATTGATTTTTATCCTTTTAAAGACCAAAAGTTAAATGCAATACTCTCCCCTTGATTGGAAAGGTGTTTTTGCAACTCCCTACTCACTACACTCTCCATAGCTTAAATAAATTCTTCCTTATGTAAAACTGAAAACGTTGGTAATACTCAGCAGGACAGGCAGCATTAGCATAGAGCAAAATAGAAACAGTTCTGATAAAGTTGTCATCTTAAAATGTTAACTATTTCCCTGCAGATGGCTACTATTTCCACCACAAGATTTTTATTTTGGTGTTCCTGCACCCTTTCAATTTGGCTTTTTAACTTCTCCTACGAGCTAGGCCAGAATGTGGTGTTCATACAATATCCAGCAAAATCTCCCACGGATTTCTACACAACATCAAACCCACAATTTCAAACCCACAAACCTGCTGGAGGATAAGGGCAGCAGACACATCGAAATGCCTGTGCCTCCAAGATCCCTAAGCAACATCCTACCTTGGTTGTTCTTTGCTGTTTCTTTGTGGTTGCTGGGTCAAAATATCTTGTGCATAATAACATAGAAAGTGGCCATTTAGCCTATTGGAACTATACTGGCTCAATGTCAATCTCGTTAGTCCCATTCCTCCTTTCTCTGTAGACCTACAACCCATTCATCCTCACACATGTCCAACAACTCTCCTTTTTAATTTTTTTCACATTAACTTAAAAAGTACCCCTATAATAGAGCAATTAAGTAACCTCACCATTACCTGTTCAAATATAACTGAGATCACCAATAAATGCTGATTTATTGGTGATACCTATATTCCAGAGAATGAATTCAAAAATAATCAGACTCTCTTCATGGAAAATTATTACAGAGATCTTTTTGTCAAGCAATTTACTAATGACATTTATTTGGAACGTAGGTCTACTATCAAAGTTTGGCAGAAAAGGGGAGAAACCTTATGCACCACTAAATGTTGTGGCTGACTTTGCTGGAGGTGGGGTTGTGTGTGCTATGGGTATAATCCTAGCACTATATGAGAGAATGCGATCTGGAAAAGGTCAAGTCATTGATGCAAGCATGGTGAGCTGATGCTTTTAAATTCATTTCTTGTTACAGATAGTGAGCTATTTGTTCAGCACAGAAAACCTCTTCCCCAAAATTGTAACGCCGAGAGTCTGGTTGCAGCCATAGATTCTGTAAAGACTTTGAAACCTTGAAACCTTGGTCTTTCTTAATGCTAGGGCATTGGTTGATTAAGTTTTGAATGAGGTCTTTATAAAGATCATAGAAACAGGCTTTTTGGCCCATCAAGTCCGTGCTAACCATCAACCACATGCACACCTTTCCACTAGTCCATGATTGCACAATTTATTCACCACATGTTCCCAGACTCGAGGCTATTTACAGTGACCAATTAACCTGTACATTTTTGAGATGCGGGTGGAAACCAGGGGCACCCAGAGGAATTTCATACAGTCCCAGGGGGAACATGCAAATTTCATAGAGACAGCACCAATGATCAGGATCAAATAAGGGTTACTAGAACTGAGCGCTGTAAGCCTGAACCTAAACCTGGACTTTGTACAAGGTTGTGCTATGTTAATTGGCACTACGTTAAATTTTATTATCTGGTTCCTTAGCATGATTAATGATTTATTGTTTATTGCATATTTTGTCATTTAGTTGTTCTGTTAATGTGCCTGTAAAGTTGCAACGAATAGTAATTATATCATTCTGGTCCTCATGCATATGACAATTAAATACTCACGACTCTTGCTCTGTTTGCTTCACAGTCCTGAGAACAAAGATACTTGAGTATTAAAGTATTAAAGTTTCGGACCACAATTGGGACGGGAATGGATGGTCCAAAATCAGTTTTATTAATCACAAATATTTGAGATGTTGAATTCTATGCAAAGCTTAAAATGAAGTTGACTCCTTCTGCGGATTTGTTGCTAGGCGTATTGAGCTTATGTCACAGTACTGTTACTTCCATGGGCTGTAGTTTATAGATTTCTTGAGGGTTAAATAGAATTATTTTAAAAATATTGGTTGAAATTGCTTCAGTAATCTTCTGTTAATGAAGAAATTAATCAGACTATTGAAAGAGAGGAGGAACACATTGTTCTTGTGAGGAAAAAAGATAGTACTTCAGAAAAACTTATGGATTTTGTTATTCCCTAGCATGACTATTTGGATATTTATACATTTTGAGGCAAATGTTATGGTTATTGAAAATCCATATTTTGTAAAAAGCCTGTTTGGTTTTACATTACAATTCTTAAATCATATATTTAGAAGGATAATTGGATTATACTTTTATAAATGGAAACATTATAATGGAGCTTCTCACATCAGCCTATGTGAATTTGATCAATCTCATTGTGCTGTCTCCAAAAATACTGTGTTAGCATATTTCAACTCTGCTTTTAAGGCTCCTTAATATTTAACAGGTCGAAGGTGCAGCTTACTGTTGTTCCTGGCTTTGGAAGTCACAGAAGATGGGTATATGGAGTCAGCAAAGAGGTGAAAATCTACTGGATACAGGAGCACCATTCTATGAGACCTACAAGACTTCTGATGAAAAGTACATGGCTGTTGGTGCTCTGGAGCCTCATTTCTATGAGCAATTTATTAAAGGCAAGTTTGATATAGTGTGTTCAAATGCAATGCAGTTTTTAATTATTTTTGCATTCAAAGTTGATTCTGGTCTGTAGATTTCTTGCAACATTGCTGTGGTGCATCAGAGGATCAGTTGTTTTGTAATAACTGTAGATTGAAAACGGTTACTTTATTACTGTTATAGTCAAGTCAATCAATCAGTCAATCAATCAGATTTATTCATCACATACACAATAAAGTGCAGTGAAATGAACTTGCCAGCAGCAGTACAATCAAAAAGAACACACAATACACGATAAAAATGTAACACAAACATCCACCACAGCATTCTTCACTGTGGTGGAAGGCACAAAGTACAGTCAGTCCTCCTCCATTGTTCCCCCGTGGTTGGGGCCATATACCTCCGCAGTCGCCACTGCGGGCGGCCAGATGTACAGGCCATCTCTCGTCTGGAAGGTAAGTCCCGAATCGGAGACCGCGGCTTCAGGATGTTGTAGGCCGCGGGCCGGCGGTCAGAGCTCTTCTCCAGGGATCCCCGCCGAGGGATCCCGCTCCGGATGGTAAGTCCACGCCGCCCGCGGCTAGAAGCTCCGCAGACCGCGGCTTCAGGCTGTAACAGTCCGTGGGCCAGCGATCGGAGCACTCCCTTCTGGCGACCCCGGCATGGGTTTGCCCCGCTCCGCGATGAAAAAGGTCCACACTGCGCCTGCTGCTGAAGCTCCGGGAAAGGTCGCACCAATCCATGGTGTTAGGCTGTGAGGGACATGGAAAAAGTCGCCTCTCCGTGGAGGAGGCGACCAAAAGCGGTTCCCCCTTTCCCCCCTCACCACCGCCCACACAAGACACACCAAGAGACATTAAAACACACATTTGGACATACTAAACAAAACAAAAGTAGAAATGACGAACACACTGCTCGCAGGGCAGCCGTCTTGCTGCGCCCCCACCGACGAAGTTTACTGAGGTACAGTGAAAGTTTTATTTTTGCGCGGTATCCAATTAAAGAAAAGATTATACATGATTACAATCAGGCCATCCACATTGTACAGATAAAGGGTGCAACATTTAGTGGAAGATAAAGTCATATTAAAGATAGTTCTAAGGTCTCCAATGAGGTAGATGGGAGGTCAGGACCGCACTCTAGCAGACAATTCCGTTGCCGCTGGGAAGAAACTGTTCCTGAATCTGGAAGTATGCATTTTCAAACTTCTGTACCTCTTCCCTGATGGGATATGGGAGTACAATTTATGTACATTTTTTTAGAATGAGAATATGGTTAGATGTGTGTCTCTGTAGTTAGGATCTCTGAACAGAAATGAAATCATAATCTAAAGAACTTGAGTAAAAATAATGGTGGAGATTGCTGGTTAAGTGGAGAAGGCAGCATAGATTTTGCAGAGTGGTTTTGCAAAGAATTATCGGTTGGCGAGTGCTGAAAGTTCCATGGTACAAATGTAGGAATTATTAAATGACTGGATAAATTTCCCCCAGTGTTTTATTGGTGAATTTGATTTTGTGAGATAACTGGTACAGGACATGTGAGCTTGCTGATTTGAATGGATGTTGGAGGATTATAGTAAAGAAAGGAAAGTAAATGAGGTAAGGCTATTAAACAAAGTAAATAATATAAATTGTTAATTTTGTTATAGTTTTAATACTAAAATTATATAATGTTAAAATGTTTATCTGTCTCTGAAACCTTGACAGCTTTAATATAACTTTATATTTCCTGGCAACACAGAAAGCAGCCATTCCCCGCTGTCATCGATTTTGGAGGTGCTATTGGAGTAGCCTGGGCAAGTAACTACAGGTTGTGGATGATACATACTGCAGCTACTGGGATGGTTGACTGGGTGCCAGTCAAGCTGGTCGCACTGTACTGAATGATGTTCATCTTGAAATTAGTTGGTGCTGTACTCATCCAGGCAAGGGGAACTGACTCCATGCTGCCAACCTGTGCCATGTAGAAGTTGGCAATTCCTTGAGTTTGCAGGAGGTGAGGTATTTGACAAGATTCTCACCCGACTCATTAATGTGGCTGGTCATGAGGTACTCAATATTGATGGCATGCGACTGTTTGTCAAGGACAAGTGGTTAAGACTACCTGGTTGAAGATCATCATTGCCCAGCAATTTTGTGCATGACTATTACTTGCCACTTTTGTGGCCATCCACAAAATGTTGTATATGTTTGGCCATGGCCACAGTTTGAAGACATTTGGGACTGAGATCAAGGGAAATTCCTTCACTCAGCAGCTGGTGAGTCTATGGAAGTCTCCATGAAAGACAATGGAGACAAAATTGCTAATAAATAAGTTTCTAAATACAAAAGGCACGAAGATGAATGAAGAGAGATTGGGACTGTGATATTAAGATCGAGGCTCAGTCACAATAGCAGTGAATGGTGAAATATGCTTGAAAGTCTACTGCGACTGCTCATATTTTTCTAAGTTGCCCATATCTGGCAAATACTCAAGTCCTTCTTCCCCTCCCTTAATTGGAATAGAAGCCAATTATAAAGGGTTTTCTTAATTGGCAGGAAGCAGGTCAGCTATTTCTGCCTGAAATACCTCCATTTATTTCAGTACGGATTACTGCAGCGGCCCCTCCAGCCTGTCTGTCTTTTTTTTATTTTTGTCTAGTTAAATGTAGTTGTTTGTGTTTTTTTATACTGTTTTTAACTGTGTATATGTGGGGGGAGGGGGAAACTTAAAAAAATCTCTTCCCTGCACGGGAGACCCGACCTTTTCCCTGTCGGGTCTCCGTTGCCGTTGGGGCCTAGCTCCGTGGAGCGGCCTCCGACCGGGACGACCTGGGGGCTCCAGTCGCGGAGCCTGCGGAGCTGCGGACTTACCATCGTGGGGCTGGCCGGCCTCGGAGGGTGGGGAGCGGTGGTGGCTCGCTGCTGCGGCCCGACTCCAGAGCTCCAGCTGCAGACCTGTGGACTATGATATCGGGAGCTCGCGGGTCCGGGTGAGAGACCGCTTTCTGGAGCTCCCGCAACGCAACTTCTCCCGCCCGTGTCGCGGGGTTGGAACGACCCGGAGCGGGGACGTAAATCGCCCGGCGCGGCTTTAATGGCCGCGGGACTTTCCAGCGCCCGCCGGGGGCTCCAACTTTGTGACTTTTGGGCCCGGAGCGAGGCTGTATACCGCCTGGCCCGGCCTCAACGGCCGTGGGACTTAACATTGCCCACCTGGGGCTTCAACATCGGGAGAAAAATGGTGCAGGGGAGAGAAAAGACTTTGCCTTCCATCACAGTGAGGAGGAGATTCACTGTGATGGATGTTTTTCTGTAAATTGAATCGTTTGTGTGTCGTGTAGGAATTGTTTTGTTTGTATGGCTGTGGAAACGGAGTTTCGTTTGAGCCTCTTTGAGGTTCAAATGACAAGAAATAAAATCTAATCTAATCTAATCTAACTTCCATTCTCTACATCACCTCCTTCATCTCCACAGGCACCAGTGGAATTTTGAAAGTCTAATTTTGAATGTAAAGAAAAGGTTCAGGTTGTGCGATCCAAATTAAAGCAAAACCAAATTGACATATTCCACTTGCTCAGAGTATAAACGTGCTGTTTGTAACATGCCCTTCAACATATGCCCACTTTGTGTGCAGTGCACAATTACCCTCAGTTTTGGCAATTATTTGTTGCACCAGCCAACTGCCTATTGTGGAAAGACTATATTGATGCCTTGATCCATTCTTAGCAAAGTAGACAATATTACTGCTGTGCTCGTGGGAGCCCTTGGATAACCGCTACAAGAATCGCCAATGCACTGAAAAGGGAATTCAGGAGACTGGTGACCGGTGATTTGTTATTGATAGATAAATTGACAGATAACATTTAGACTGATGTACAGCAGAGAGAAATGAACAGAAAGATTGTGGGAGGAGCTAAATGGTCTGTTTTGTAATTTTGTAAGCATAAGCTTTGTGCCACTAGGTAGCGGTATAGATCATCATAATTGAAAACCAAAAATGTTGCAACTACTGAAACTCTAAAATGAAGATACATAATATGCTGGGGACACTTGGCAGGGCAGACAGTATTTTTAGAGAGAATCCATCATTTATGTTAATGAAACTACATCAGACAGAAGTTAGAAAGGTTTTAAGTTGCAGAAAGTGTGATGTTGGAAGGAACAGAAGGAATGTTCAAAAGAAGGACAGGCAGGACAGATTAATGAAGGTGGGGAGTCTGGTCGACAGCAGTGTGTTTATTAGTATTATAGGCACATCAGATAAACATAGAGCCTGGATCAGTGCACAGAACTATGATGTCCCTTCTATTGACTCCATTTATGCCAGCAACATAATCAAGGATGTCAGACCCTGGCCACTCCCTCTTCTCCCCTTTTAGGCAAAAGGTACCGAAGTGTGAAAACACACACCTCCAAATTCAGCAATAGTTTCTTCCCAGCTGATATCAGGCAACTGAACCATCCTCCCACAATCAGAGAACAGTGCTAAACTACTATCTATCTCTTTGGTGACCCTCAGACTATCCTTGATCGGACTTTGCTAGCTATACCTTGCACTACACATTATTCCCTTATCATGCATCTATACAGTGTAAATATCTCGAAAGTAATCACATATTGTCTTTTGTTTAAGAAACAATTGGACAGGTACATGGATAGGACAGGTTTGGAAGGATATGGACCAAGTGCAGGCAAGTGGGACTAGTGTAGTTCTGACATTGTTGGCCGGTGTGAGCGAGTTGGGCTGAAGGGCCTGTTTCCACACTGTATCACTCTATGACTCTATGACTACGTCCCCAACAACCCTCACCAACTTCTACAGATGCGCCATGGAAAGCATTTTATCGGGATGCATTTCAACTTGGTATGGCAACAGCTCCATCCAAGACTGCAAGAAATTGCAGAGAGTTGTGGACGTAACCCAGACCATCACGCAAACCAACCTTCCTTCCATTGACTCCATCTACACTACATGCTGCCTCAGCAAGGCCACCAGCATAAACAGGGATCAGTCTCACTCTGGTAAATCCCTCTTCTGTCCCCTCCCATCAGGCAAGAGGTACAAAAGTTTGAAAATGTATACCTCCAGATTCAGGGATAATTTCTTCCCAGCTGCTACTAGTCAACTGAACAGTCCTCTCATCAGCTAGAGTGCAATTTGAAGAAGGGTCTCGATCCAAAACGCCACCCATTCCTTCTCTTCAGAGAGGCTGCCTGGCCCGCTGAGTTACTCCAGCATTTTGTGTCTATCTCCCATATACCCTATTGACCTTTGAACTATCTTTAATCGGACTTTATTGGACTTCATCTTGCCCTGAATGTTGTACTCTGTATCCTTTATCTGTGCTCTGTGGACGGCTTGATTGTAATCACGTATCGTTTTTTTTACTGAATAGCAAACAAACAAATGCTTTTCACTGGTGCTCATTGTGGCAGGCAGTGGCACGTTGGGTGATCTGGTCCCTTATATATTTTTAATAATGGTTTTAATTATAACCATAAAAATACATTCTGGTTTACATTTAAAAAGTATTGAATGTACTTAGAGAGAAGATACAAGAAACTGCAGATGCTGAAATCTTGAGGATGAAATAAAGTGCTGGGGGAAGTCATCAGATCAGACTGCATCTGTGGAGGGAAATAAACAACCAGCTTTTCAGGTTGGAACCGTTCTTCAGGAAACAATCGCCCAATCTGCATTTGGTTGTTGAATATTGATGCCATTGTTAGGAATTTTCTGGGTTGTGTGAAGAATTGAACAGCTGGTGACCATGGCAGAAGACATGGTGGTGAACTTGCTTGGCCTGGAGGAAGCCCAGCTCCCCAATCAATGTTGTGTTGACAGTAATGTCATGGATTCATGCGGCCACAACTGTGCAATTTCTTGTCTTTGGGTTGCCAAAACAAGTTGTGATACATCCTGATAGGATGCTTTCTATGGTGCTTCTGTAGAAAATGATTTAAAGATACATCGTGGTAACAGGCCCTTCTGCCCATCGAGTCTACACAGCCATCAAGCACCCATTCTGCTCTTTCGCACCCACTTTCTACACACTAGGAGCAATAAAGAGAGCCCATTTAACCTACAAGCTAACACATGTTTGGGATGTGGGAGGAAACTGGAGAATCCTTAGGATATCCATTTGATCAAATTGGGTATCTGGCACCATGAGGCAGCAGCTCTACCAGCTGCGCAACTGTGCCGCCCTGATACGTCAATGAAGTTATGTTGAATTTCCTTAATCTTCTGGAGAAAGAGCGACATTTATGCATGTTATTGGCATGTTATCGTAGCACCAATAAACCTCACAGTTTAAATCATTCATTATTCTACTGATGTTTGGAGCCTGGCTCATTTCATTGAAACTAATTAATTATTTCTCCCTTAACAAAAATAAAAGTGCAACCAAATGAGATTCTTACAGATTGCAAATGTTTGTGCATTTTATGATTTTAGGTTAAAAAGTTAATGAGGGTCTAACAAATGGAAAGTATTAATACATATTGGTCTTATACTTAAACTATTATTGAAACATTCTTTTATTCAGAAAAAGTCACATGTTTTACAATGAAATAAAGCGCTGTGAAACAAATGAATGAAAGTATTGATATAACTCTTATCCAGAAATTGAGTACAAATGTTTATCGTAAAATACAGAAATTTCCAACAGTTAATTATCACGTGGATTTGCATCAATTAAGACATTCATAAATTCTTCAGCAAAGAAAATGTGGCAGGAAAATAAAACTGCATTAGCTTGAAATATGCCAGTGCTTCCTTCTCAGTCGAAGATAGACACAAAAAGCTGGAGTAATTCAGCAGGACAGGCAGCATCTCTGGAAAGAAGGAATGGGTGACGTTTCGGGTCGAGACCCTTCTTCAGACTAGTTAGAGATAAGGGAGACGAGAGATATAGATGATGATGTAGAGAGATAAAGAACAATGAATGAAAGATATGCAAGAAAATAATGATAAAGGAAACAGGCCATCATTGTTAACTGTTTGTTGGGTGAAAACGAGAAGCTGGTGCGACTTGGGTGGGGGAGAGAGATAGAATGAGAGGGAATGCCGGTACTCGAAGTTGGAGAAATCAACATTCATACCAATGTAGGATGCCCAAGTGAAATACGAGATGCTGTTCCTCCAATTTGCTTTTAGCCTCTGACAATGGAGGAGACCTAGGACAGAAAGGTTAATGTGGGAATGGGAAGGAGAATTTAGGTGTCCAGCAACCAGGAGATCAGGTAGGTTCAGGCGGACTGAGCGAAGATGTTTAGCGAAACGATTCCCCAGTCTACATTTGGTCTCGCCGATATATAAGAGTCCAAATCTTGAACAACGGATACAGTAGATGAGGTTGGAGGAGGTGCAAGTAAACCTCTGCCTTACCTGGAAGAACAGTCGGGGTCCCTGGACAGAGTCAAGGGAGGAGGTCTAGGGACAGATGTTGCATCTTCTGCGGTTGCAGGGGAAGGTACACGGGGAGGAGGTGGTTTGGGTGGGAAGGGATGTTAAGCAGGGAGTTGCGAAGGGAACAGTCTGCACCTCTTTTGTCATGGAAATATGAGAAATATGAATTGGTTGCGAGGATTGTTTATTTCCTAATGTAGATTTTATAACATATCCAATTCTTCTCCAGATTCTATAACTACTGTGGTTTTCTTTGTCATCGTAGGCCTTGATTTGGATTCTGCCAACCTTGCCCCCCAGATGAGCCAATCTGACTGGCCAGAGCTGAAGAGAATTTTTGAAAAAGCATTTGCTGCAAAAAGTCAAGAAGAGTGGATTAAGGTTTTTGATCAGACTAATGCTTGTGTGACTCCAGTTTTATCTTTCCAAGAAGCTCTCAGTTATCCGCATAACCATGAAAGAGGATCTTTTATCACAGATGAGGAAGGGCAAGTGAGTCCCAGGCCAGCTCCTGTCCTATCCCGGACGCCAGCCACTGTCAGTTTGGAGAGAAACCCAGAAGTGGGAGAACACACACATCTTGTATTAACTGAATATGGTTTTAACGAAGAACAGCTAAATATCCTGCAGTCAGCTGGGGTTATTGAATATAGTAGATTGAAATCTAATTTATAATGAATTTATGTGTATTATTCCATTAAAATTAAAATGTAAGACTTTGAATCTCTAGTTAATTCTGATGACCACGTTAAAATTGTTGAACCAAATGTTAGCTGATGTAAACATCTATGCAAACTAATTATTTTTTGTATAGAAAGCTTTTATTATTAAACACAAACCACTTCCAGTGTTAAACATGTTCTATGCCTCCAATATTTAAAGACACATTACAGCCAGCTGCTGTATTTGCAATTAAGAGACATCTTTACCAGAATTATGCCTAGATTAGAGTGTATTAGCTACAGCAAGAGGGTGAATAGACTTGAATTGTTTTGTCCTGAACACCGGAGGTTGTGCAGAGACCTCAGGGCAGATGGCCTTCTGGCCATCACTCACACACTAACCACCCCCACCCCCCCCCCCCAGACGCAGACACACACACACATCTGGCGTCAAACGCACACTAACCCTCCCCCACACACACACACACTAACCACCCCCCCCACACACACACACACACACTAACCACTGCCCTTGATATTAATATTATTCATTCTCTCCTTTTACCCCATCCCCTGCCCTATCCACTCACGCATCGCCCCCAACTCGCAGGCGCAGCTAGAGAGGGAGGGGGGTAGAGAGGGAGGGCAGAGACGGGTAGAGAGGGCAGAGAGAGAGGACAGAGGGGGGGAGGGGAGGAGAGAGGCCGGGGGGGGAGAGGGTGGAAGAAAAGGGCGGGGGAGAGAGGAGGGGGGGTGGAAGAGAGGCCGGGGGGGAGAGAGTCTTCAGCTATGATCTTTGGTCTTTAATCCACGGCCCGACTTCATCTCCGGCGGCGTCTTTTGAATAACGGGGGTGGAGGGAGGGGGGGGTTACATCACTCGCAGCGCGAGGAAGACGGCACGCATAGAGAGGGCAGAGACAGAGAGAGGGAGAGAGAAAGATAGAGGGGCAGAGAGAGGGAGGGGCAGAGAGGGACCACTAACCCGAGACGGATCCGATACCGGACCGAGCCGAGACGGGACCAAGCCGAGACAGGACCAAGCCAAGAGCTCCAGTACAGGGCCCGACCTGCTCGTTCTTTCTGGGTCTTTTGAATAACCGTGGAGGGGGGTGACGTCTCTCGCAGCGCATGAAACACAGCATGGAGCCGAGCCATTGTGACGTCATCAGCGAAAGGCAGTCGTTTTAAAATTTTGTCCGATTTTTGAACATTTTCATTAATAACTCGAGAAATAAAGCATGTGAAAAATATCTACCGGAATATGTAAACATTTTACTGTTACCGCATTGTTTTTTCGCGAAGTTATGATTACACACAAATACACACACACAAACACAAATAAATACACATCCAAGATCAGAGTTTTATAAGTATAGAGATGTGTGGGGCATGTTTTTTTTCGCACGTTGGTGTGTGCATGGAACACGCTGCTAGGTTAGGCAGATACAATGGTGGCATTTAAGAGACTTTGGTTATGCAGGAAATTGAGAAATATGGATTATATGCAGGCAGATAAAAGTTGATTTGGCATCATGTTTGTTCGACACGCATTGTGGGCCAAAAGATCTGCTGTACTGTCCAATGCTTTTGATAAAAGAACTGTTAAGAACACCCACCCAGTGTAGCTGCATTCACAGAGAACCAAGTTCAGATGCAGCCTGGTTCTCTCGTTAGGCTGAGACTAACATGATATAACAAAATGAACTGATCTGAAAGTAAACTTACTAAACATAGAAATATAGAAAATAGTTGCAGGAGTAGGCTATTCGGCCCTTCGAGCCAACAACGCCATTCAATATGATCATGGCTGATCATCTAAAATAAGCACCCCATTCCAACTTTTCCCCCCAAATCCCTTGATTCCTTTAGCCCTAAGAGCTATACCTAACTCTCATGAAAACATCTAGTGAATTGGCCTCCACTGCCTTCTGTAGCAGAGAATTCCACAGATTCACAACTCTCTGGGTGAAAAGGTTTTTCCTCATTACAGTCCTAAATGGCCTACCCCTTATTCTTAAACTGTGACCCCTGGTTCTGGACCCCCCCCCCCCCAACATCGGGACCATTTTTCCTGCATCTACCCTGTCAATAGTCAATAGTCAATAGTCAGATTTATTCGTCACATTCACAATGAAGTGCAGTGAAATGAACTTGCCAGCAGCGGTACAATAAAAAAGAACACACAATACACAATAATTTTTTTTAACACAAAACATCCACCACAGCATTCATCACTGTCGTGGAAGGCACAAAGTTTAGTCAGTCCTCCATTTTTCCCCGTGGTCGGGACCATAAACCTCCGCAGTCGGCGCTGCGGGCGGCCAGATGTACAGGCAAGCACCGCAGACCGCGGCTTCAAGCTGTTGTAGGCCACAGGCCTGCGGTCGGAGCTCTTCTCCGGGGATCCCCGGCGAGGGATCCCGCTACGGATGGTAAGTCCCTGCCACGCCCGCGGTTAGAAACACCGCAGTCTAGATGATGTAGGCCGCGGGCCGGCAGTCGGAGCTCTTTTCCTCCAGGGTCCCCAACGATGGATCCCAGGCTCCGGACGCCGCGCGAGCTGGAATCTCCGCAGACCGCGGCTTCAGGCTGCCGCGGGCCAGCGATCGGAGCACTCCCTTCTGGTGACCCCCGGCGAGGGTGCGCCTGCTCCGCGGTGAAAAGTTCACGCTGCGCCAGCTGCTGAAGCTACGGGCCCGTGTCCGGGAAAAGCTGCACCAATCCTTGGCCGCGAGGGAGGCGACATGGAAAAAGTCGCCTCTCCGTGGAGGAGGCGACCGAAAGCGGTTCCCCCTTAATACCCCCTCACCACCCCCCACACAAGACACACCGAGAGACATTAAAACAAACATTTGGACATATTAAAAAAAACAAAAAAAGTAGAATTGACTAACACGCTGCTGGCAGGGCAGCCGTCTCACATCGCCCACACCTGACCAATCATTTAAGAATTTTATATGTTTCTATAAGATCCCCTCTCATCCTAAATTCCAGTGAGTACAAGCCCAGTCGACCCATCCTTTCATCACATGTCAGTCCCGCCATCCCGGGAATTAACGTGGTGAACCTATGCTGCACTCCCTCAATAGCAATAATGGCCTTCCTGAAATTAGGAAACCAAACCTGCACACAATACTCCAGGTGGGGTTTCACAAGGGCCCTATACAATTGCACTATGACCTCCTTATTCCTAAACTCAAATCCTCTTGCAATGAAAGCCAACATACCATTAGCTTTCTTCATTGCCTGTTGTACCTGCATGCTTACTTTCAGTGACTGATGTACTAGCACACTCAGGTCTCATTGCACCTCCCCTTTTTTCCTAATCTGACACCATTCAGATAATAATCTGCCTTCTTGTTCTTGCCACCAAAGTGGATAACCTCACATTTATCCACATTCCACTGCATCTGCCATGCATCTGCCACTCACCCAACCTATCCAAGTCATCCTGCATCCTCATAGCATCCTCTTCACAGTTCACACTGCCACCCATCTTTGTGTCATCTGCAAATTTGCTAATGTTACTTTCAATTCCTTCATCCAAATCATTAATATATATTGTAAATAGCTGCGATCCCAGCACCGAGCCTTGTGGTACCCCGCTTGTCACTGCCTGCCATTCTGAAAGGGACCCGTTAATCCCTGTCTTTGTTTTCTGTTTGCCAACCAATTTTCTATCCGTGTCAATACCTTGTGCTCTAACTTTGCCCACTAATCCCCTGTGTGGGACCTTATCAAAGGCTTTCTGAAATCCTAGATACAGTACATCCACTGGCTATACTTATCCATTTTACTTGTTACATCCTCAACAAAATTCCAGAAGATTAGTTGAGTAAGGTTTCCCCTTCATAAATCCATGCTGACTTGGACCGATCCTGTTGCTGCTATCCAAATCTTTAATAATTGACTCCAGCATCTTCTCCACCACGATGTCAGGATAACTGGTTTATAATTCCCTGTTTTCTCCCTCCTTTCTTAAAAAATGGGATAACATTAGCTATCCTCCAATTCACCGGAACTGATCCAGAATCTATAGATCATTGGTAAATGATCACCAATGCATCCGCGATTTCTAGAGCCACCTCCTTGAGTACCCTGGGATGCAGACCATCAGGCCCTGGGGATTTATCATCTTCAGTCCCATCAGTCTGCCCAACACCATTTCCTGACTAATGTGAATTTCCTTCAGTTCCTCCATCACTCTAGGTCCTCTGACCCCTAGTACATCTGGGAGATTTTGTTTTCCTTTGTGAAGACGGAAACAAAGTACCTGTTCAACTCATCTGCCATTTCCTTGTTCCCCATAATAAATTCACCTGTTTGTCTTAACTAATTTTTTCCTCTTCACATACCTAAAGCAGCTTTTTCTATCCTTCTTTATATTCTTGGCTAGCTTACCTTCGTACTTCATTTTTTCTCCCTGTATTGCCTTTTTAGTTATCTTCTGTTGATCTTTAAAAGTTGTTTCCCAATCCTTGGCTTCCCACTCATCTTTGCTATGTTATACGTCTTCTCTTTTATTTTTATACTGTCCTTGACTTCCCTTGTCAGCCCATGTTACCTCTTACTCCCCTTAGAATCTCTTCAGCCATCTTGCGAATGTGAAGTATCTTGTGAAGTAATCTTGCCAGGTTACTTCACAACCATTGGTGTTTGCCTTTGCCAGCCAGTGCTTCCTCCAGACCTGGTCAACCAAGGAATAAGATTCAAGGCAAAATGCTGGAATTTCTTACTTCAGGTACTTTGATTGATACCTGTGTCCCCAATGACCTGGACCTTCAATTTTAATGTTATTATGGTTTCTGCAATGATCAATGTTGCAAAATCCCTAATAGGTTGAACTAATTAGCTATGGCACTGCACCATTAATTTTGTTGATTTTTAGCTTACAAATATCACTGATATAGCTAAGCAGCGGCACAGTGGCGCAGCGGTAGAGTTGCTTCCTTACCACGCTAGAAACCCGTGTTCAATCCTGACCATGGGTGCTGTCTATACGGAGTTTGTATGATAGCCCCGTGACCATGTGGGTTTTCTTTGGAAACTCTAGTTTCCTCCCACATTCCAAAGACGGATAGGTTTGTAGGTTAATTGGCTTCCGTTAAAATTTGTAAATTGTCCCTAGTGTGTAGGATAGTGCTAGTGTACAGGGATCGCAGGTCGGCACGGACTTGATGGACCGAAGGGTCTGTTTCCGTACTGTATCTCTAAACTAAACTAAACTAATCTAAACTAAAAGCTACCATCTTTTACCTAAAAAGAATGGTGAGCTATTTCAGTTTATGGTGAGGCCTGTAATTCTTGAATGTTGTATCAGTGATGATAAAAGAGCTGTTCTACCACTTTGGTTTCACTCTCAACCATTACCATCTTAATTTAGGTGCCTGGGTGCCGCACTCAGCAAAATGTTATCTTAATGTCAGTAGCAGACCTTCTGCAGCTTACCCTCTAACTCGCACACTATCATAACTTTGCAATACATAGCATATCCTTCAAAGTCACTGGGGGCAAATCCTGCAACCTTCTTCCCATCTGCACTGTGGGAGCACCTTCACCAGGGGAAATTGCACAGGTTCAAGATGCTGGTTTGTCATCATCTTCTAAGGGGCAGTTGGGGATGAGAAATAAGTGCTGGTCTTGCCAGAGACTCTCAGATCTAGAAAATGATTAAATAAAGAAATAAGCACCAGTACAAGACATCTGGTGAGAGCAAGCTACGGGGCATTTACTGGGGTTTTATTTTTCAAGAAGCACAAGTGATATTTCATGTCCCCTCTTTACATCCAAATGTTGTTTTAAGTACCCCCTAAACCCACAGTTTATATTATTGATGGGCTGCTCCCCATTTCTTGGTCCATTTACCAGCCCCATCCACCCTTATGTTTGATTTTTTTACCCTAGATATTTCTAGATATGTGAAGACTTACCTTTCATCCTTATGGGAATATGGCCCCTGAACTCTCACTATCTCACTTTTAAATAATTCCCACTTGTTGGAGGTAGACTTAATTTATATTAATTACATTAGATGGTAGCTACCTAATGATATTGAAGTTGGCCTTCCCTATTCAGGGCTCTAATTTCCAGACCATCCTTACCTCTTACCACAACTAGCTTGAAATGTGCACATTTATAATGGCCATTAGAGTTCTGGCACCGTGATGGCCACACTGCTGTCTCACAGCTCCAGCAACCCAAGGTCAGTCCTGACCTCTGTGGTGTTATTTGCATCGAGTTTGCCTGTTCTCCAAGTGGCTGCTTGGGCTTCCTCTGCTCTGGTTTCTGTCCACATTCTCAAATTGTGTGGGTTGGCAGGTTAATTGGTCTCGGTAAATTACACACATTGTGTATGTAAGTGGCAGGATTTGGGGGTGATACGAGGAACTGCAGATGCTGGTTTAAAAGAAAAGATGAAGTGTTGGAGTAACTTAGCAGGTCAAGCCACATCTTCGGAGTACATGGATAGATGACATTTTGGGTCGGAACCCTTCTTCAGACTGATTATGGGGGTGAGGGGATAAAAAGCTGAAAGAAAGGTAGGACCTAATGGATACAGGTGCAGGGGAATTTGATAGGCAGACGATTGAGCATAGGACAGATGTGTAAAGCCAAAGAGTGTGAGATCGGGATTGGAGATGTGTGAATTGTGAAGGTAGAGGAAGGAATAGACAGGGTAGCAGAGAAATGGGTGAGAGGGAAAGAGAGGTGCAGAAAAAAAAAAAAGGAGGGTGGGTGGTGGGGAAAATAGATGACATGAGAGGAACGCAGTGTCCAAGGAAGAAGATGGTTGGAGGCCCACAACAGCCTGGGACTTGCTTGGAACAGACAACGCTCATAAGAACTGGAGCATGACTTGAAAATGGCACTAAACATAGTGCCCCTTGCATGCGGGCTCAGTAGACTATTTCTGTACACTTGTTAGTCAAGGATTGGGGATATGGCAATACTCTACTGGACTGTTTCCATGAAAAAGAATTTCACTTCACACCTGTGGCAACAAAAGTACAATTGAACCATTACTGTGGAATGAGATTGGTCTTTGCATCGATTCAACTGGTGGAACAACATCCATTAAGTTGTTGTAAATATACAGTATAAAAAATCTCCAAAGTGTCCTCCCACTGATTCCAACTACTTGCCGAGCAACAATCCCTGAGGTTGAGACCCATGCTGCCTCTTCTCTAAAAGGATATCCATTTTCTGGCTCAGGTGATCTCAATTAATGTCGGGGAATATAAATTCTCCTACCACTATAATAGTCATTTCTTAGATATTCTCTGTGATTTGCTTACATATCTGCTCCAATCTCCTGCTGATTGTTGGACGTGTAGAATACTAACAGCAGTGTGATTGCTCCCTTTTTGTTTCCAAGCTCTAAGCATAGTTTGATCGGCAATCACAGACAAAGATCCTTTAAAAGCATGTCATAATCATATTCGTAATCGTACTTTATTAGCCAAGTATGTTTGCAACGTACAAGGAATTTGATTTGCCATACAGTCATACCAATAAAAAGCAACAAAACACACAAAATACATTTTAACATAAACGTCCACCATAATGACTGCTCCACAAGCCTCACTGTGATGGGAGGTGAAAAAAAATTCAATCTCTTCCCTTCTTTGTCCTCCGCCTCCAGCCTTCCGTTGATGGGAAAGTCTTGGCTCCCCCTAGCCAGCGGTCAGGCCCTCCACATCGGAGCGATCAAGCTCCGAATCGGGGGGATCTCAGGTCCCCCGCCACCAGGCGATTGGACCCAGATCGGGGCTGGTCAAGCCTCCTGCGACTTTGGAGTTTCCCGACATCAGTCTCTATGCGAGACTGCGAGCTCCTCGATGGTGAAATCCGCAGGCCGCGGTTGGAGTGTCGATCCCCAGGCAAGGTATTGCAGGCTCCGATGGTAAGTCCACGGCTCCGTGGTGGGGCTCAAAGTCAGTCTCGAGCAAGGCCGTCAGCTCCATGATGTTAGGCTGCAGGGCAACCGGAGATACGACCCAGAAAACAATCGCATATCAGGCAAGGTAAGAGATTGAAAAAGTTTCCCCCGACCCCCGACCCCCGACCCCCGACCCAACACCCCACATAAAACAAACCAGAGAACATTAACACAGACTTTTTAAAACACACTAAAAATACAAAAAAGACGAAAAGACTTTTCACCCGGTGGAGTGTTCCATCCAAGTGCCAAGAAAGCTAAGTTTCTCTGGATGCTGGCATTTCTCTGAGATAGCACAGGCATCAAAGAAAGCCCTAACACCCCAGTGCATTTCTTTGGCAAGCACAACAAAGCATTCATAGATTTCATGGCCCTGACGTGGATATATAATTATTGGAATTAATATAAAAACATACAATTGTGAGTGGATGCTCATTATTTTGAATACAAAAGTCCATTTACCCCCAGTTATGAAAAAAATGTACATCATACGTCTTTTATATTTGTCTGTTTATACCACATCACTCTGACTTGCCTTTGGTGATGTCACTGTGTCAAAATATAATAATCACTTCTTTTCTCAGCCTAGCCTTTTAAAATGTCTCTCCCAAAATCCTTCACAGCATATAATGCACATGGTAATAAATATGAAGAATATACTTGTGATCCTACAATTGATTAATCATCTGTTATGGTTTTGTACAGTTTAATGTCCTGGTTAAGCTGCATCATCCAGGGTCTTTGATTTGGGTATTGAAAGTCACCCTGTTAGGTAACTGCTTCCACACAGTCTAAATCTCAAACGGTGGTCTGACTAGTGTTGTGTTCAGTTCTAGTTTAATCTCCCAGCTTTTATATTCTATGCCTAAACTAATAAAGGCAAGCCCCTTTGAACCATTGTATGATCTGTCCTGCTGTCTAAGGATCAATGGATAGACACTCCAAGGTCACTTTGTCCCTTCATGGTGTATTATTTTGCCTTGTTGCACATGTCCAAGTACATTCGATCTTACATTCCATTTGCCATTTTTCTGCCCAACCCTTGGGTCTCAGTGGAATCCAGTTGGTTTTCATTGTCACAGACTATGAACATAGGGTAGGGAGGAGATACAAAAGCCAACTTCTGGTTCATGTAACCCCCACCACACGAGTGGACATTAGATTGGCAGGCTTATATTGCACCAAGAACTATCTAGCTAGCAGACATGGCTATGGAAGGCATAGATTGCAGCAAAAATAGCATAGTTATGGAAAATGGCACTTGCATGGGTACAAAACATCTACGTGAGTAGAGAAAAGAGATAGTACATTAGCAACAACATTTGAAAATGTCCAGGCAGGTACTATAATAACATTTAAAAAACATTTGGAGAGGTACATGGACAGGAAAAGTTTAGAGGGATATGGGGCCAAACGCATGCAGTTGGGTCTTGTGTAGATGGTGCATCTTGTTTGGTATGGGCAAATTGTGCCAAAGGACCGTTTACCCTGCTGTATTCCTCTATGAATATAATTTGCTGAAGCGCGAATTACAGCCATAGAGGGATACAGCAGGGTAAAAGGTGATGCGCGAATCCGTAAATGGGAGCTTGAAGGTAAAAATGGAACAACACCAACAAAGGATTGAAATCCAGTGGCATAGAAAACATTATAAAGATCATCTTTGAGAGTCATGGGTTATAGTACTTACTATTTTGATGAGCCAGTAACAGTGGGATTATAGTATACCTCACAGCTGGGTAGCTGGTCAGCAAGCAGGTATTACCTCATGATAGCGATTAAATAACAGGAATCAATTGTAGGAGTATGTACAAATACAAACCTTTTGACAAAATATGCTTGTAAAATAACAAACTGCTTAGATAATTAGACTGGGAAGAAGTATCCCAGAGAACAAAATGTTCTAAATTCAAGAGCTGAAATATGCTCCAACCCATGAAGGCAAGCATGGCAAATGCCTGCTTCACTATCCTCATCAATCTATCAACTGTTTCATGGAATTATAGTCTTCAACCCTGTTGTCTCTGTTCATCAACACTCCTTAGTGCGCACCACTAAGTTCTATCCCTATCCTATCCCTATCTGACTTACTAAAATGCACCACCTCATACATGTCATTATTAAATTCCATCTACCAATGCTCCGCTGAACTTGCAAGCGAGCTATGGATAGAAGGAACTGCAGATGCTGATTTTTAAAAAGAGAAACAAAATATGCTGGAGTAATTCAGCGGGTAAGACAGCATCACTGGAGAACATGGATAGGTGTTGTTTCAGGTCAGGATTCTTCTTTAGACTGATCAGTGATCAGTCACCTATCCATGTTTTCCTGAGATGATACCTTCCCCGCTGAGTTACTCCAGCACTTCATGGGGTTTTTTCCATGTCAGCTATATTGATATATACTGTATATCACAAATAGAAAAGATCACCCACTACTGTTCTCTGCTTCATATAACCAAGCTAATTTTCACGTTCATGTTAAAGGAGTAGAATTAGGCCATTTGGCCCATCGAGTCTACTCCACCATTCAATCATGGCAGATCTCTGCCACCTAATCTCATTTTCCTGCCTTCCCCCTTACCCTTTGACACCCGTTCTAATCAAGAATTTGTCTAACTCTGCCTTAAAAATAACCGCTGACTTGGCCTCCTCAGCCCTCTGTGGCAATGAGTTCTATCGATTAACTACCTTCCGACTAAAGAAGTTCCTCCTCACCTCCGTTCCAAAAAGCGTCCTTTAATTCTGAGACTATTACCTCTGGTCCTAGACAATAGACAATAGGTGCAGGAGTAGGCCATTCGACCCTTCGAGCCAGCACCGCCATTCAATGTGATCATGGCTGATCATCCACAATCAGTACCCCGTTCCTGCCTTCTTCCCATATCCCCTGACTCCGCTATCTTTAAGAGCTCTATCTAGCTCTCTCTTGAAAGTATCCAGAGAACCGGCCTCCACTGCCCTCTGAGGCAGAGAATTCCACAGACTTACAACTCTCTGTGTGAAAAAGTGTTTCTTCATCTCCGTTCTAAATGGCTTACCCCTTATTCTTAAACAGTGGCCCCTGGTTCTGGATTCCCCCAACATCGGGAACATGTTTCCTGCCTCTACCGTGTCCAAACCCTTAATGATCTTACAGTATATGTCTCAATAAGATTCCCTCTCATCCTTCTAAATTCCAGAGTATATAAGCCCAGCCGCTCCATTCCCTCAGCATATGACAGTCCCTCCATCCCGGGAATTAACCTACGCTGCACTCCCTCAATAGCAAGAATGTCCTTCCTCAAATTTGGTGACCAAAACTGCAACACTCCCACCAGTGGAAACATCCTTTCCACATCCACTCTATGCTTTTCATTATTCTGTAAGGTTCAATGTGGTCCCCCCTCAACCTTCTAAACTCCAGCGAGTAGAGGCTCAGTGCTGTCAATACAGGCAACATCCACCATCATGCCTTCATCAGTATTTTTGGTTACCTTCTCAAAAGCTCAATCACATGAATAAGACAGGATTTCCACCTCTCAAAGTCATGCTGACTCTCCCTTATCAGTCCCCCAACTTTCCAAAATAATATAAATCTAATTCCCTCCATTAATTGTCTTATGTTTAATTTGTCCGTAGTTTCCTGGTTTATTCTTACACTCCTTCTTAAATAATGAAACAACATTAACTATCTTCCAGTTTCATGGTACTTCATCTGTGGCTAAAGAAGGTGCAAAATGATGATCCCAGCAATTTCCTCCTTTGTGTTCCAGAGCATTTGGAATAGATTCATCAACTCCAGAGGACTTATCCATCATTATATGTTCTGAGATATCTTAATACCTCCATCTTCTTAACACCTACTTGATGCAAATATTTAACATATCTCTTCTTGAATTTACCAGAGTATCTTCCATGCCCTTCTCCTTAGTGACTACAGACAAGCTATACTTAATTAGGACCTTGCCCACATTCCTTGGCCTCACACTTGATTACCATTTTGGCCCAAAAGTACCCCGGCCAAGGATACTTAATGATATTTTTAGCCCTCATATTTTTTGTATTCTCCTTCACACTCTATAATTGTAGGTGCCTATATCTTTGGCCCACAGAGTCCGCGCCGAACAGCGATCCCCGCACATGAACACTATTCTATACACACTAGGGACAATTTACATATACACCAAGCCAATTAACCTACATACCTTAATGTCTTTAGAGTGTGGGAGGAAACCAAAGATCGCAAAGAAAACACATGCGGACACGGGGAGAACGTACAAACTCCGTACAGACAGCACCCGTAGTCAGGATTGAACCCGGGTCTCTGGCGCTACAAGCACTGTAGGGAAGCAACTGTACCAACTGTATAGGAGCAGGGAGGTTCTACTGCAGTTGTGAGACCACACCTGGAGTATTGCGTACAGTTTTGGTCTCCAAATCTGAGGAAGGACATTATAGCCATAGAGGGAGTGCAGAGAAGATTCACCAGACTGATTCCTGGGATGCCAGGACTTTCATATGAAGAAAGACTGGATAGACTCGGCTTATACTCGCTAGAATTTAGGAGATTGAGAGGGATCTTATAGAAACTTACAAAATTCTTATGGGGTTGGACAGGCTAGATGCAGGAAGATTGTTCCCGATGTTGGGGAAGTCCAGGACAAGGGGTCACAGCTTAAGGATAAGTGGGAAATCCTTTAAGACCGAGATGAGAAAAAACTTTTTCACACAGAGAGTGGTGAATCTCTGGAACTCTCTGCCACAGAGGGTAGTTGAGGCCAGTTCATTGGCTATATTTAAGAGGGAGTTAGATGTGGCCCTTGTGGCTAAAGGGATCAGGGGGTATGGAGAGAAGGCAGGTACGGGATGCTGAGTTGGATGATCAGCCATGATCATATTGAATGGCGGTGCAGGCTCGAAGGGCCGAATGGCCTACTCCTGCACCTATTTTCTATGTATCTATGTATCTATGTACCGCTGCGCCACCGTGCCACCCTGGTATATAGAGAGATGTAACAGGATACAAGGCAGTGTGGAAACAGAGAGACAAAAATGAAATAGGTTTTCCTTTTTTCCTAATCAAACCATCAATAACCTTTCTTATCCACAGTTCCATAATCTTACTATCTTTTCCTTTTACCCTTACCAGAACATGCTATCTCTTACTAATTCTCTTTGTAAAGGACCCTCAAGTCAGATGTTGTTTTACAAGCAACCATCTACTGCCAATCTACTTTTGCCAGGTCCCCTTTTGCACTCTTGAAGTTTTAGGGCTTTAAGGACCAAACCCTCTCCCTTTCCATAACTACCTTGAAGCTTACAGAATTATTGCCACTGTTTCCAATGTGTTCCCCAGCCAACACTTCCACCACCTGCCAGTTTCATTTCCTAAAGTGAAGTCAAGTACAGCCCCCTTCTTTGCTACAATTCAGAGAAGGGATTGCCATTCCTCTACAATAGAGCTCAACGTGCACAGAATTCATGCTCTGATACACCCTGATATTCATGGATATAATACTAAAGACTCATATAATAAAATATCTTTATACGCGGATGATATATTATTGTATATCACAAAACCTCAAATCACTATACCAAATATATTAAATTTAATTGAAGACTTCGGATCTTTTTCTGGATATAGAATAAATTGGAATAAAAGTGAAATTATGTCAATAAAACCGAAAGATTCAACACATCTTTTAAAATTCCCTTTTAAAATAGCTACAGAAAAATTTAAATATTTGGGAATCGAAATTACCAGAGCATATCAAGGTATGCTCAGGGCAAATTTTGACCCCCTACTTAATAAACTGAATACATTAATTAAATTCTGGAAAACGCTTCCGATGTCTTTAATAGGCCGAATAAACGCAATAAAAATGATCTTTTTACCACAAATTTTATACCTATTTCAATCAATTCCTATATACTTACCTAAGAAGTTTTTTAAAAAACTCGACTCAGATATCACTAATTTTATATGGGACTATAAATCACATAGAATACAAAAAACCCATCTGAATAAATCTAAAGTATTGGGGGGTCTAGCACTACCCAATTTTATGTATTATTATTGGTCAGTAAATATTAAAAACATGATTCAACTGATGGATAACTCCGCCCAGCAAGTAGACTGGATTGTAATGGAGAAAGAGGATTGCTCCTCTAGAAACATTGGAGCGATCCTCCTCTCTCCAATGAAATTGAATAACATAAACTATAATAAGAACCCAATTATTCATAGTACAATCCGTATTTGGAAACAAATAAAACAAAATTTAAAATTAAGAAACGTATCACTTTTATTACCTATAGTCAATAACCCTTCGTTTAGTCCTTCTATTATAGATAAAGCTTATACACAATGGGATAGACTAGGAATTAAAACGCTTGGTGACTTGTATGAAACTGGAAAATTACTTTCATTTCAACAATTACAAATAAAATATAAACTCGGAAATAATCAATATTTTAAATACTTTCAAATATGCGACTATTTGAAAAAATATATAAAAGATCATCATAATAACCCAGCAGATGTACTGGACGAGGCAATGCAGACAAAAGCGGAATCAGCAAACTTAATATCATATTTGTACAATATTATCTTAAATGTACAAATACCATCTACGGAGGGTATCAGAAGAGACTGGGAACAAGAGTTAGCCATTAAAATTTCAAAGGAAAGTTGGAATGAATACTTATTAA
Source organism: Malacoraja senta (assembly GCA_038087875.1). Classification (NCBI taxonomy): domain Eukaryota; kingdom Metazoa; phylum Chordata; class Chondrichthyes; order Rajiformes; family Rajidae; genus Malacoraja; species Malacoraja senta. Next base: position 367,818,756 of record CM075977.1, read on the forward strand.
AAGTACATAAATGCTCGATTAATGTAAGACACACTTTAATACAATTTAAAATTTTACATAGATTATATTATTCGAAAACTAAAATTCATAAAATTTTCCCAAACGTATCATCTATTTGTGATAAATGTCAATCCCAAGAAGCAACTATAGCGCACTCATTTGTCTTCTGTACAAAAATTCAAAAATTTTGGAATGAAATTTTTGAAATCTTTACAAAGTTATTTAAAACAAGACTGATACCCAAAGCAGAATGGATTATCTTCGGAATAACGGAAGATGATCCAGAACTAAATGTGTTTCAAAAGAAATTAATGGATTATGGGTTAATAACTGGAAAAAAGCTAATTCTAAAATTTTGGAAGAAGGCTCCAATACCAACTATAAATATGTGGATTTCAAATATGTTTGAAACACTACACCTTGAAGAGATAAGACTCCTCCTAGCAGGTAAACCAGATCACTTCCACCTGACGTGGTCTGCATTTATAGAATTATTACAAACATAGGGTGCAAAAGTACTTTAAAAAAATAAAAAATTGAGGTCGGGTAAGGGGGGATGATAGTTGAAGAGTTGGTATGTCCTATTTACGTGATGCTCAAAAAAAAAAACATTTGTTTTTCTTTTTTTCTCTCTCTCTTTTCTTTTCTTAGGGCCTATTTCTTAACTCCTTTTTTTTTTGTCTTTAATTTCGCTTTCATAGGGTCCTCGTCCTTTTTTTTTTTTTGTTTGTTGTTACATTTTCTACACTTTTCTACACTTGCACTTTTTCCTTCACTTTCTTCTCTCTTTCAATCTTTTCTTTCTTTAGCGTAAAAAAAAAATAAAGGGAGTACATTAATTGTAAGAAGATATAAATGACGAGTATTAATGTATGTGGCTGTGATGTAATGTACTTCTAATAAATAAAAATTAAAAAAAAAAAAAAAAAAAAAAAAAAAAAAATCTATGCAAATTGCATTTACTGCACAGAGTAAAAATCTTAAAAAAAAAAAAAAAAAAAAAAAAAAAAAAAAAAGAATTCATGCTCTTTTAAGGATCGCCGAACAGACTGAATCAAGTGCCGATTGAGTTGGATGTGGAGAGAGAAGGTTATGTTGCAATATTGAAACAGTTCCAAAGCTCAAAAATTCCTCCAAATTATAATGCACCAGATATGGTGCTATTAATGTCAGCCCAGTTCATCATAGCCTGAATAATCCAGATTTATGTAGTATGTTCAGGAATTTAGAGTTGATCCAAAATAAAGAAAGTCAGAGAAGATGACGTCTTAACAAAAGATCAGTTGGCTGGAGTGGAAACCAAACTGCTGGAGGAACTTAGTAGATCGAGCAGGATCTGTGGTGGGAAAGAAATTGTCGATGTTTTGGGTCAAAACACTGTGACTCCCAGGTCTGTAGTCTGGTATGAGTCAAAGATGTAACAGGATACAAGGCAGTGTGGAAACAGAGACAAAGATGGATAACATATGGAGCATCTAAAGTAGAGCTTAACTCATGGTACCCACCAATGTACCAGATGTAATGTATAATTAGTAGTTACTGATAGGAATAATTGGATTCTGAGTTATGTTTAATGTGGACAGTTTAATGAGTACAGGTGGTCCTCTACTGCTCTTGGACATGTGGTCGGTTACAAGCAGCTGTACCAGTCTCACTCCAGGAAATTAGGGTAGAGTCTGCATGATCTCTCGTCGTCTGATGCAGATCTACAGCCTGAACACGTGCCAACAAATCATGATTGCAGGAATGCAATCTAACTGTGCGGAAAGAACACTGGCACGTTAAGTAATATTCAGTTATGATTATCAAGGAGAAGCAAACTTTGTGCAATGTCTTCTTTATAAATAAAGTTGACTTGTCATTTAAAAAAAAAACAAGAACACAGTGTTCGAGACATGTTATTCAATATATTCAATGTCCTGGAGACAATTGAGAACAGAATGTAAGAAGAAACATGTACAAGAACTTCACAGAGGAGAGCTCCATTGTAATAACAGGTGCTTGCATATCTCTGAAGATCTCTCCTGGTCCCAGGACACTGATGCAATTATAAAGTAAGCACATCAGCGCCTCTACTTCCTGAGAAGATTACGGAGAGTCGGTATGTCAAGGAGGACTCTCTCGAACTTCTACAGATGCACAGTAGAGAGCATGCTGACCGGTTGCAACGTGGCTTGGTTTGGCAACTTGAGCGCCCAGGAGCGGAAAAGACTGCAAAAAGTTGTAAACACTGCCCAGTCCATCATCGGCTCTGACCTCCCTACCATCGAGGGGATCTATCGCAGTCGCTGCCTCAAAAAGGCTGGCAGCATCATCAAGGACCCACACCGTCCTGGCCACACACTCATCTCTCCGCTGCCTTCAGGTAGAAGGTACAGGAGCCTGAAATCTGCAACAGCCAGGTTCAGGAACAGCTACTTCCCCACAGCCATCAGACTATTAAACTCAACTCAAACAAAAATCTGAACTTTAATAGCCTATTGCACTTTATCTGCTTATTTATGTGTGTATATATATATTCAATGGTATATGGACACACTGATCTGTTCTGTATTTATTTATGCCTACAATATTCTGTTGTGCTGAAGCAAAGCAAGAATTTCATTGTCCTATCTGGGACACATGACAATAAACTCTCTTGAATCTTGCAATGAGCTCCTCAGATATGCCAAGTCCAATTTAAAGTGACAAATTAAATGAACAAGAAGATTAGCAGTTTGATTAATGTGTAATTGACACATTATGAAGTTATTACAGTATGCTTACGTTAACAAAAATAGATGTTATAATTGAATGTTTACTTTAATTGATCAAATGGGTTTACTTCCTTTATAAGGCTGACGCACTGCAGGATATCTTTGTGAAGTACACGTTAAGGGCTAGTTTGCATTACGTGATATAAATCTAATACATCGTTGTAACCAGACTGCTGTTTAGATGAGAATTGTCACCTACAATAAAGGGTGTTCTGTTAATGGTTCTACCCATCTAATAGCTTTTGTTTGAAGCAACATAAAAGAAAGGCTGGTGATTCTGTGGAATTCTTTGCCACAGAAGGTTGTGGAGGCCAAGTCAATCGATAAATTTTAAGGCAGAGATAGATAGATTTTTGATTAGTATGGGTGTCAGGGGTTATGAGAGAAGGCTGGAGAATGGGGTTAGAAGGGAGAGATAGGTCAGTGATTGAACGGCAGAGTAGACTTGATGGGCCGAATGGCCTAATTCTGCTCCTTTCACTTATGACCTTATGACCTATAAGCAAAAAATGGTTGCAAATTTCTGCATGACTTTGGGGACAAGCAAAGGTGGCTCTGCAGATATGCAAATAAGGACAGGTTTAGCAATAATGCACACTGCTGTCAATGGATTATCACATCCCACCATCTCATCTTTCTCCTCTTCTGAATCCTCAAAATGGGCTCTGTAATCTGTGTAGAAAGGAACTGCAGATGCTGGTTTGCACCAAAGATAGACATGAAATGCTGGAGTAACTCAGCGGGACTGGCAGCATCTCTGCAGAGATGGAATGGGGGATGTTTCGGATCCTTTGCCCTTATCCCTTGGATATATGAGAGGATCCATCGATCAAATAGAGTAAGCCTCTCTTTGTACAAGAACCAACCGAATGTTGATGTTTACAAGTGTAAAGGCATCTGGAAGGGTTGACTGCTGCGGGGCCCAAGCACCAGCGATCTGTGTAGGAAACATGTCGTCGTAAGAAAGATTTTTAGCTATATGTTGATGATATAGAGCCACTTGTGGCTGATGGGCACTCCATGGTGACCCATGGGTACATTCACTTCCTTGCATGATATTGGCATAGCAAAATTAGACATAACTAATCCAATAGCTTTATCTTCTGTGTTCTGTATTCTTTTTTTATTTGTATGGCTGTATGGTGACCCCAAATTTCACTGTACCAATTGGTGCATGTGACAATAAATGTCTCTTGAATCTTGAATCTTGAATCTCGTAAGATATTCAAACACACTGAGAAAACGAATCCTCCATCTGTAAAACTTTTGCTGTACGTTGATTTTTATGAACAGAATGTCCATGGATGTGGAGAGGATGTTTCCTCTAGTGGGAGAGTCTAGGACCTGAGGTCATAGCCTCAAAATTAAAGGGTGTTCTTTTAGGAAGGAGAGGAGGAGGAATTTCTTTAGTCAGAGGGTAGTGAATCTGTGAAATTCTTTGCCACAGAAGGCTGTGGAGGTCAAGTCAGTGGATATCTTTAAGGCAGAGATAGATCGATTTTTGATTAGTACAGGTGTCAGAGGTTATGGGGAGAAGGCAGAAGAGTGGGGTTAGGAGGGAGAGATAGATCAGCCATGATTGAATGGCGGAGTGGACTTGATGGGCCAAATGGCATAATTCTACTATTTCTTCTGACATTATGGCATGCATTGATGAGTAAGTTTGCTGACAACACCAAAATTAGAGGAGTTGCAGACTGTGAAGATGGCTGTCAGAATATAGAGAGGGAAATTGATCAACTGTAGACATGGGCAGAGAAATAGCAGATGGAGTTTAACCCGATCAAGTGTGAGATGTACTTTATCAGGTTGAACGTAAGGGGAAAGTATATAGTTAATGGCAGCATTGATATGCAGAGGGAACTTGGAATGCAAGTTCATAGCTCACTGAAGGGGAGAGCACGTATATAGGGTGGTAAAGAAGGTGTATGGTATGCTTGCCTTCACTGCCATGCCATTGAATAATTGGTGTAGGGAAGTCATGATGCAGTTTTATAGGACTGGTTAATCTGCATTTGGAGCATTGTGTGCAGTTCTGGTTGCCCCATTACAGGAAATATGTGGAGGCTTTGGAGAGGGTGCTGTAAAGGTCTACTAGAATGCTGCCTTGGTGCGGGGGTTCAACTACAGGGAGAGGTTACATAGACTTGGATTGTTTTCTCTGGAACATCAGAGGTTGAGGGGAGATTTTTTAGAAGTATATACATTTATGAGAGGCATAGATAGGTCATAAGGTCATAAGTGATAGGAGCAGAATTAGGCCACTCAGCCCATCAAGTCCACTCCACCATTCAATCATGGCTGATCTATCTCTCCCTCCTCACCCCATTCTCCTGCCTTCTTCCCTTAACGCCTGACACCCGTACTAATCAAGAATTTATCTATCTCTGCCATAAAAATATCTATTGACTTTGCCTCCACGGCCTACTGTGGCAAAGAATTCCACAGGTTCACCACCCTCTGACTAAAGAAATACTTCCTCATCTCCTTCCTAAATGAACGTCCTTCAATTCTGAGGTGATGACCTCTAGTTCTAAACTCTCCCACTGGTGGAAACATCCTCTCTACATCCACTCTATCCAAGCCTTTCACTGTTCAGTAAGTTTCAATGAGGTCTCCCCTCATCTTTTTAAACTCCAGCGAGTATAGGCCCAGTGCCGTCAAACGCTCATCATATGTTAACCCACTGATTCCTGGGATCATTCTTGTAAACCCAGTTTTGGTATTCTAGCCCTCTTGAAATAAATGCCTTCCTTGCTACTGATTTGACTGGCAGATGAAATTATTGCAAATCCTGCACCAACACTTCCAAGTCCCATTGCACCTCTGATTTCTGGATTCTCTCCCCATTTAGAAAATAATCTACGCCTTTATTCTGACTACCAAAATGCATGACTCCACACTTCACTATTAATGCCTCCACAATCTCCAAAGCCACCTCTTTCAGAACCCTAAGAGGATGTCCATCCAGTCCAGATGACCTTCTGTCCTTTCAGCTTACAAGCACCTTCTCCTTAGTAATAGGCACTCCACTATCTTCCACCCCCTGACTCTTTTGAATTTCAGGCACGTTGCTGGTGAGTTCCGCTGTGAAGACTGATGCAAAAAAGTGATTAAATTCCTCTGCCATTTCTTTATTCCCCATTATCACTTCTCCTGCATCAGTTTTCAGCGGTCCAACGTCCACTCTTGTCTCTTTCTTACTCTTTCTATAACTGCATATTGAAATCTACCATGACCACGGTAGATAGGGTAGACAGTCAGAAGCTTTATCCCAGGGTGAAAATATCCAACACGAGAGGACATAGCTAAAAGGTGATAGGCGGAAGGTTTAATATAGACTAGACTAAGTGGGACCCGTTGGGAGGAAGAGGTGTGTGGGAGGGGTGTATGTGTGGGCAGAGGGGTTGTGGGGGTTGAGGGGTGTGTGTGGGTGGGGGGGTATGTGTGGGCAGGGGGAGTTTTGGGGGAGAGAGGTGTGTGGGCAGGGGAGGGTCTTCAGGGGTGTGTGTGGGAGGGGTGTGTGTGGGGGGTTGTGATGTGGGGGGGAGGGGTGTGGGGGTGGGGTTGGAGGGGTGTGGAAGCAGGGGGGGCAGGGGGGGGAGAGAGCTCGGAGAAAAGAAGGGGAAGAGCCATGGGGGAGAGTGCGGTATTACAGGGGAGGGGGTGTAGTGGTCATTTGGCTTGTTTTGCATGTCATTGTTGATGGCATATGCCTTTACATTTTTTTTTTTTTTTTAATAATATTTTTAATAGAAGCAAAGACATATTATGGTAAAAACATTTCATGTATATCAATCATACATTATTAATATTATCAATTGTGGATTGATTCTGCTTCTAGTTTTTTTATAGATAGAAAGTGAGAAAGAAAGAGAGAAGAGAAAAAACAACACAAATGTCAAGATAAAAAAAAGAGTGGAATAATTTACTAATAATACAACATTGGAGATAGGTTCGTAGGTTATAAAGTATAACTTTTCATCTAATCCTAAATTCAAGCTTCAGTTAGGTTCCCGTGCCGAACCGATCTACCACTTCAAATAATCAATGAATTGAGACCATATTCTAACAAAAAGTTCTTGTTTGTCCATTAAGACAAGTCTGATTCTTTCCAGGTGTAGGGTCTCCGACATTTCCATAATCCACATTTTAATTGTGGGGGTTATAGGACCTTTCCAAAATTTTAATATTAATTTTTTCCCAGTTATTATACTGTAGTCTAGGAAGTTTCTTTGGCTTGTTATGAGTGTTAGACTTTGTTCTGATATTCCAAGTATTATTAGTTTTGAGTCGGGATCCAATTTATTCAGAAATTATCCTAAAAATATCAATCCAGAAATTTTTAATTTTTAATTTTTATACAATTTGCAAAAGTATGTGTTAAGTTAATCGATGGGACCTCATTATCTAAGAGGGTGTTATAAATATAAATTATTAATTTTTCTGTATTAGGATGTTTATTCAAACATTCGTCAAGGATTTCTGATTCCCTAGTCCTATAATTTTGTGTATTAGATTTAACATAATCTCTAGGTTGTAGATATCTGAAAAAATTATTTGAGTGTAGTCCGTAGATCTGTTGTAACTCCTGAAATGAAAGAAAAGTGCCTTTCCTATAAAGATGTCCCATCTTTTTAATTACATAATTTTTCCATTGGGTGAAACCTTTATCCAATATGGAAGGTTTAAATAACAGATTGTTTACAATGGGAAAATAAAGTGGTATTTAATCCAATTTTAAAGCCATTTTTAATTGTTTCCAGATTTGTATACCACTATGATTAGCGGGAGCCCCCCGACCAAGAGAGGACAACAGAGGAGGATGACTGAATTTTGGAGCCTTCCCTCACAGTGGGAAACATTGATCCCGCTGTGTGGGGTTGTCTGTGTTAAAAAAAACTATCGTGTTCTGTGCTCTTTATTATTCGTATGGCTGTATGGCGACCACACATTTCACTGTACCAATTGGTACATGTGACAAATAAATGTATCTTGTATCTTGATCTTGTATTATAGGGTTTTCCCTATAGGGTTTTTTGTGCAATTGTGTGGGAGCAAACATAATCGCACCAATTTCAAAAGACAAACAGTCTTCCTTTTCCATCCTTAGCCAATCTGGTTGCTCATCCATTTCTTCCAGCCAGAAATTCATGTTTTTAATATGGACTGCCCAAAAATAAAACAAAAAATTTGGCAAAGCTAAACCTCCATTTATCTTTGATTTACATAAATGTTTTTTGCTTATTCTATGATTCTTATAATCCCAGATGAAACTTGTAAGAATCGACTTTAAAAAAAACAACTTTTGGGATATATGTCGGAATTGATTGAAATAGGTACAGTAATTGCGGTAAAAAAATCATTTTTATAGTATTAAATCTACCAAACATTGAAATGGGAAGTTTTCCAATAATGAATATTCTTATGCAGTTTATTCAGTAAAGGTGGGAAGCTTAATTTAAATAAACGAGTATATGTCTTAGTTACATAAATTCCTAAATATTTAAATTTTTCCTTAACTATTTTAAAAGGAAATTGTTGTAGTGTATGTAAATTGGCATGACCGTTATTGGCATGATTTCGCTTTTATTCCAATTAATTCTATATCCCGAAAACTGACCAAATTGAGTTATTAAATTTAATAGGTTTGGAATGCTAGTTTCTGGCTTTGTAATATATATTAATACATCATCTGCATATAAAGAGATATTATTCATTGTGTCTTTAGTATTATACCCGTATATTTCTGGGTGGGCTCTAACGCTTTCTGCCAATGGTTCAATTGCAAGAGTGAATAATAATGGGGATAGTGGGCATCCTTGTCTACAACCTCTAGAAAGGTTGAATTTACTTGATAACATTTGGTTTGTTATTATTCTAGCTGTTGGGTTAGAATATAAAAGTTTAACCCATGTACAGTTCTTCTCTCCCAATTGAAATGTTTCCATCACCGAAAATAAATATGACCATTCTACCTGATTAAATGCTTTTTCAGCATCTAACGAAATAATTGCTAGATCAGCATTAGCTATTCTATTTGAGTATATAATATTGAATAGTCGTCTCAGATTATAAAATGAGTAACGTTTTGGAATAAAACCTGCTTGGTCGGGGTGTATTAATTTGTTAATCACTAAACTCAATCTATGAGATAGGATTTTAGTTAATATTTTCTGATCAGTATTTAAGAGAGCTATAGCTCTATATGAACCTGGGTCTTCAAGATCCTTATCAGTTTTTGGTATAAGTGTTATTGCAGATTCGTTTAAAGTTTCTGGGAGTTTCTGTTGAGTATAAGCATATTTATACAGTGTCTGTAAGCGTGGGGAGATCAGATCATAATTTTTAAAATAAAATTCAGAGCTTAGGCCGTCAGGGCCTGCGGCCTTTCCATTTCTTAAAGATCTAATTGACTTCGATATCTTTTACCATTATTTCAGCCCCTAGTAATTCTTTCTCATTCAGATCTAAACCCGTAAGATTACATTTCTGTAAAAATGCTTCCATTCCTACTGATTGTTCTGTCACTTTAGTTGAGTAAAGTTTTTGATAGTATTGTAAAAATCTATCATTGATATCTTTGGGCAGTGTTAATATTTCTCCATTGTCTGATCTAATTTTATAAATTGTTTTTTCCCCGTCCAGTTTACGAAGTTGATGTGCTAATAGGTTTTGTGGTTTGTCACCAAATTCTAAATTTAATTGTTTTGTATGTTGATAAAGTTTTATAACTTGGTCTGAGTATATTTTATTTAACTTGTATTTCAGTGCTGCAATTTTATTATGTTTTGCCATAGAGGGTTCTACTGCGTTTTCTATGTCTAATTGCCTTATTTCCGTTTCCAATATCTGTTGTTTAGCCCTACTCTCTTTATTAAGAAATGCCTGTGAGGAGATTAATGCTCCTCGTACAAATGCTTTAAATGTTTCCCAAAGAAGGGAAGCAGAAATTTCAGGGTGGTCATTAGCCACAAAAAACATATTAATCTGTTTTACAAGGTATTCATGACATACCTTTTCATTTAATATTTGGGGGTTAAGTCTCCATTGTGTCTGTTTCTCGGCCATTCCGTTTAGTTTAATCATAAATGTTAGTGGAGCATGGTCCGAGATTATAATATTATGATATTGCGAGTTGTAGGTAAATGGAATAAGTTTAGAGTCCACCAAGAAATAGTCTATCCTTGAATAAGTTTTATGCACCGGTGAATAAAATGAATATTCTCGTCCGGTTGGATTTTCAATTCTCCAGACCTCCTTGATGTTGGTAGTATTAATATATGAATTAAAAAATTCTCTTGACTGAGATTTTAGTTTTCTTTGAGTCGATGATCTGTCTAAATAAGAATCTAGTGTACAATTTAAATCTCCACCAATTATTAAGTTATATTGTGTGCATTCCGGGATAGTATTGAGTATTCTCTTGAAAAACAATGGGCTATCGAAATTTGGTCCATATACGTTAAGAAGAGTAACTCTTTTTGAGTATAACTCACCTACTAATACAATATATCTGCCATCAATATCTTCTGTAGTTGATATATGTTTAAACGGTATACCTTTACGGATTAATATTGCAACCCCTCTAGATTTATGTGAGAATGAAGAGTGATACGTTTTAGCAATCCATTTTGCTTTCAATCTGTGCTGCGCTTCCTTTTTAAGATGTGTTTCCTGGAGGAATATTATATCTGCTTTAAGTGATTTTAAATGAGCTAATACTTTACCTCTTTTGATTGGTTCATTAATTCCCTTAACATTCCAACTGCAAAATGTAATTCCTTCACCCCCAATTTTTATATTGACGTCTTGCATCTTATGATTAAGGTGGTCTATGATGGAGCAAATGGTTCAGCACATTAAACCCTACCTTACACCCGAACATCAAATAGATGAATTTTAGGTCTCGTAGATTTTCCTCTCGTACATATCTCCTTGAGTAAGACTTACAATTCCATTCTAAATAAAAATTATGATATAATATAAAATAGAAAAAATAAAAAAAGTATTATAGTTGGTGCAGTTAGTGATAGCCACCCTAATGTGACTAAACATCTAAGGACTTCCGTAGCCTTTGGTAAAAAAAAAGTATTACTAGCTCCGTACTCTCCTTGAAAGAAAAGTTACAATTTCAATGAAAACAGTATATGGGGGAGGGGAAACAATAGTTATATTCCATTGGTGGAATAATTATTAGTCTCAAAGTAAAATATTAGTCTCGTATAGCAAAAATATTAGTCAAAGATTAGTAAAAAATATCAAAGAAAAAAACTCCTAAATTTTTATTAATAAATTGCCTGAATCACCCATTACTTATGTTCATACTTTTAGCTAATTCTGAGTTGATCCAATTAACAATAGTTAATAATAATTAGTAATCATGATTAGTAGTAATTAGTAATAATTAGTACAGAAACATAAATATTATATATCAATAGCAAGATTACTCAATTCTCATTATAAATTTTAAGCAGTCCTTAAGTATAGCAATTTAAAGTTCCATTTCTTCTCTGCGGAGTAACGATATCCGGTACCGTCAGGTGTGTGTTGAGTGTTGAGTGTTGAGTGTTATTCATCCTCGGTCTCAGCCTTGCTCTCGATGTTCTCGGTGTTCTCGATGTTCTGGGCAAATTCAAGAGCTTTTGTGTGTTTGATAAAGAAATATTCCTTCTTGTCGTAGATGATTCTCAGTGTAGCGGGATACATCAGTCCTTATCTCAGATTTTTAATATTCTTGAGTATTCTTCTTGTGTCTGTAAACAGTGCTCTTTTCTTGACGACCTCCTCGAAGTAATCTCGAAATATACTGATTTTATCTCCTTCAAATATGAGATTTCTGCTGCGAACGATTTTCTTCATCATACCTCCAAAACATTGTCATATTGCACCTTCACTATCAGTTGTCTTGGTGGGGCGCCCTCCTTTGGACGGCATCTCAATGCTCTGTGTGCCCGAGCAAGTAAAGGTACTTGATCCAGATTTTAAACTTTTTTCAATAGATCTGCAGCAAATTCACGGGGGTCACGATTCCCCTCTCTGCCTTCCCGAATGCACACAATTCTTAAATTCTGGCGTCTCTGACGTCCCTCCAAGTCAGTACGTTTTTCAGTTATTTTATGCAATAAGTATGATAAACGCTTGTTCTCGGCGAGAAGCTTTTTTGTAGTTTTAGAGCTTGTTTCAGCAATTTGCTCTAATTCAATTACAATTTTATGTTGTTGATCTAGTGCCTGGGTGATGGGATCCAACTTAGAATTAAATCTGGATTCCATCAAATTCAATTTAGCATTTACCTCTTCAATCTTTTGATTAAGATGTTCTTCCATGTTTAACTTCCAGGTGTCCAGTACATCATGTACAGAGGTTATGACCTCTTCTGTAATTTCTTCTTTAATTTCTTCCTTAAACATTTTCAATTCTTCCTTAAAGTTCTGTTTAAGGTTTTTCAATTCTTCCATTATCTTTGCGATTTCTTGTGCGAGGAAACATCTTAGTTCTTCTACCTCTGTTTTTTTCTTCTTTGAGATGTCTTCCTGGGACGACAGTAAAACTGAGCCAGAGGCTTCAGTCGGGCCTACTTCTCTGCCCTTACTGGCTTTTCTCGTCTTGGGGGGGGGGGTTGTTGTGTAGACATACCGCCGTTGTCTCGCGCCTGATGACGTCACACGCTTACTGCAAGCAGCCGGTGCCGTTATCTGCAGGTCAGTCCCGATCTTTTCCCCCGTTTTCAAGCGGATGTGCCTTTACATTTTAGACAGCCCGTTATATTGTGGGTGGGATTTATGACGTGTTTTTGGGCGTGTTTGGAGCTTAGATGCTTGCGCAGAAGTTTAGGTTTTAGTGTGGAGAGACGATAGAGAAGGTTAATCCTTCTACCATGTGAGATCATGCGGGATCATGCGGATCTTGCCAGTGTTACGGAGACACGAGGATTTTCTAATGTCTAAAGTAATAAGCTGGAGTTCGAAGAAGATTGTAGTAACGAGTCGGAAGAAACTTGGATGTATCTTACTGTTTTCTATCAACAATAAAGCATTTATTCATCAAAAGACTGTGTTTTGAAGCCATATCTGAGAAGAAGTTCTGAGTGAGCTTGCATGCGTTTAGAAGACACCCCCTTCCACCATTCTCATCCAATGCGACTTTTTCGTGTCGTATCCCCCTTCTCTGCCTCCGTCTGCGCTGAGGCCTAATGGCGGAGCTGGGGGCCTCCAACCTGCGACCGACCCCGAGGCTACGGAGGCAGAGCCAGCCAGGACTTACCAATGAGAGGCTGGCCGTCTTCGGGGCTGAGGCAGCGGTGGCCCGACTTGCTGGTGCGGCGTTCTGGCTTTCGGCGGCGGCCTGGAGCTGATACAGCAGGGTCCGGAGCGGAGACTGCGGGACTCGGAGCTGGGGCAGCGGCCTGGAGTGGAGACTGCGGGACCCGGAGCTGGGGCAGCGGCCTGGAGCAGAGACTGCGGGACCCGGAGCTGGGGCAGCGGCCTGGAGCGGAGACTGCGGGACCCGGAGCTGGGGCGGCGGCGCGGAGCGGAGACTGCGGGACCCGGAGCTGGGGCAGCAGCCTGGAGCTGGGGCGGCGGCCCGGAGCTGATGCTGTGGCGGGCCGTCTCGGAGCGGAGACGGCGTTCCGGCTTTCGGCGGCGGCGACATCACCACGGAGGTCCGCTGGACTGGAGGGTGGCATCTTCAGCCTGGATCGATCGCCTCAGCACAGAGGGAGAACAAGGAGGGAAGAGACGGAGACTAAAGGCTCTGTCTTACCTGTATGCGGTCATCGGCGGTGAAGCGCGGCGTCGCCGGTAGCGAGGACCGCGCGGCAATGGCGAAAGCGTCGAGCCTATCCACCGGAGCGCCGCATGGATGCTGTGCGGGGGCCGAGTTAATTCAAACACGGCGGGTCCCACGTGCTTGCGGTAAGTACAAAAAAGGGCGGGCCGACTGCGATGACGTCAGCCCGCCGCACGTGACTCACCAGCGGCGGCTGTGGCGGCGGCCATCCTGATCGCGGAGGCTGTAGCGGTGGCTGTGCCTGCGGCCGTGCCGCACACGTGCCTCACTGGCGGAGACACGTGCCTCACTGGCGGAGGCTGTGGCAGTGGTTTGACGCACGGCGCTCGAGCCACACTGGCGGCGGCCCGTGCGGGCGGCCGTGCCGCACTCGTGCATCACTGGTGGAGGTTGTGCGGTGAGTATATAGTTTTCGACATTGTCGGTTTTATTTTAGCACCGCCGCACGGCCCCGGAATTGTACGTTCTCACGAGTGCGCGATCTATGGCGGCAGATTCTTCCCGTTTCGCCGCCAATGACCGCAGACTCGTGAGACAGGCCTTTAAGACTTTGCCTCCATCACAGTGAGGATGTGCTTGGTGAACTCACTGTGGTGGATGTTTAATTTGTGTTTATTGTATGTTTTGTTATTATTGGTTCTGTGTATGACTGCAGGCAACATAATTTCGTTCAGACCGAAAGGTCTGAATGACAATAAAGGAATCTATCTATCTATCTATCAAATAGCGGCTAGGGTGCTAATTACCTGAAAGATTTGAAAATCTGCCGTTGCAGGGGGCAGGAGTGAGCGAGGGGGACCAGAAGGGAAGTGGTTGGGGGTGCGATGGGGATGCACCGTGGGTGCTGGTCGGTTCGCTGGTCGCTTCGCTGGTCGCTTCGCTGGTCGTTCTCCTCCGCTGGGAGTCTCTGCTTTCCGTTTGGCGACATCGGCGCCATCTCCGACTCCGCGCTAGCTGGGCTGGATCGGGCCGGGCCGGGTCGGGCCATCCAGAACCTCCCGAAGCTGCAGTAAAGACACAGGGGGGGGGGGTGCTCAGGGTGTGTGTGGGCAGGGGGAGGGTTGTGAGGGGTGTGTGGAAGGGAAGGGTGTGTGGGAGGGAGGGGTGTGTGTGGGAGGGGGGGGTGTTGGGGTGTGTGGGCAGTGGGGAGAGAGTGCTCGGAGAAAAGACGGGGGAAGAGCCATGGGGGAGTGTGCGGTATTACGGGGGAGGGGGGCAGGAGCCAGCGAGGGGGACCAGAGGGGAAGTGGTTGGCGGTGCGATAGGGACTCACAGCGGGCGCTGGCCGCTTCGCTGGTCGTTGTCCTCCACACGGTTCCGGAC
>CM075977.1:367833828-367910470 GCA_038087875.1 Malacoraja senta
GCTCCCCATTTGGCGGTCTATAATACACCCGTATAAGTGTTGCTACACCTTTCCCATTTCTCAGTTCCACCCAAATAGCCTCCCTAGACGAGCCCTCTAATCTATCCTGCCAAAGCACTGCTGTAATTATCTTCCTTGACAAGCAATGCAACACCCCCACCTCTTGCCCCTCCAATTCTATCACCCCTGAAGCAACGAAATCCTGGAATATTTATTTGCCAATCACAGCCCTCCTGCAACCATGTTTCACTGATCGCCACAACATCATACTTCCAGGTGTCAATCCAGGCTCTAAGCTCATCCACCTTTCTTACAATGCTCCTAGCATTAAAATATACACATTTAAGAAACCCACCACCACTTATTCTCTGTTTATTATCTTTTTCTTCTTTCTCCCCTACATTTTGGGTCCGAGTGCTTCCCTTCTCTGCCTCCTGCCTCCCACATTTTCCACTAGCTTTCTCTATTTGAGTCCCTCCCCACAACCGTTCTAGTTTAAAGTCTCCCCAATAGCCTTTGCAAATCTCCCCGCCAGGATATTGGTCCCCCTCGGGTTCAAGTGCAACCCGTCCTTTCTGTACAGGTCACTCCTTCCCCAAAAGAAGTCCCAATGATCCAGAAATTTGAATCCCTGCCCGCTGCACCAGTTCCTCAGCCACGCATTTAACCTCCACCTCACTCCATTCCTACTCTCACCGAGGGAAAATAGAGAATGCTATTAGACAGTGTGTGAGGCAGGAGGCAGAGAAGGAAAGCACTCAGACCCAACATGTAGGCAGGAAAGAAGAAAACAATAATAAACAGAGAATAAGAGGTGGTGGGGTTCTTAAATGGGTGAGCAGAGAAACAGAGGGGTGTAAAATGCGGGCGGAAGCAATAGGTAGCAAGGTGAAAAGTAAAAGTGGCAGGCAGACAAATCCAGGGCAAAAATCAAAAAGAGCCACTTTTCAACATAATTGTATAAGGGGTAAGAGCGTTGTAAAAACAAGCCTGAAGGCTTTTGTGTCTCAATGCAAGGAGCATTCGTAATAAGGTGGATGAGTTGAACGTGCAGATAGCAATTAATGATTATGATATAGTTGGGATCACGGAGACATGGCTCCAGGGTGACCAAGGCTGGGAGCTGAACATCCAGGGATATTCAATATTCAGGAGGGATTGAGAGAAAGGAAAAGGAGGTGGGGTAGCGTGCTGGTTAGAGAGGAGATTAACGCAGTGGAAAGGAGGTCATTAGCTTGGAGGATGTGGAATCGGTATGGGTAGAGCTGCGAAACATTAAGGGGCAGAAAACGCTGGTGGGTGTTGTGTACAGGCCACCTAGCAGTAGTAGTGAAGTTGGGGATGGCATCAAACAGGAAATTAGAAATGCGTGCAACAAAGGCAAAACAGTTATAATGGGTGACTTCAATCTACATATAGATTGGGTGAATCAAATTGGCAGGGGTGCTGAGGAAGAGGATTTCTTGGAATGTATGAGGGATAGTAATCTAAACCAACATGTAGAGGAACCAACGAGAGAGCAGGCTATTCTAGACTGGGTATTGAGTAATGAGGAAGGGTTAGTTAGCAGTCTTGTTGTGCGTGCCCCCTTGGGCAAGAGTGACCATAATATGGTTGAGTTCTTCATTAGGATGGAGAGTGACATTGTTAATTCAGAAACAACGGTTCTGAACTTAAAGAAAGGTAACTTTGAGGGTATGAGACATGAATTGGCCAAGATTGACTGGCAATTAGTTCTAAAAGGGTTGACGGTGGATATGCACTGGAAGGCATTTAAAGACTGCATGGATGAACTACAAAAATTGTTCATCCCAGTTTGGCAAAAGAATAAATCAGGGAAGGTAGTGCATCCATGGGTAACAAGGGAAATCAGGGATAGTATCAAAGCAAAAGATGATGCGTACAAATTAGCCAGAAAAAGCAGCATACCAGAGGACTGGGAGAAATTCAGAGACCAGCAGAGGAGGACAAAGGGCTTAATTAGGAAAGGGAAAATAGATTATGAAAGGAAACTGGCAGGGAACATAAACACTGACTGCAAAAGTTTTTATAGATATGTGAAGAGAAAGAGATTAGTTAAAACAAATGTAGGTCCCTTGCAGTCAGAAACAGGTGAATTGATCATGGGGAACAAGGATATGGCGGACCAATTGAATAACTACTTTGGTTCCGTCTTCACTAAGGAAGACATAAATAATCTGCCGGAAATAGCAGGGGGCCGCGGGTCAAAGGAGATGGAGGAACTGAATGAAATCCAGGTTAGTCGGGAAGTGGTGTTGGGTAAATTGAATGGATTAAAGGCCGATAAATCACCAGGCCAGATAGGCTGCATCCCAGAGTACTTAAGGAAGTAGCTCCAGAAATAGTGGATGCATTAGTGATAATTTTTCAAAACTCTTTAGATTCTGGAGTAGTTCCTGAGGATTGGAGGGTAGCAAACGTAACCCCACTTTTTAAGAAGGGAGGGAGAGAGAAAACGGGGAATTACAGACCAGTTAGTCTGACATCGGTAGTGGGGAAACTGCTAGAGTCAGTTATTAAAGATGGGATAGCAGCACATTTGGAAAGTGGTGAAATCATTGGACAAAGTCAGCATGGATTTACGAAAGGTAAATCGTGTCTGACGAATCTTATAGAATTTTTCGAGATGTAACTAGTAGAGTGGATAGGGGAGAACAGTGGATGTGTTGTATCTGGACTTTCAGAAGGCTTTCGACAAGGTACCACATAAGAGATTAGGATACAAACTTAAATCACACGGTATTGGGGGTTCAGTATTGATGTGGATAGAGAACTGGCTGGCAAACAGGAAGCAAAGAGTAGGAGTAAACGGGTCTTTTCACAATGGCAGGCAGTGACTAGTGGGGTACCGCAAGGCTCAGTGCTGGGACCCCAGCTATTTACAATTTATATTAATGATCAGGACGAGGGAATTGAAAGCAACATCTCCAAGTTTGCGGATGACACTAAGCTGGGGGGCAGTGTTAGGCTGTGAGGAGGATTCTAGGAGACTGCAAGGTGACTTGGATAGGCTGGGTGAGTGGGCAAATGTTTGGCAGATGCAGTATAATGTGGATAAATGTGAGGTTATCCACTTTGGGGGCAAAAACGGGAAGGCAGACTATTATCTAAATGGTGGCCGATTAGGAAATGGGGAGATGCAGCGAGACCTGGGGTGTCATGGTACACCAGTCATTGAAAGTAGGCATGCAGGTGCAGCAGGCAGTGAAGAAAGCGAATGGTATGTTGGCCTTCATAGCAAGAGGATTTGAGTATAGGAGCAGGGAGGTTCTACTGCAGTTGTACAGGGTCTTGGTGAGACCACACCTGGAGTATTGCGTACAGTTTTGGTCTCCAAATCTGAGGAAGGACATTATAGCCATAGAGGGAGTGCAAAGAAGGTTCACCAGACTGATTCCTGGGATGTCAGGACTTTCATATGAAGAAAGACTGGATAGACTTGGCTTATACTCGCTAGAATTTAGGAGATTGAGAGGGGATCTTATAGAAACGTACAAAATTCTTATGGGGTTGGACCAGGCTAGATGCAGGAAGATTGTTCCCGATGTTGGGGAAGTCCAGGACAAGGGGTCACAGCTTAAGAATAAGGGGGAAATCCTTTAAGACCGAGATGAGGAAAAACTTTTTCACACAGAGAGTGGTGAATCTCTGGAACTCTCTGCCACAGAGGGTAGTTGAGGCCAGTTCATTGCTATATTTAAGAGGGAGTTAGATGTGGCCCTTGTGGCTAAAGGGATCAGGGGGTATGGGAGAGAAGGCAGGTACGGGATACTGAGTTGGGTATGATCAGCCATGATCATATTGAATGACGGTGCAGGCTCGAAGGGCCGAATGGCCTACTCCTGCACCTATTTTCTATGTATCTATGTCTCTATGTATCATGATCCCCTGCTGGACCCTATGCTGTTTGCATATCGGGCCAATAGATCTGTGGATGATGCAGTCAACCTAGGCCTGCACTTCATCCTCAGCGCCTAGACCGTCAGGGACCTATGCGAGGATCCTGTTTGTTGACTTACTTACTTACTTACTTATCAGCTATCTGCATTCCAATGGAAGATATTATGAAAAGCTGGCATGGACCAGACCAGTAATATAGTTGACTGGTCTACATCCTCCTTCTCTAGCACCTCCCTCATAACTAAAACAAGCAATGCACATATGTGAGGCAGCAAAGCGGTATGAATATATATATAAATGTAACTAACAATTAAAGCAAAGCAAGTAAAGTAGCATTGGTCAAAGTAAAAACAGTTAGACATAGCCTTTGTATCTAGGACTTGGCTTGCAAATCCGTCCTGCACGTGTCTGGTATAACCCCTCTGTGGCACTCTTCACAGGTGCTGCCACTATAGGCACAGGGTTCTTAGCAGGTGAACTGTCTGCAGGTATAGGTTTCACAGGTGAATTTTCAATGGGTGTCTTCACAGGTGATTTCTTCGCCAGCACCAACCCCACAGCTGGTTCTTCCACTGGTGCAGACACGGGCTTTGCTGTCTCATGTCCATCGTTTAGAAGAGCATTTCCGCCTCCTATCCGCATAATTTCATTTGGGTAATCTGCAGGATCGTATGGGATCTGCTGCGATGACACCGGCTCATTTACTGGTAGAATGTGCCTCTGATTCCTTCTGTGGAAACTTCCTTCTGACTGGAGCAGATAGGAGTGGAGCTCCTGTCATGCCTCTTTGACCGTGCCCAAGCGGTCATAGCCTTTCTGTGTTTGTACCCTGACAGTTTGTCCTTCCATCAAAGGTTCAAGTGGTGAAGAGTGGGTACGTATTTATCTCGATAACAGTCGTTGTGCTGGAAAGTCAATTGTTGTGTCACGTAGAACATTTCGGATATTCAGGAGATCTAAGAACAAGTCCGACCTGGCACAGTAGGACTTTTCCAAGACCTGTTTAGCGCTGCGGACTGCTCACTCAGCCAGTACATTCGACTGTGGATAATCCAGACTGCTGGTGATATGCTTAAAGTCCCATTGTGCAGCAAAATCTTTAAAGTGTTGGCTTGTGAACTGCCCGGCATTATTGGCCAGGAGGATTTGTGGTGCCCCATGGACGGAGAAGTGCCTCCTCAGCTTCAGAGTTCGCTTGTGAAAATATGTCCCACGTAGCTCACCTGATTGACACGGGACTTGCATTTATGAGGATTGAGTTTTAAATTCACTTCCCTGGCACGATTAAGCACTTTTCTCAAGTTGTCCTCATGTTCTTTCACGTTTCTGCCCGCACAATGATAATGTCAACAATGATCACGCTGGGTTGACCTTCAAAGATCTGTTCCATATTATGTTAGAACACCTCACTGGCCGAGATGATTCCGAATGGCATCCGTAGGATCCTATAGCGGCCAAACGAGGTGCTGAAGGTGGTGAGCATTGATGATTTGCGGTCGAGGGGAATCTGCCAGAAAGAGGTTTTGGAGTCTAGCACGGAAAATATCGTTGCTTTTCCCATGCGGGCAGCCACTTACTCCACTGTACGCATGGGGTGATGCGGCCTTTTCAGGGCAACATTCTGGTCCTTGGGGTTGATACATATACGGATCTCTTGTTTGTTCTTTTTTGTGGTAGCGACCATCGAGGACACCCAGTCGGTGGGTCCATCACAGGTGTGATAACCCCCAATGCTTGCATTCTATCTAATTCAGCTTTGAACCGGTCACGCATGGCTATGGGAATGCGATGTGCAGAATGAACGGGTCTCACGTCTGGGTCCATGGTCATTGAATATGTTACTGGAAGCTTTCCGAGCTTGTCGGTGAAGAGATCGTTGTAATCCGTGAGGATTTGTTGTGATGAATCATCTTTAGTTGGTGAACGACCTTGCTGAACAAAACCAGCCCCATATCTTTTCATGCTTGAATCCCTAATAGTGGTACTGCACCAGTTAGGACGATATAAAATGGTAATCTGTAAGTCTGTCCCGCTAGGTGGCTCTGTAACTTTATCCGTCCGATAGGATCAATCTTGCTGCCACCATACGCCAATAGAGTGGCACTGCATGCTTTTAGTTGCTCAGCATTCGCAGCATTTTGTATGCGTTTAAAATCCACTTGAGACATAATATTGCACTTGGCTCTGGTGTCCATTTTCATTTTGACTGTAGTATCATTCACCAGTTACCGTGACCATGGCCGCATTGTTCTTGACTCTTTGTCATTCGATCGTGTCCATTTGCAGGGTGATACCGTCCATGTTAGGCGATTCTTCCACGCTGTTATCAGATGGCTTGGATGGTGGTTCGGACTGTAACTGGTGTGTAATTATGCTCCTAGAGCTAACCCCTCTTAGTCTAGTTCAGTAAAACACTGAGTCAAGCACTGGACCACTAAACTTTATTTTATGAAACAATAACGAACTCCCTATACAATACCTAACCACCGCGGGTTCGATCCTTGTCTCTGCTTGTCCAAGCCCTTCAGCCTCGTGCAAGCAGATACCTCCAAAAGGTTACGCAGTCCCAAGCGCCCCTCCAGAAGATCGACAACGATCCTAGTGGGGATAATTTTTTATAGGTCATCGGACCCTGCAGGACAGAACTACAATGGAGTGGCAGCCCCTACAAACCAATCACAGATATCGATTACATTAAAGTGTTATTGACAGTTCCCCAACCCAATCACAAAGCACCCCATTACAATGTTTCTACAGAAGCTTCTGGAAAGAAGTCAGTTGACCCAAGTAATACAACATTCTCCCAGGGAGTATAAACAATTCAAACAAGGCTTCACACTTCAGCCAATCATCAAACAGCAACATTAACACCTTGCAACATTATTTACAATACCGTTTCACACCCCCCTTTTATAACCAATTCCCACTATGCATTTGCAGACCTTCATACATATTGACAAAGTTAGGACATCTGGACCTCTCCTTATCATCAATTTCCATCTAGGATCCAGACTCCTTGGAGCCCTGATTCCATCTTGCAACTTTCACAGAAAGAGACCAAGCAGGCCCTACAAATGCAAAGATCCTCCATTTTATAATAACTCTATTTTGGCCAATATTCACAGGTGTACAGGTTGCTTAGTAATCTCTATGTTGTAAGCATGTCGTGTGGATCGGCAACATCTCCAAAAGTGGTTACGTCTCTTGCAGCCGTGGCAGATTTGACCGAAAGCAGGGCATTTCTCCGTCTTTGTAACATGATTGCCTCCACAGTTGGTACAGTCGGTGAAAAATCGTGTCCCAGGCTTATCAGACTGGACTCGCATCATTACCCTCAGCTTACGTTCTCTCCTGAATCAGCCGGTGTAGCATTAATGCAAATTGTCGATGGCGGCATAGTATTTAGTGTTTTAGTGTGAGCATCAGTCATTTTGTGAATTTTATGAGCTTGTCACAAAGATCTCCAAATCTGCAGTTCCTTGTTGCTATCTTTAAAACATTGATATAAGATTCAATCAGCTCACCAGCCTTCTGATTCCGTGTGTTAAACTTGTGTTGTTCCATAGTGAGATTAGTTTGAGGGCTGCATAGCTGCCGAAATTTCTTCTTGAGACAATCAGGATACTCTTTCAATACAGCGGGGGTGATAATCTCTTCTCCATCCCCGTCGGCAGGCTGCCTCACCTCCCCCGCATAGACAAAGGACTTTGCACATTGGATAGCCTCCTGTCCTACAGGATTGAGGAGAATGGATGCTTCAACATGGAGAGGCTTGTCATGGTGTGCAGCATCAATGAAGACATCATATTCTTCCTTGAAGATACGCCATCATATAACCATATAACCATATAACCATAACAGCACGGAAACAGGCCATTTCGGCCCTTCAAGTCCGTGCTGAACATTAAAAAAAAAAAATTTTTTAATTAAAAATAAATACTTCCTCCTAGTCCCATCTACCTGCACTCAGACCATAACCCTCCATTCCTTTCCCGTCCATATACCCATCCAATCTATTTTTAAAGGATAACATCGAACCTGCCTCCACCACTTCCACTGGAAGCTCATTCCACACAGCTACCACTCTCTGAGTAAAGAAGTTCCCCCTAATGTTCCCCCTAAACTTCTGTCCCTTAATTCTCAAGTCATGTCCCCTTGTTTGAATCTTCCCTACTCTCAATGGGAAAAGCTTATCCACGTCCACTCTGTCTAACCCGCTCATAATTTTAAAGACCTCTATCAAGTCCCCTCTTAACCTTCTGCGCTCCAAAGAATAAAGACCTAACTTGTTCAACCTTTCTCTGTAACTTAGTTGCTGAAACCCAGGCAACATTCTAGTAAATCTCCTCTGTACTCTCTCTATTTTGTTGACATCCTTCCTATAATTAGGCGACCAAAATTGTACTCCATACTCCAGAATTGGCCTCACCAATGCCGTGTACAATTTTAACATTACATCCCAACTTCTATATTCAATGCTCTGATTTATAAAGGCCAGCACACCAAAAGCTTTCTTTACCACCCTATCTACATGAGATTCCACCTTCAGGGAACTATGCACAGTTATTCCTAGATCCCTCTGTTCAACTGCATTCCTCAATTCGCTACCATTTACCATGTACGTCCTATTTTGATTTGTCCTGCCGAGATGTAGCACCTCACATTTGTCAGCATTAAACTCCATCTGCCATCTTTCAGCCCACTCTTCCAAATGGCCTAAATCTCTCTGTAGACTTTGAAAATCTACTTCATTATCCACAACACCACCTATCTTAGTATCATCTGCATACTTACTAATCCAATTTTCCACACCTTCATCCAGATCATTGATGTACATGACAAACAACAGTGGACCCAACACAGACCCCTGAGGCACCCCACTAGTCACCGGCCTCCAACCTGACAAACAGCCATCCACCATTACTCTCTGGCATCTCCCATTCAGCCACTGTTGAATCCATCTTGCTACTCCACCATTAATACCCAACAATTGAATCTTCTTAACCAACCTTCCATGAGGAACCTTGTCAATGGCCTTACTGAAGTCCATATAGACAACATCCACTGCTTTACCCTCATCAATTTCCCTAGTAACCTCTTCGAAAAATTCAAGAAGATTAGTCAAGCATGACCTTCCAGGCACAAATCCATGTTGACTGTTCCTAATCAGACCCTGCTTATCCAGATGCTTATATATATTATCTTTAAGTATCCTTTCCATTAATTTGCCCACCACTGACGTCAAACTAACAGGTCTATAATTGCTAGGTTTACTCTTCGAACCCTTTTTAAACAACGGAACAACATGCGCAGTACGCCAATCCTCCGGCATTATTTCCGTTTCTAATGACATTTGAAATATTTCTGTCATAGCCCCTGCTATTTCTACACTAACTTCCCTCAATGTCCTAGGGAATATCCTGTCAGGACCTGGAGACTTATCCGTTTTCATATTTTTCAAAAGTGTCCACACCTCCTCTTCTTTGAATCTCACAGTTTCCATTGCTACTCTGCTCGTTTCCCTTACCTCACATAATTCCATATCCTTCTCCTTCGTGAATACCGAAGAAAAGAAATTGTTCAATATCTCCCCCATCTCTTTTGGCTCTGCAGATAGCTGTCCACTCTGACTCTCTAATGGACCGATTTTATTCCTTGTTATCCTTTTGCTATTAATATAGCTGTAGAAACCCTTTGGATTTACTTTCACCTTACTTGCCAAAGCAACCTCATATCTTCTTTTAGCTTTTCTAATTTCTTTCTTAATATTCTTTTTACATTCTTTATACTCCTCAAGCACGTCATTTACTCCATGCTGCCTATAATTATTGTAGATCTCTCTCTTTTTCTGAACCAAGTGTCCAATTTCCCTTGAAAACCATGGCTCTTTCCATTTTTTACTATTTCCTTTCAACCGAACAGGGACATAAAGATTCTGTACTCTTAAAATTTCACCCTTAAATGTCCTCCATTTTTCTTCTACATCCTTCCCATAAAACAACATGTCCCAATTCACTCCTTTTAAATCCTTTCGCATCTCCTCAAAGTTAGCCTTTCTCCAAACAAAAATCTCAACCCTAGGTCCAGTTCTGACCCTCTCCATAATTATATTGAAACTAATGGTATTGTGATCACTGGACCCGAAGTGCTCCCCGACGCATACCTCCGCCACCTGCCCTGTCTCATTTCCTAACAGGAGGTCCAGCACTGCCCCTTCTCTAGTAGGTACCTCTATGTATTGCTGCAAAAAACTATCTTGCACACATTTTACAAACTCCAAACCATCCAGCCCTTTTACAGAATGTGTTTCCCAGTCTATGTGTGGAAAATTGAAATCTCCCACAATCACTACCTTGTGCTTACTACTAATATCTGCTATCTCCTTACATATTTGCTCTTCCAATTCTCGCTCTCCTATATTGCCTTCAAAAGCATCGGCCATGTTCGTTCAGCAAACATACTTTTCAAACCACTCCTGTGAAGAAAAGAGAGAGAGAGACTCACGAAGCTCAAGCCGATGAAGTTCCGGAATTCTTCTGACACCATGTATGAAGTCTCATGAATAACAACAAGTCGTTTAACTTCATATTATGTTCTTTATTGAACATATAAGTGTAAGACCTAACAGAAGCTTCTATACAGTCTCCATTCGATATCGAACTGCCGGTCGTGCCTTTGAGCACCGAGTTTATCAGATCGCTGCATTCCAATGGAAGATATTATAAAAAGTTGGCATGGACCAGACCAGCAATATAGTGACTGGTCTACACCGCCATCCTGGGAATTAACCTGGCAAACCTACGCTGCACTCCCTCAATAGAAATAATGTTCTTCCTCAAATTAGGAGACCAATACTGCACACAATACTCCAGGAGTGGTCTCACCAGGGCCCCGTACAATTGCAGTAGGACCTCCTTGCTCCTAAACTCAATTCCTCTCTCCAGAGATGCTGCCTGTCCTGCTGAGTTATTCCAGCATTTTGTGTCTATCTACCATTCAGATAATAATCTGCCTCCAAAGTGGATAACCTTACATTTATCCACATTATACTGCATCTGCCATGCATCTGCACATTCACGCTACCTTTCTTAGTCATCTTGCAGCCTCATAGCTTCCTCCTCGCAGCTCACCCTGCCACCCAGCTTTGTGTCATCAGCAAACTTGGATGTTATTTTAATTCCTTTGTTTAAATCGTTAATATATTTTGTAAATAACTGGGATCCCAGGACTGAGCCTTGCGGCACCCCACTAGTCACTACCCACCAAGACACACCAATGCCTAAACATCCTTGGGAGTCGCAGGAAATTTGACATGTCTCAGATGAATGTTATAGACAATAGACAATAGACAATAGGTGCAGGAGTAGGCCATTTGGCCCTTCGAGCCAGCACCGCCGTTCAATGTGATCATGGCTGATCATCCCCAATCAGTACCCCGTTCCTGCCTTCTCCCCATATCTCCTGACTCCACTATCTTTAAGAGCCCTATCTAGCTCTCTCTTGAAAGTATCCAGAGAACCGGCCTCTGAGGCAGAGAATTCCACAGACTCACAACTGTGAGAAAAAGTGTTTCCTCGTCTCCGTTCTAAAAGGCTTACCCCTTATTCTTAAACTGTGGCCCCTGGATCTGGATTCCCCCAACATCAGGAACATGTTTACTGCCTCTAGCGTGTACAAACCCTTAACAATCTTATATGTTTCAATGAGTATCCTCTCATCCTTCTAAACTCCAGAGTGTACAAGCCCAGCCGCTCCATTCTCTCAGCATATGACAGTCCCGCCATCCCGGGAATTAACCTTGTAAACCTCAATAGCAAGAATGTTCTCCTCAAATTAGGGGACCAAAACTGCACACAATACTCCAGGTGTGGTCTCACTAGGGCCCTGTACAACTGCAGAAGGACCTCTTTGCTCCTATACTCGACTCCTCTTGTTATAAAGGCCAAAATGCCATTCGCTTTCTTCACTGCCTGCTGTACCTGCATGCTTACTTTCATAGACTGATGAACAAGGACCCCCAGATCCCTTTGCACTTCCCCTTTTCCCAATTTGACGCCATTTAGATATTAATCTGCCTTCCTGTTTTTGCTACCAAAGTGGATAACCTCACATTTATCCACATTAAACTTCATCTGCCATACATCTGCCCACTCCCCCAACCTGTCCAAGTCACCCTGCAGTTTCATAGCATCCTCCTCACAGTTCACACTGCCACCCAGCTTTGTGTCATCTGCAAATTTGCTAATGTTACTTTGAATCCCTTTATCCAAATCATTGATGTATATTGTAAATAGCTGCGGTTCCAGCACCGAGCCTTGCGGTACCTGACCAGTCACTGCCTGCCATTCTGAAAGGGACCCGTTAATCCCTACTCTTTGTTTTCTGTCCGCCAACCAATTTTCTATCCATGTCAGCACTCTACCCCCAATACCATGTGCCCTAAGTTTGCCCACTATTCTCCTATGTGGGACCTTATCAAATGCGTTTTTAAAGTCCAGGTACACTACATCCACTGGCTCTCCCTTGTCCATTTTCCTGGTTACATCCTCAAAAAATTCCAGAAGATTAGTCAAGCATGATTTCCCCTTATAAACTCATAGAGATGCACCATAGAAAGAATGCTGTTGGGTTGTATCACAACTTGGTTTGGGAAAAGCTCTGCCCAAAGCCACAAGAAATTGCAAAGTGTTGTAGATGTAGCTAGTTTGTCACACAGACCAGATTCCCCACTTATTACTCCATCTATACATCACGCTGCCTCAGAAAGGCAGTCAGCATAATCAATGAGGTGTCCCACCCTGCTCATTCCTTCTCCCTGCTCCCATCAGGCAAAGTTAGAGAAGCTTGAAAGTGCTCACCACCAGGCTCAGGAGCAGAGTCTATCCCTCTGTTGTCAGACTTCTGAATGGTCCTTCTTTAAGCTAGGGCACTATCCAATTCATCTTTACTTCATTGCGGTCATTGGACTTTGTCTATGGAACTTGCCCGACATTGCTGAGAACTATATTTTGCATACTGTGTCTATCTTTGGTGTAAACCAGCATCTGCAGTTTCTGCCTGCACAAAACTTAATAGGAACCTGAGGGGCAACCTTTTTACTCAAAATGTGGTAGTTGTATGGAATGAGCCGCCAAAGGAGGTAGTTGAGACAGGGACCATCACATTGTTGAAAAAACATTTGAACAAGTACATGGACAAGATAAGTTTAGAAGGATATGGGCCAAATGCATGCAGGTGGGACTAGTATAGATGGGGCATATTTGTCACCAGTTGGGCAAGTTGGGCCATAGGTCCTCTTTGAGTGATGTTTGAATCTATGACTTAGGAACAGACAAATGTGTCAAAACTCACAGCCACCAAACTTCTACATTAGTGTTGCTGTGATTGAAAATGGCTGTGAGGTAGTTGATGGGATAGGTGAGCTCAAATCCCACAACAATGAAATTAAAATACAAATTTATCATTGTAGAAGAACCAGATGGTAATCGCTTAGAGAACTGTTCACACTAGGCACTAGAAGAAAAGAATCCAGGTAGAAGTGATAGTTAATGCGTAACATCAAAAAACATCAAGGATTATTTCTAAACTTTACCATAGTTTAATGGAATGTCAAGCTCAAACTACATTGTATGTCAAATGTAAGTGGGAAAAGGAATTGAACATCACAATCTCAGAAGAAGAATGGCATCGTATGTGTGTAACACTACAGACATCCACTAATTCACAAAAATGGGGAGAATTTAATTGGAAAGATGTGATTTGTTTCTTTATTACACCTAACATAAAAAGCAAGCAAATTCTAAGGCAGCAAACATGCTGGAGGCAATGTGGCCAAACAGACGCAAATCATGCACATATCTTCTGGAGTTGCCCAAAAGTAGAACCATTTTGGGACAGAGTGAATTCAGTATTAAAGGAGGTATTAAGATATATAGTCTCCAAGAAGTGTTCCATTTTATACCTGGGTAATATAACTACAGTGGTGCTGAAGGAAGATCATTACTTGGTTAAAATCCTACTCACAGCTGGCAGAAAGGCCATTACAAGAAACTTGAAGTCTGAAGAAGGGTTTCGGCCCGAAACGTTACCGATTTCCTTCGCTCCATAGATGCTGCTGCACCCGCTGAGTTTCTCCAGCATTTTTGTGTACCTTCGATTTTCCAGCATCTGCAGTTCCTTCTTTAACACCATTACAAGAAACTGGCTTGCAGTGGACACACCCAGACTTAGACAATGGTTAGACATAGTACAGGAAATATTTGTGATGGAGAAAATGACATATTCTGTAAGAGTGAAAGAAGACGCGTTTAACAGAAAATGGGAAAATGGATTAGGTATAGAAATAAAGACATCAACACTGTAGAATTTTATTGACAATAATGTAAGTTATTGGAAAATGTTTTAATAAGCAAATAGTTCTGTATACTGCATCATTAATTGTAAACTGACCCCCCCCCTGCACTGTTGTACGTTTCACTGCATTGTTTCGTTGTTATATTTGTGTTTTATTTGTGTATGCATAAAATCAATAAAGACTAAAGTGAAAAAAGAGAACTGTTCACACTTCCAGAGTTAAATGGGGATTATGCAAAAAACAATGACACCGTTTTAGAGACTGGTTATCCAATTGGATTTATAGAAGTTTTATACATAAGTAAAAAGTCAGGAAACATTTCCTCGAACTCACCCTCCTCTCCCCAATCACACCACTCCTAACCCCCTCCCCCAGCCATTCCATTTTCTGGGAAGATCTGCGTCATTAGAGGACACCAGATTAATAAATATTTCTGCTGTCAACGCCGGAGTTCATATGAACCATGACACGCTCAACAACGGCGGCCCGGGACGAGTTATTCCACCCCAGTAAGTCTCAGGTGCGAAAATGCAGCCTGTCGAAAGCGGGCTTCGAGGACCCGGCGGAGCCTCCGAGGAGGTCCACGGTTCGCCTCCTCATGCACAGCTCGGCGATGTTCGGAAGGGAGTTCTGCTACGCTACTGAAGCGGCTTTCGTGACCCCACTGCTGCTAAGTGTCGGACTGCCCAGTAGCCTTTACAGCACGGTGTGGCTCATCAGCCCCATTGTGGGCTTTATCTTGCAACCTATCGTCGGCTCAGCGAGTGACTACTGCCGGTCCAGATGGGGCAGGAGGAGACCCTACATCTTACCCATAGGAATCCTACTAGTGATAGGAATGAGCTTATTTCTTAACGGAGAATCGCTGGTGACAGGCGAGTAGCATTGAAACTTTTTTTGTTATTAGTGCGGATTTGGATAAGGAGCACAGTTGGCTCTAACTCAGTCAATCATACAGAAGTTGTCATCATTTCAGGGTCATTTTAATATTCGTCAAGATTGAGACTTTATTATTTTTTGTGAAAAAACTAGTTATTTGTCTTTAAACCTGTTGCATAACGAATGGTTTATGGTGCAGAAGTAATGATTTTAGCTATTATTACACTGAAAATCCAGATTCGTTAAAATAATGTAAAACTCAGATCTACGAAGGACACCGAGATTAATCAACTCATTGAAATGTTGTTTTAGCTATCGTAAGTAACAGAAGGCAGAGGAAATTTTGGGGAATCCTCATTACTGTCTTCGGCGTGATCGTATTTGACTTCTCCGCAGACTTCATCGACAGCCCCATCAAAGCCTATCTGTTTGATGTCTGTTCCCACCGGGACAAAGAGAGGGGCTTACAGCTTCATTCACTGTTCACTGGTGAGTCCATTTGATTTAATCCTCTGAGTTGGCCCTGTGTAATTGTCACGAGTTTGTCCTGGACTTCAACAGAACTCAACTCGTGATCTTGCCGACCAATGCAAAAGAAAGCTAAGAGGTTCACTTTTAAGCGCATAAGAAGAATATATAGTGTTTATTATTCATGAATCACTTTCAGTGGATTAACTGCATGTTAAGGTACTTCAGGTACTGACGTGATTGAGTGTATAGAAATAATTTGCCTATTTTTAAATTACTGCCTTCATACACCTATGCCCATATCTTTAATGTGAAGCTGTAATGCTATCAGACAAGCAATTCATTCACCAGGATGAAAGAGGAGGGAGGTGGAGAATTAATACATCTGCACCCCCCGAGGATTAGTGGGCAAAATATCTTTAATTAACTTTTGGTGTAAATGGGATAGACAGTCAGAACCTTTTCCCCAGGGTGGAAATGTCAAAGACTAGAGGGACGTGAAAGTAAGTTTGAAGATGACAACAGGATTGCTGGGGTTACGGACTGTGAGGAACGCAGTCGAGATATTCAATAGGGTGGAGAAGTGGTAGATGGAGTTTTATCTGAGCTAGTGCAAGGTGTTGTACTTCAGGGTTTCAAATGTAAGGGGAAAATATACAATTAATGGCATGACATTCAACAGTATTGGTGTACAAAAGGATCTTGGGGTCCACATCCGTTAAATCACTGAAAGCGGCAACACTGGTAGATAAAGTGGTAAATACACGATATGGCATGCTTGCCTTCACAGGTCAGGGCATTGAATATAAGAATCAGGATATCATGATGCAGCTTTGCAGAACTTTTGTTAGTCCGCATTTGGAATATTGCGTGCAATCCGGTCGCCTCATTGCGGGAAGGATGTGGTCGCCTTGGAAAGTGTGCAGACGAGGTTTAGAGTCATAGAGTCATAGAGTGTGGAAACAGGCCCTTCGGCCAATCTTGCCCACAATGGCCAACATGTCCCAACTACTAGTCCCACCTGCTAGCCATTTACCAAAATGTTGCCTGGATTAGTGGGTATCAGCTACAAGGAGAGGTTGGACAGACTTGGATTGTTTTCTCTGAAACACTGGAGTGCGCATATAGACCTGATCTAAGGATATAAAGTCATGAGAGGCATGGAGAAGGTAGACAGTCAGAACCTTTTTCCCAGGATGGAAAAAACAAATACTTGAGGGCATAGCCTTAAAGTGAAAGGGGCAAAGTTTAAAGGAGGTGGATGAGACCACATTTGTACAGAGTGCCGGGAACACCCTGCCAAGGTTCAGGCAAATATGATAATGGCATTTATAGGCTTTTGGAGAAGCATATGGATATGCATGGAATGGTGGGATGTAGATTATGTGCTGGTAGATAAGAGTTGGTCTTGACAGCATGTTCAGCACTAATACTGAGGATCGAAGAGTCTGTTCTACTGCCATACTGATCTATTCTAGAGGGCATAGCTTTCAGATGAGAAGGGCAAAGTTTAAAGGAGCAAGTTCTTAAACATACAGAGAATGGTGGGGACTGGAAAGTGCTGCCAGGGATGGGGGTGGAGGCAGATACGATTGTTGCATTTAAGAGTCCTTTGGATGGGAACCTGGATATACAGTATAGGGAATGCAGGGATATGGGTCACGAACTGGCAGAGGAGATTAGTATAACTTGTATTGGGTAACCTGTTACTCATTTGAGTGTAAATCACCCCAAGAGTGCCCCTACTGCCACCTTCACCCCTTCCCATCCTTAACTTTGAAAGGAAAACTGTAAATATACAAGCAAGAAGCAATCCATTGTTGATAAACATTTGAACAGTAAATTTAATTCAGTAAATTCCTGAGCATACCAAATTGCCTTTAACAACATTCTTCATCTTGCAGTTCCCCTCTGTTACATTTGTCCACATTCTATGCTTAACTGCCTAGATCTAAGCTTTTGAAAGAAAGTGAAGCAGTCAGTTGGAAACATAGATGAAACACTTCAAGGAACAAATGGAGAAAGGAATGTTAACTATTTTGTTATTGGTATTTTTATACTACTGTTATATCAGCTACAGAGAAATAAAATGTCAGATAAAATAGCAAAGTAAATGTTTTGAGTGATTTTTGAGAAACTTTTGGCAAATCATGAGTTCATACAAAGACTTTTACAAATCCCAGCATCATTTAAAACGACTAGTCAATAGTTGAACAGCTAGATAAGCAAACCTTTCATTTTCAGCCGTTAAAATCTGAAAGAACTGGGATGCAATGGGACATTATCCCGCTCTCTTTGGCTGGGAAGATGCTTGATGAATTGTGTAGCATCCTAACCCAACTTTGCCATCCACATTGGAAAATCACTGCTTACAGTGTGAACAGTGCAAAACATGGAAATATTACCACTTATCAGATGGGGATCTGATCATAGTGTTTGGTTAAGATTAGTTAAACAGGACATGGCAATAAGATGGAAAATGTCACTTAGAGGGTCATAGAGTGATACAGTGTGGTAAACAGGCCCTTTGGCCCAACTTGACCACACCGGCCAAATATGTCCTAGCTTCTAGTCCCACTTGCCAGCGCTTGGGCCATATCCCTCCAAACCTGTCTTTTCCATGTACCTGTCTAATTGTTTCTTGAACGATGGGGTAGTCCCAGCCTCAACTACCTCCTCTGGCAGCTTGTTCCATACACCCACCACTCTTTGTGTGAAAAAGTTACCCCTTGGATTCCTCTTAAATCTTTTCCCCTTCACCTTAAGCCTATGTCCTCTGGTCCTCGATCCCCCGACTCTGGGCAAGAGACTCTGTGCATCTATTCCTGATCTATTCATCTCATGATCTTGCACACCTCTATAAGATCACCCCTCATCCTCCTGCGCTACATGGAATAAAGACCTACTTTTATTTGCTGATGAATTTACTAAATTTACTAACTTACCAATTAACTAATTAAGATTTAGCAGCCAATCCCCGCACTCGCTCCTTCAACTGCCGCTCCTCTGCCGACCTTGAAGTTAAGTGTTGCAGGCTGACCCTGACTGGTTTTTAAAAGTCCCGCACTCAAAAAACAGTGACAAAACTCACCAAGGGTTTGTTTTTCTGCAGCCAATCCCCGCACTCGCTCCTTCAACCGACGCTCCTCTGCCGACCTTTCTTTAGGTAGCTGATCATTTCAAATTGACACATTAACTTAAGGTTTGTCTCTATGGTTGCTCAATTAACTAATTGAATTTTTTGTTCATCTATATGTTATTGCATTTGCGGGTTTGTTAAGCTGCTGCTGCAAAAAAAAATCATTGTTCCATTATCGGTAAATATGGCAATTAAGCACTATGATTAGTTTTAATCTGCAATTTGAGAAGGAGAACGTTAAATCGGAAGTGGCAGTAATGCAGTTGAACAAATGGGACTATGAAGGCATGAGAGGGGTGCTGGCCAAAGTAGACTGGAAAGGGATCCTAGCAGGAATGACAGTGGAACAGCAATGGCAGGAATTTCTGGGCATAATCCGGGAGACGCAGGATCATTTCATTCCAAAAAGGAAGAAAGATTCTAAGGGGAGTAGGAGGCAACCGTGGCTGACAAGAGAAGTTAGGGATAGAATAAAACGAAAAGAAAAGATGTATAACACAGCAAAGAGTAGCCAGAAGCCAGAGGATTGGGAAACTTTCATAGGACAACAGAAGGAAACAAAACTGAAAAGATGAAGTATGAGGGGAAGCTGGCCAGGAATTTAAGAAGGACAGTAAAAGCTTCTTTAGATATGTTAAGGGAAAAAGAGTAGCAAAGTCAAATGTGGGTCCCTTGAAGGCAGACACGGGTGAAATTATTATGGGCAACAAGGAAATGGCAGAAAAGTTGAATAGGTACTTCGGATCTGTCTTCACTAAGGAACACAAACAATCTCCCAGATGTACTGGAGGACAGAGGATCTAAGGGGGTAGAGGAACTGAAAGAAATTGGACTGAATGATGATAAATCCCCTGGACCTGATGGTCTGCATCCCAGGGTCCTCGGGGAGGTGGCTCTAGAAATAGTGGACGCATTGTTGATCATTTTCCAATGTTCAATAGATTCAGGATCAGTTCCTGTGGATTGGAGGATAGTTAATGTTATCCCACTTTTCAAGAAAGGAGCGAGATAGAAAACGGGGAATTACAGACCAGTTAGCCTGACTTCGGTGGTGGGAAAGATGCTGGAGTCAATTATTAAAGAGGTAATAATGGGGCATTTGGATAGCAGTAAAAGGATTAGTCCAAGTCAACATGGATTTATGAAAGGGAAATCATGCTTGACTAATCTTCTGGAATTTTTTGAGGATGTGACAAGTAAAATGGATGAAGGGGTGACAGTGGATGTAGTGTATCTAGACTTTCAGAAAGCCTTTGATAAGGTCCTGCACGGGAGACTGGTGACTAAAATTAGAGCACATGGTATTGGGGGTAGGGTGTTTTTAAGTGTCATCCGTCTATTCTCTCCACAGATGCTGTGTGGGCTGCTGAGTTCCTCCAGCACTTTGTGTTTTGCTCAAGGTTATTGCATCTGCAATTCCTTGTATCTCAAGGATTACTTTATTCTATGATGCCAAAGAAGGGAAGAAAGAAGAGCAGTGGTCGTTTTATTGACTGCTGGTTGTATTAGATAGTTGTTTGTAAATGAGCAAAGCATGCAAGGTGTATGCTTTACAAGCAGAAAGGAAGGATTGGTTTTGGGACAAAACCATGCATCAACAATGAGGGGAGATAGCTGGTATAAAAAGGAGAGGGGGAGTGCGGAATGTGGAATGGCGAGACAGGAACTAGAGGATATCCACAGGAATGGTGGGTAGAAACATAGAAACATAGAAAATAGGTGCAGGAGTAGGCCGTTCGGCCCTTCAAGCCAGCACCACCATTCAATATGATCATGGCTGATCATCCAAAATCAATACCCCCTGTTCCTGCTTTTTCCCCATATCCCTCGATTTCTTTAGCTCTAAGAGCCAAATAATTCTCTCTTGAAAACATCAAAGGTTCAAAGGTCTGTATATAGTCACGTGCACCAATTTAAGGTACAGTGAAACCCGAATTACCATACAGTCATACTAAAAAAAAAGCAACGACACACAACTACATAAAAGTTAACATAAACATCCACCACAGCGGTTTCCCCACATTCCTCACTGTGATGGAAGCCAATAAAGTTTAATATTCCTATTCTTTCGCCCACAGTCAGGGTGATCAAAGCTCCCGCAGCTGGGTTGATCGAAGCTCCCGCAGCTGGCAATCGAAGCCCCTGTGTCAGGGCGATCGAAGCTACCATGTCGGGGCAGTCGAAGCTCCTGCGGCTTGGAGCTCCCAGAGTCGGTCTCTAACTAGCGACTGCGAGCTCCACGATGTCAAAGCCTGCAGGCTCCTGCCGTTGGAGCTCCACGGCCGATCCCCAACACGGATCGCCAGCTCCATGACGTTAAGTCCGCAGACTTCCGCGGGTGAAGCTCCCGAAGTCGGTCTCCAGCAGAGGCCGCCAGCTCCTTGATGTTAGGCTGCAGTGCGGATGGAGATACGATATGGGAAAAAAATCGCATCTCCATTGAGTTTAGAGATTTAAAAAAGTTTCCCCCACCCGCCACATAAAACAAGCTAAGGAACACGAAAACATACATTTATCATATACTAAAATACAACAAAGAAGGAAGGGACGAGACAGACTGTTGGCAAGGCAGCCATTGCGGGCGCCACCCGGGGTGATAAATCCACCCGGGATGAAAAATTCACATCCAGTGAATGATGAAGAATGAAGAGGTAGGGGAATGTGATGGATTTGGGAGGCAGGAGCAAGTAGATGATTGATGCAGGCAGGCAGAAGAGAGAAAACAAAACAAAAATACAGCTGATGAGGCCAGGTGAGGGAGGATAGCGTGAAGGTGAAGGCAGTTGCAAGTAGGTGATGAGTAGGAATAGAAAGGCTGGAATTTGATCAATAAGGGAAGTGATAATGGGAATCCTTAGGGCAGAGATGAATGAGAGATGGACCCAGAACCAGATGGTGGAGGAATTGCGAAATGAGTGGATGGAAACAGGAGGGGGACCAGGCTGAGAACGGGTGACAGGTACCAGAGGGAGGAGTTATGGGAAAGAGGAGAACAATGGGAGGACCGGGAGGGTGGAGAAGAGGGGGAGTGGAGAGACATACTGCAGAGGAAGGTTGTTAAAATTGGAAAATTCAATGTCCGTACCATTGATTTGTAAATCCCCCAGGCAAGATATGGTGTTGCTTATTTACCTTGCATTGAGCCTCGTGCAGGCAATGGAGAAGACAGAGGATGGGCAGGTCAATGTAGGAATTGGAAGAGAAATGGAAATTGTTTGCAAATAGGAGCTCAGATGGCCATTGCGGACAGAGGACAGTGCTTATGAAATTGGTCACCTCCTCTGCGCTTGGTCTTGCTGATATACATTGAGAGCACTGAAAGCAATAGATGATTGGAGAAGGTGCCTGTGAATTTAAGCCTTGCCTGAAAGGACTGTTTAGATCTATGCATGATGCTGAGGGAGAAGGAGCAGGGACAAGTGTTGCACCTCTTGTGGTTGCAGGGAGTTATGGAGAGAGTGGTCCCTGCGGAAGGTGGAAAGGGCAGAAGATGTGACTCTTGTGGGAGGATCCCATTCCAGTTGGTGGAAATGCTGAAGGAAGCGGTTGCTTATGGGATGAAAGGTGAAGCTAAAGTGAACTCTGTTCTGTCTGGGGAGGTTTGGGTTGAGAGCAGGTCCTGGAAACAGGAGAACAATTCTAGGGTTCGAGGATGAGCTTCCCAATAATTGCCAGCATCTGCAACTTAAGTGAAATTGGTATATTTATCAGCACTGTTTGAAAGCAGATTTTGATAATGGATTTGATGTGGTGCACAGATATTTTGGATACGTTGTTCAATTTTTATGGATTTCAATAATTTTACCTTTTCTTTTCTCAGGCATTGGAGGTGCTGTAGGCTACCTAGTAGGTGCTATAGACTGGATGACCACTCCTCTAGGACGTGCTTTAGGATCTGAATATCGAGTTATTTATGTTTTTGCAGTAGTTATTTTCATCATATTTCTAACAATTCACCTATGCAGCATACCAGAAATTCCCCTTGGTCAAGAAATAGATCATGCAGAATCATATTTGCTGGGAAATAATACCACTGGATATGGATCTATTGAGAATCATAAGAATGATTCTCATGATCCATGTGCTGATACAACGTTGTCACCGGGGAAAGAAATGGAAAATGGTTCACTTATCCCCTGCAATAAACCAGAGGATGATAAGGTAATGATGCTTTAATGTGACTTTTGTTTTTAAATTAAATGTTACTTCTACAGGTCAGTGAGAAATGAAATTTCAATGTAGGTTATTCAAGGCAGATTGAGTTTAAATTCATTTAGGATATGTTATTAGATTCATAAAGGATATTCATGAGAGGAAATTCATAAAGGAAATTCATAAAGGATATGTTAAATGTTAATAATGTTAAAATCAGCATTATTTTCATAATAAGATTTAATGAGTATTTTATTGAGGAAGACAAGACAATAAATAATATGGATGATGCGGTTAATGGTTTTAACAAATTCTTTGTAAATGTGGGACCAGATTTGGCAGAAAAAATTATTGATCCAGACACAAAAGAAGGGGCGGATACTGATTTTTGGGATAGAAATACTAGCTCTATCTTCCTTAGAGCAGTCGAAGGAAAATAAATCATAGACACTGTAAGAAAATGTAAAAGCAAATCCTCTACTGATTGGAATGATATTGATCTAATTATAATAAAAAACATTATTGAAGGAATTGCAGAACCATTAACTCATATCTGTAACTTGTCTTTTCAATCCGGTAAATTTCCGAACAAAATGAAAATAGCAAAAGTAATACCATTATATAAAACTGGGGATAGACACCATTTCACAAATTACAGGCCTGCTTCTTTACTCTCCCAATTCTCCAAGATCCTTGAAAAACATTTTACAGAAAGACTTGACAATTTCATTGAAAAACATAAGCTTTTGGTCGACAGTCAATATGGATTCCGGACAGACAGATCAACATCTTTGGCACTAATGGAAGTAATCGAGGAAATCACAAATTGCATAGATAATAAAAAACTTGCAGTGGGAATATTCATAGACTTAAAAAAAGCATTTGATACCGTATATCACGATATTTTACTCATGAAACTGGATAGGTATGGCATCATAGGAGGGGTTGGATTGGATTGGGTGAGAAGCTATTTAAGAAACAGGCAACAATTTGTAGAAATAGGTGAACATAAATCAACTTACTTGAACATAACTTGTGGAGTACCTCAAGGGTCTGTGTTAGGTCCAAAGCTTTTCATATTATACATTAACGACATATACAGAGTATCAAATATACTGAAATTGATTATATTTGCCGATGATACGAATATTTTTTGTTCCGGTGACAATTTGAAGCAGCTTTTGGAGGTCATCACATCAGAAATGAATACATTAAAACAGTGGTTTGATGTCAACAAATTGTCTCTAAATTTAAACAAAACAAAGATTATGCTATTTGGAAAACATAAAACATACCGTCAAGTACAATTCAAAATAGATAACATAAGTATAGAAAGAGTATATGAAAATAAATTTCTTGGTGTGATCTTAGACCACAAAATCTGCTGGAAACCACATATAAACCATGTCAAAGCAAAACTGGCAAAGTATAGCAATATTGGGAAAATCAAGACAAATTCTGGACTACAAATCATTACATACTGTGTATAATACACTCATATTGCCATATCTGAGACTGTGGAGATATGGGGTAACACCTACAGCCTACAGCTGTTATGCACATTACAAAAAAGAGTAATAAGAATTATCAATAACGTTGGATATCTTGAACATACCAATTTATTATTCTTAAAGTCACAAATTTAAGACTGCACAAATCATGTACAAAGCAAGAAATAATTTACTTCCAGGAAATATACAAAAACTGTTTATGGAAAGACAGGGTGGGTATAATTTGAGAGGGGAACATAATTAAAAAAAACTCAATGTCAGAACAACTCTTAAAAGTATGTACATAGCAATCTGTGGGGTGAATTTGTGGAATGGTGTGGAACAGGAGATAAAACCTAGCACAAACATAATTCAGTTTAAAAAGTACAAAAACACTTTTTTTTAAAGGATATTGGGATGAGTATAGGTGATTGTGAGTGGGATATTTGTTATACTGATTGTATTGGGAAGGGTGATTATAGGGTGATGGGTTGTATATATGACTAAGAGATACTGTATAGTATATGAGGGTTTTTTCTTTTTGTTTTTCTTTTTTTCTCTCTTTTTGTATGGCTGTAAATATTTGATTAGTGTATAAATGTAAATAATTTGGTGTACATATAGCTACTGGTGGACATATGGTGTACATATAGCTGCTAAATTTGTATAAGATAATTATGACACTTTATAAATATTCTTGTTTTGTTTTTTTGTTTTTTATATGCTGTTTCACACTTGCTTTTTATTCTTTTATTCTGTTTGAAATAAAGAATTAAATTAAATTAAATTAAATTAAAAAGATTGTACCAAACTATAGGCAAATCAGCCCAGTTCCATTTCAACATTCTATCATGGCTAGAATTATATATTTTTAAATATTATTTATTTTAGGAGTTAGTAAATATACAAATAATTCTTTTAAATATCATGGTAAACTTCAAAATAAATTCTAAATGCTTATCTCTGAAGAAGTTTTAAACTTACAATTATTTCAACCCATTAAGGCAATAAACTTAGTAACAGAAAACCTATTTGGTTTATTATTTGTCACATGTACTGAGATACAGTGTAAAATTATATAAAGATTAAGGAAAGATTCATATATTTTTAAGAAATTATTTATCTTTTATTTACATCACATCTGGCTTCCATCTTCATAACATATGAGTAATATTTCCTGAAAGTGAATTGAACTGTGATGTTATGATTTTATGTTGTGTTTTCA
The DNA here is from genome assembly GCA_038087875.1 of Malacoraja senta. NCBI lineage: Eukaryota > Metazoa > Chordata > Chondrichthyes > Rajiformes > Rajidae > Malacoraja > Malacoraja senta. Next base: position 367,859,457 of record CM075977.1, read on the forward strand.
GGTACCAAGGCGAATGAACCTAAAGTCCTTGATTAAAACCCTGTTCAATCTGCCTCCTCAATACCGTTCCTTGTGTATTGGTCACCTCTTTGGGTGGACAGCATTTCTCTCCACCATGCTCTTCTTCACTGACTTCATGGGACAGGTAAAAATAAAACATAACATTGGCTGATATTAATTTTGAAAGCCAGATTTCTTTTGACACCCATTGACACCAGTTTCTTTAATAGGAACAGTAGGATTTCAGTAAGTGCATGACCTCACAGTTACTCCTCACATTAACTTTTATTTGCCAAATTTTTACCCAGTCATTTAATCTAAATTAATCCTGTTGCAGAATTACAATGCCTTCATCACAACATTCCATCCCTTCTCTCCAGAGTCTGTCCCGCTGTTACTCCAGCATTTTGTGGGTCTGAAGAAGGGTCTCGAACCAAAACGTCACCCATTCCTTCTCTCCAGAGATGCTGCCTGTCCCACTGAGTTACTCCAGCATTTTGTGTCTATCCGGTTTAAACCAGCATCTGCAGTTCTTTCCTACACATACCATCCATCTATTTTTGTATAATCGACAAGCTTAGAAGCTTAACATTTTGTCCTGTGAAGGCCAAGAGTCCTCCTTTGGTTACATCCCTCCGGCCTCCTCTATGTGAAAACCAGTTTTCAATCCCTATGCTAATATTTGCCTCTAGTATTTTGGGCTCTTAAGTGGCACTTGGTCAAATGCCTTTTAGAAATCTACATGCATTACATCTACAGATTCCTCTTTATAAACGTTCCTTGTCACATCCTCAACAAAACCCAAACTCATTTTGCAGAGGTGATTTACCGTTTCTTAAAATCACATTCATTTTGAAAGAATGGTGGAAATAGTAGTTACTTAAAACCAGCCTAGAATATATTGAAGGTCAGAAAATTAGGGGTCTCTTGGGAAGGAGCAGGAGGACAAATTTGTTAACAATTTTCCATCTTTAGTACAGGCAAATCTGGCCAAATAAGTATGTAGGATCTATCTGCCATCTATCTATCTATCTATATTTAAAACTCTGTGTGTGTGTGTGTGTGTGTGTGTGTGTGTGTGTGTGTGTGTGTGTGTGTGCGTGCGTGCGTGCGTGCGTGCGTGCGTGCGTGCGTGCGTGCGTGTGTGTGTGTGTGTGTGTGTATCTGCCAACACCACGAGCAGCCATTCCTCATTAAATTTCGTTGTGTTTTTGTACCCTTTTTAAAATAAAATCCTACTCCCCCACCACCCCAAAATTTCAAAATGTTTAAAAAAATGCTCAAACATATAATGTTAGTGAAGGTTCCATCGTGTGGTCACAATGCCCAATGCTCACATATGTCCAAACGGAATGGAACCATTTACATATGCCTTTGCAGCAGCCCCAGCCCCAGCCCCTCCCCCCACCCCCACAGCCTGTGTCGAAGTGCGTCATCACATGTGTGGGAATAGAGAAAGAGGATCGGGGCAGCCCCCCCCCCCCCGCAAACGCGCGTTGGGAAAACAGACCCAACGGGTCTGCACTTGGTCTAGTAGCACTTAAAAGTAGGTTCAGTGATCAGGAAATGCATTTCTTCTGCATATATGCAAGTTTGTACTGTCTGCTCAGTTCAATCATATTGCTGGCTGTACACTAGAAACTACACTGTATATTTGTTGGAGCTTCAACTGTGGACTGTTATCACGTGGCTTGCACAGGTTAAAGCAAACTGGCACTTTTTAAAGAGGATGTGTGCATTGCTTGGAGTGAGTATTTTGCAGAATAGGCTTGAGTTGAGTTGAATTTAGTGTATTATCATGTTTACCAAGGTAAAGTGAACAGCTTTTGTTGCGTGCTAAACACTTAGCGGAAAGACAATACATGATTACAATCGAGCCATCCACAATGTACAAGTACACGATACAGTGAATAATATGACTAACGTTTAGTGCAAGATAAAGTCCAGTAAAATCCAATCAAAGATAGTCTGAGGGTCTCCAATATGGTAGATAGTAGCTCCGGACTGCGTTCTAGATGTTGGTAGGATGGTTCAGTTGCCTAATAACTGAACCATCTGACCAAGCTTACCGAGAGATTGGAAAATGGTGAAATATGGGAAGATATGGGCTGCACAGATTTCAATATCACATTGGTGGCCTTGGTGGGGAAGTGATCACAGGAATGCTAATGTTAGCGATTAGGAGTAATTGTTAATATATATATATATTTTAAATGATTTGTAATAGTTCTTATGTGCTTCAGAATGGCAGGGATTCCAAAACTTGGAAAAACGTTGGCAAATGCAGTGGCATCTAAATTTATTCAGTTTTGTAACAGGGTTTGATTTGGGCCACCCAAGTATCTCACTGACATCAGACAAGAAGATGATGCCCAGTGGAGATCTGATGCTGGACTCCAGGATGGTCTTGATCAGGCACGACTACCTCTTCAGATGTGGAATAACCAAGTGCATGATATTGATATAGTTCATTAGAGAACACAGGCAGTGTGGCCTGGACAACAAAACCTGGCTCATTTATTTCTGTAGATACCCAGAAGAATGTGAATAACCATGGTTAGCAGGAAAACTAAAACATAGAACATAGAACAGTACATCACAAGAATTGGCCCTTCAGCCCACAATGTCTGTGCAGATCATGATGCCAAGACCAATTCTTATCTGCCTGTGCATGACCCATATCCCTCCATTTCCTGATTATCCATATGCCGATGCAAAAGTCTCTTAATTGCCACTATTATATCTGCTTCAACCACCACCCCTGACAGCATGTTCCAGACACCACTCTCTGTGTTAAAAACCTGCCCCACACATCTCCTTTAAACTTCCCCCTCTCACTTTAAAGTTATGCTGTCCAGTATTTGTTTTTTCCATCCTGGAAAAGTGGTTCTGACTATCTACTCTATCTATGCCCCTCATAATTTTATGTACTTCTCTCAGGTCTCACTGCAACTTTGGGTGTTCCAAAGAAAACAATCCACGTCCATCCAACCTCTTCCTGTAGTTAATATCCCTCATCCAGTCATCATTCTGATAAACCTCCTTTGCACCCTTTCCATACCCTCCACATTCTTCCTGTGTGTGAACGACCAGAACTGCATACAATACCCCAGATGCGATCTAACCAAAGACGTGTAAAGCTGTTTCCTGACTTCCTGACTTTTATACTCAATGCCTTGACTGATGAAAGCAAGCATTCCAAATACCTTCTTTTCCTCTCTAACTACTTGTGTTGCCACCTTGAGTGAGTTATGGAATTGGACCCCAAGATCCCTCTGTACATCAATGCACTTAAGGATCATGCGCTTGTTTAGTTTAGTTTATTATTGTCACGTGTAACGAGGTATAGTTTTTGTTTGCATGCTGTCCAGTCAAAGAAAAGACCATACATGATTTCAATTAAGCCATCCACAGTGCACAAATAAAGGATAAAGGGTACAGCACATAATGCAAGATAAAGTCTGATTAAAGATAGTTCAAAGGTTTCCAATTAGGGAGATGGGATGTTAGGATTGCAATCTAGCTGATGAGAGAACTGTTCAGTTGCAGCTGGGAAGAAATTGTTCCTGAATCTGGAGGTATTCATTTTCAAACCTCTGTACCTCTTGCCTGATGGGAGAGGGGAGAGGGGAGAGGGGAGAGGGGAGAAGAGGGAGTGACCGGGGTGAGACTGGTCTTGATTATGCTGGGGGCCTTGCCAAAGCAGTGTAAAGTGTAGATGGAGTCAATGGAAGGGCAGTTGGTTTGTGTGATTGTCTGGACTACATCCACAACTCTCTGCAATTTCTTGCGGTCTTGGATGGAGCTGTTCCCAAACCGTGCTGTGGTGCATCCCAATAAAAAGCTTTCTATGGTGGGATTGTCCTTTTATCCCTTCCATCCGACCTTCCAAAGTGTCACTGCTCACGTTTGCCCAGATTAATCTCCATCTGCCTTTTCTTCTCCAATTTCTGTAGCTGATGAATATCCCGCTGTATACTTTGACAGACCTCCTCCCAGTTCACGACGTCAGCAATCCTGGTGCCATCTGCGAGTTTACTGACGTCCAAATCATTCACAAACAGCAAAGGTCCCAGCACAGATCTCTGCGAAACTCCACTGGTCACAGACCTCCAGCTTCAATATTGGCCTTCCATCACAACCCTATGAAATTCTATCAGTAAGCCAGTTATGAATCCATATGACCAATTCACTGATAATCCCACACATCTTAATCTTCTGGATCAGCCTACCATGAGGGACTTTATCAAATGCCCTACTGAAATCCATGTTGACAACATCCACCACTCTATCCGCATCGATCACCTCTGTTACCTCCTCAAAAAACTAGATCAAATCAAGAGGGTATTCTGGAATTAAATGAGGATGAACAGGAGCTTCAGAACATGTTAAATAAAGTGCTCCTATACTTTTTCTAAACTAATGAGAATGCTAACAAAACAGCATCTATTATTAGGAGGTAGACAAAAATGCTGGAGAAACTCAGCGGGTGAGGCAGCATCTAGGGAGCGAAGGAAATAGGCGATGTTTCAGGTCGAGACCCTTCTCCAGACTGATGTGGGGGTGGGGGGGTGGGGGGGCGGGAAGAAGAAAGGAATAGGCGGAGACAGTGGGCTGTGGGAGAGCTGGGAAGGGGAAAGAAGGAGAAAGCAGGGACTACCTAAAATTGGGGAAGTCAATGTTCATACCGCTGGGGTGTAAACTATCCAAGTGAAATATGAGGTGCTGCTCCTCCAATTTATGGTGGGCCTCACTCTGGCCATGGAGGAGGCCCAGGACAGAAAGGTCAGATTCGGAATGGGAGGGGGAGTTGAAGTGCTGGGCCACCGGGAGATCAGGTTTGTTATTGCGAATTGAGCGGAGGTGTTGGGCGAAGTGATCGCCAAGCCTATGCTTGGTCTCACCGATGTAGAGCAGCTGATACCTAGATCAGCGGATGCAATAGGTGAGGTTGGAGGAGGTGCAGGTGAGCCTCTGCCGCACCTGGAACGACTGCTTGGGTCCTTGGATGGAGTCAAGGGGGGAGGTAAAGCGACAAGTGTAGCATTTCCTGCGGTTGCAAGGGAAAGTGTCAGGAGAGGGGATGGTTTGGGTGGGAAGGGACGAATTGAGCATTTATTATTAAGACAGTTTGAATCAGATTTTTACCTTATCCAACCTCTGGGAATCAGATATGTAGGCAAATGAAATTTAGTTTAGTTTATTGCCATGTGTACCAAGGTACAATGAAAAGCTATTGTTCCGTGCTAACCAGACAGCAGAAAGATAATACATGATTGCAATTGAGCCATCCACAGTGTTCAGATACTTGATAAAGGGAATCTGCTGTTGGAGTAGAGATTTAAAAGTGTGAAACGATTTTAGTTCATGATTGCAGATCCCCTTCTGTGATCGTTACACAGAGTTGCCTGGGTTGGGCGCCATCTTGGATATGGGATTGAGACTGAGATTGTGATGGAATTGACATGTGATTTACTCAGAAAATCCTACCTGATCAATATTGATCCTAATCCACATGTAGGAGCATCTGGAAAAGTAACAGTATGGGTCCTTTGCTCCTGAACCTACCTGATCTCCTGGTTGTACCTGAACCAACCTGATCTCCCGGTTGCTAAACACTTTAATTCTTCCAATTCCCACACAGACCTTTCTGTCCTAGGTCTCCTTCATTGTCAGAGAGAGGCTAAATGCAAATTGGAGGAACAGCATCTCATATTTTGCTTGGGCAGCTTACAGCCCAGTGGTATGAATATTGATTACTCTCACTTCAGGTAGGCCCCGGCTTTCCCTCTCTCTCTATCCCTCTCCCACACAAGTCGCACCAGCTTCTCGTTTTCACCCAACAAACCAGCTAACAATGATGGCCTGTTTCCTTTATCATTGTTACTTTCTTGGATATCTTTAATTCATTGTTCTTTATCTCTCTACATCATCATTTATATCTCTCGTTTCCCTTATCCCTAACTAGACTGAAGAAGGGTCTTGACCCTAAACGTCACCCATCCCTCTCCAGAGATGCGGCCTGTCCCGCTGAGTTACTCCAGTTTTTTGCGTCTATCTTCCTTTAGACATTGCCAGATGTGCTGTATTTCCTGCAGTCTCCTTTAGGTGTCAGGTTTCAGCAACTGCACATGACTATTTGCATGTTTTCACTCTTTGTGACTTCCCTCACTAAGCAAATGGCTTTGCAAGGATAGAAATCGTCAGGGCAAATCTGGCCTCATCTATTCAAAGGTATTTTCTCAGTCATATCCATCCCCCTACTAGGTTCTCTGTAACTTAAAACTATGATTTTTTTACATTTTTCCAGTGCTGATGAGATCTTCCTCTTGAAAGATTAATTCACTTCCGAAAGACGCTGCTTGATCTGCTGAGTGTTTCCAGCATTTTCTGTTTTAAATTTAAAGGTTGAAAGGTCAGTTTATTGTCACGTGTACCAATTAAGGTACAGTGAAACTCGAATTACCATACAGCAATACTAAAAAAAGCAACAAGACACACAACTACATAAATGTTAACATAACCATCCACCACAGCGGATTCACAACATTCCTCATTGTGATGGAAGGCAATAGAGTCTAATCTTCTTCACTCTTTATTCTCCCGCGGTCGGGGCACTCGAACCATCCGCAGTCGGGGCGGTCAAAGCACCCGCAGCCGGCGATTGAAGCTCCCGCGTCGGGGCGATCGAAGCTCCCTCGTTGGGGCGGTCAAAACTCCTGCAGTTTGGAGCTCCCGTAGTTGGTCTCTGACCAGGGACCGAGAGCCCCATGATGTTAAAGTCCGCAGGCTCCCGCGGTTGGAGCTCTGAGGTCAATCCCCGACAGGGATCACAAGCTCCATGACGGTAAGCCTGCAGGCATCCACGGTTGGAGCTCCCGAAGTCGACCTCCAGCAGCGGCCGCCAGCTCCTCGATGTTAGGCCGCAGTGCGGACGTAGATACGATACGGGAAAAAAATCGCATCTCCGTCGAGGTAAGAGATTTAAAAAAGTTTAACGAACCCCCCCCTCCCCCACCCCCCACATAAAACAAGCTAAATAACGCTAAAACATACATTTAACACATGCTAAAAAAAAATTTAAAAAGGAAATATACTTCAGTCTTTCACTGCCCTTTACATGCATTACATGTTTGTAAATTTTAAGGTTGATTTGAAAACTAATAGGGAGTGAAATAAGGAAAGATACGTTACACTGCAGTAAATTTTCTAAATGTAAATTTCTATCTTACTGCTCATGGTAATATTTTGTAATATCATGGTAATTAATACTGAGATATTCCAACATTAATTCTGATGGGATCTTGTCATCATAATTTAAACATTTAATGAATATAGTTATTCTCTGATGTTTTTCAAAAGGTTTCTATTTTACATATTACCTGTTGCATGGATAATATTTCTGTCCGACTGAACAGTTGGTTCATGCTTTTACAATAACAATGTCCATTGATCTCTTTATTTAAACCTTTCAGATTGTGTATGCTGGTGATCCATATGCTGAACACAACACTACTGCATACATTATCTACGAACGAGGTGTTGAAGTGGGATGTTGGGGCTTGTGCATTAATGCAATTTTCTCAGCAATATATTCATGTAAGTCTTAGAAATTGAATGCTTCAATATAAATTTTGCTTGCTAAGTGCCTCTATTTTTAAAAATGTTAAGAACTTAGAGTCATGGAGTGATACAGTGTGGAAACAGGCCCTTTGACCCAACTTGCCCACACCGGTCAACATGTCCCTGCAACACTGGTCCCACCTGCCTGTGTTTGGTCCATAATCCCTCCAAACTTGTCCTATCCATGTGCCTGTCAGCCCTCTGGCTCCTCCTCTTCCTTTCTTCTCCCCCCCCCCCCCCCCCCCCCTTCACCCTGCATCAGTCTGAAGAAGGGTTTTGGCCTGAAACGTTACCCATTTCCTTCGCTCCATAGATGCTGCCGCACCCGCTGAGTTTCTCCAGCACTTTTGTCTACCTGCCTGTCTTAAACATTGGGATAGTTTCTTAAACATTGGGATAGTCCCAACCTCAACTACCTCCTCTGGCAGCTTGTTCCATACACCCACCACCCTTTGTGTAAAAACGTTAACCCTCAACTTCCTATTAAATCTTTTCCCTTCACCTTAAACCTATGTCCTATGGTCCTCGATTCCCCTACTCTGGGCAAGAGATTCTGTGCATCTACCCGATCTATTCCTCTCATGAGTATTTTCTCTCATTTGTAAACTAATTTAATACCAAGGTTAGAAGTTTCAACAGACATTATTATTGTGACTATAAACATCGTCAAATCTGATGAACATTTGTAACATTGTGACTCCTGCATTCTTCTTTATCATCATTAATTGGGAATTTATATGTTCAGCTGCTTAATAATCAGTTAGTCTATTCCATTTTTAATGGAGGCAAATCTACCATATTTTAAAAAAAAATTGTCATATTAATTAGTTCATCTGATAGAATCTGCATCCTCCATATCTAAACTGCATTGTTTACATCATATTTTCTCTGCTTCCACAATTCTCTCATGAACTCAGTTTTTCCCCCTGATTTCTCTGTGACTATTGATAGACTACGATGATCAGATAAGTGGTTGAAGAGATAATACTACAACATTGTACATTCATTCAATTTCTGATAAAAAATATCTGGAAGCAGGCAATAACTTAGACTTCCCGAGCACTTCATACATAAAAAAACTATCTAGGATTGATGGAAAACAAAGATTCGCCATGGGAGAATGAAGTATGTCATCAGCTACAAGAACAGACTGAACAAAATAAAGACTGGTAGTTGGATTTCACCCTGAGTTGGCACTTCAAAGCATCATTGTCATAAGGAATAAGAGTAGAATTAGGCTAATTGGCCCATCGTCTACTTCGTCATTCAATCATGGCTGATCTATTCCTCCCTCCTAACCTCTATTGTGTTTCATAATAATGTCATATCGAATCCCCCTCAAAACTAATCTTGAAATTGGTATGGGATCTTAAAAGTCCAAGACATTTAGTCTTTTGACTTCAGAGATAGAGCATGGAAACAGGCCCTTTGGTCCACCATGTCCATGCCGACCAGCGATAACCCCGTACACTAACAATATCCTACACACTAGGGACAAATTATATATTTTTCCGAAGTTAATTAAACTACAAACCTGCAAACCTAAAAATTTAAAACAGCATCAGAAAATGGAGGAGGACTGGCCAAATTTTGTGCCTTCCACCACAGTGGATGTTTGTGTTCAATATTTATTATGTTTTTGTGTGTTCTTTTTCATTGTACCGCTGCTGGCAAATTCATTTCACTTGCACTTTATGTGCAAGTGATTAATAAAACTGATTGATTGATTGAGAATAGCTTACAGCAGGACTAGAGAGTGGTCAAAATGTTAAAGAAGGAACTGCAGATGCTGGAAAATCGAAGGTACACAAAAATGCGGGAGAAACTCAGCGGGTGCAGCAGCATCTATGGAGCGAAGGAGATAGGCAACGATTCGGGCCAAAACCCTTCTTCAGACTGATAGGGGGTGGGGGGAGGCGGGGAGAAGAAAAGAGGCTGCAGGGAACAGAAAATCTTACTCAATGCCCTTCATCGCCTCTATTTTGGAAAACCAGGGAAGGATGAGGGGAGGGCACCGACATATGGACATGATGCTCATTAAGACAGTGTCTCTGTCTGACAGAGAAGTTCCTGCACAAAGGGGTCACCGAAATCACTTAAAGCTCAGTCCCTATTTTCAACGTGCAGGTATGCTTACTAACAATATTTCATTGATGATTACTGGATTCTCTTTGATTTGATCACCATTAAATACCTTCATTGCTATCTGTGCACAAGCAACGCCTTAACGGTGTATCTGCTGCATTTACAACAATCCTCAGATTTGTTTTTGCGGAGTATTGGGATTAGCTTAGAGCGGGAAAGCTGGGCAGAGGAGGAGGGGACAAGGAAGGAGAATGATGATTGTGATGAAGGGCATGATGCATATGCAATAGATGACATCTACTCTAGATGTCATGCACTCTTTGTTGCGATCAAGAGTTCTGACACACTGAACCTACTGGATCCGTCGACAGCAGGCATGGAGGCATAGATGGAGGCCAGGCTACATAGAGTCATAGAGAGTCATAGAGTGATACAGTGTGGAAACAGGCCCTTTGGCCCAACTCGCCCGCACTGGCCAACAATGTCCCAGCTACCCTAGTCCCACTTGCCTGCGCTTGGACCATATCCCTCCAAACCTGTCCTATCCATGTACCTGTCCAACTGTTTCTTAAATGATGGGATAGTCCCAGCCTCAACTACCTCCTCTAGCAGCTTGTTCCATACACCCAAACTTGCCCCTCAGATTCCTATTAAATCTTTTCCCCTTCACCTTGAACCTATGTCCTCTGGTCCTCGATTCCCCATACTCTGGGTAAAAGACTATGTACATCTTGTGGCTTCTGGTCTCTGTCACTTGATACTGTAAAGGAACATGGAGTAGCTTGATGTCCTTACTGAGCAACAAAAAGCCGTGTGTAAACAAAATGCTGCTCACATCAGACAACAGTTGGCAATCCTACAGAAGCAAACTGATGCTGTGCCTGAGCAGCTTGTTGTTCTGCACAGACAAAGATGTTGTATTCAGGGGATTACATAAGCAGAGAGGTACCAAATGTGAGCAGACAACAGGAGCAGATTGATGGCATGTGGGCTCTCTTGTGCAGCATTCCTTTACACACTCCTTTACTAGCAATGTTACAACATTTTGAGATTTTAAAAATAAAGTCTGCAATTTATCCCATCAGATAAAGCATAAAAAGAAGTTTAATTTGACACTTAATTCACTTTCATATCTTCAGTATTAAAAACGTTATGGCCATTATCATACTCTGAAATTAGCATCTAGTTCCCTATTGCTTTTCCATTGACTTAACACAAAAGCTGTGATCGAGGACAGTTAAAAGCCCATAACTTTCTTAGAAATTATGATAACTGAAAGAAATTTTCAGTTATTATAGATTGAAGCATTCTGAAACAAATATGAAACAATCTTACTTCGAAGACATGAAAGTAAAGCATATAATTAGTTAGTTACCTAATTGTAGCTAATTACAAAATTCAATTACTAGATCTAAACATCTATCAATTTCTTAAGAATAGATTAACATTTTTAAATAGCCTAAGTGTCCAAATAACATTCACACAATAATTCACAATATAACATAATTTTTAAATCTAATTTTCATGAATTTACAGGCCAAATGGAAGGAATTGAATGTTTAATATCTGTAAATTAATGGGCATTTAATTCATCTTGTGAGTGAGGATTTCTGGAACGCGATCTTTTGGAACGTTCATTTGCGGTGAATTTAACCCCGTATTGGCATGAAAAATACTGCTGTTAATTCGGGGAATAAAATCACCGTGTCGCATGAAAAAATGTGAATTAAAGGCTTCTTAAGAAGCACTTTTATACATTTAAAGAAACCACTTTCGTTTACCTGTCCCGTGTGTGAAATCCGTCCCCGTTATCGGCGTTGACGCTTCAGGAGCTGCTTTTAAAATTACTCTAGCGCTGACATTGACGATTTAATAAAAATAAAAAATTCACAAATCGTCACTAGGAACGATTTGTCAGCCAACGCTTGTACTCCAACTAAATATTAACCAGGACAAGGGAGGAGAAACCCGCGTTTTAACCCCGCCCCCCCCTTAAAGGCGCCAAAATCGCGCACACGGCCAGTGGCAGAATTACAGCGCGACTGAAGGTAAGTTTTGTAACATACCTACCTTTACACACTCACGCGTACAGACACACATACATACACACACACCATGCATTTCTCTTCATCCGAGGTAGAGTCCTGCTCAGATTGCACAGTGAGCTAACTTCAAGGTGAAGTGCGATGACAACATGGTCCAGATGCCTGTCATTTGGGGCCTCTCAGCCAAGTCACCTCTGTGTTTAAAGGTCAAGACAATGGTAATGAAATCTGGGTTCCAGTGAACAGTCACATCATTGTTTATCCAGTGCCCTGAGATATTGTCTGATGCAGGTGCATGACATTGGAGTCTTCTTTCAAGAGAACGCCAAGTAATCTCTCACCTGCATCTTAGAAGCCTCTTAGATTTCTTAGGGTATGTTAAAGCCAGCTATGCCAGATAGCTCGTGGGGGAGCAGATAAAATGTGCAGGAAGGAACTGCAGATGCTGGTTTAACCCGCGGATGGACATGAAATGCTGGTGCAATTCAGTGGGTCAGGCTGCATCTCTGGAGAAAAGGAATAGATGACATCTCCAGGTTTACGGATGACAACAAGCTGGGTAGCAGTGTGAGCTGCGAGGAGGATGCTATGAGGCTCTGCTATGAGGCTTGGATAGGTTGGGTGAGTGGGCAGATGCATGGCAGAAGCAGTATAATGTGGATAAATGTGAGGATATCCACTTTAGATTAGGATTAAGTTAGGAAAAGGGGAGGTGCAACAAGACCTGGGTATGCTTGTACATCAATAACTGAAAGTAAGCATGCAGGTACAGAAGGCAGTGAAGAAAGCTAATGGCATGTTGGTCTTCACTGCGAGCGGATTTGAGTTTAGGAGCAAGGAGATCCGACTGCAGTTGTACAGGGCCTTGTTGAGACCACACCTGGAGTATTGTGTGCAGTTTTGGTCTCCTAATTTGAGGAAGGAGATTATTGCTATTGAGGGATGGCAGGACTGACATATGATGAAAGAATGGGTCGACTGAGCTTGTATTCACTGGAATTTAGAAGGAATAAAGGGGATCTTATAGAAACCTATAAAATACAAAGGATTGGACAGGCTAGATGCAGAAAAAATGTTTCACGATGTTGGAGGAGTCAGAACCAGGGTGCACAGTTTAAGAATAAGGGGTAGGCCATTTAGGACTGAAATGAGAAAAAACATTTTCACCCAGAGAGTTGTAAATCTATGGAATTCTCTGCCACAGAAGGCAGTGGAGGCCAATTCACTGGATGTTTTCAAGAGAGAGTTAGATTTAGCCCTTAGGGCTAAAGGAATCAAGGGATATGGGGAAAAAGCAAGAATGGGTGCAGAATGAGTGCTGATCAGCCATGCTCATATTGAATGGCGGTGCTGGCTTGAAAGGCCGAATGGCCTACTCCTGCACCTATTTTGGGTCGAGACCTTTCTGAACTGACCGGCTGAGTTACTCCAGCCAAATTGCCATTCAGTTCACCTTAGCCACCTCATATGTGCAAGGTCTTCTCATGGGTCACCAGGGATATTAATGCAGACTCAAAGTGAAAAGCAGCCAGATTGCTGCCATAGAGATGATACTGCAAACTAGTGCTGGGACATCGATATAACACTCTCTCTAAGAAATGGGCAGGAGTTGCCACGCTGGAGGAGTTGCCTATAACCTGTTCACAGCAACATTATTCAAGTCCAATTTCCTACCCTTCCCCATAACTTTGATTCCCTCACTGATTTACATTTCAATTTATCGCAGCCTTAAATATAGAAGATAGAACAGTACATCATAGGAACAGGCCCTTCGGCAACTTAAACAAAATGCAGATAAAAAAAGTGCGAGGGCCATGATGAGGTAGGTTGGGACAACCTTATGAGAGTATTATTCAATAATCTGATAGCAATGGAAAATGATCTCTTCCTCAATGTTTTGGCACATGCTTTCAAGCCTTTGTATTAAATGCCCAATGGGAGAAGGGAGAAGAGGGAATATCCAAAGTGTCCTTTGGCTCCTTGATTATGTTGGCCGTTTTCTGAAGACAGCTTCATGTGTGGATGGTGTTAGTGGGGAGGGGGAGACTAGTTTATCTGAAGGACTCGGCTGCATCCACAACTTTTGACAATTTAATGCAGTCTTGAGTAGAGCTGTTGCCAAACCAAATTTCAATGTTTTCCTAAGGGGTGTGCTGCATCTATAGAAATTGGTAAGAGTCTTTGGAGACATACCGAACTTCCTTTGCCTTCTGAGGAAGTAGAGGCATTAGATATTATCTAAATGGTGGCCGATTAGGAAATGGGGAGATGCAGCGAGACCTGGGTGTCATGGTACACCAGTCATTGAAAGTAGGCATGCAGGTGCAGCAGGCAGTGAAGAAAGCGAATGGTATGTTGGCCTTCATAGCAAGAGGATTTGAGTATAGGAGCAGGGAGGTTCTACTGCAGTTGTACAGGGTCTTGGTGAGACCACACCTGGAGTATTGCATACAGTTTTGGTCTCCAAATCTGAGGAAGGACATTATAGCCATAGAGGGAGTGCAAAGAAGGTTCACCAGACTGATTCCTGGGATGTCAGGACTTTCATATGAAGAAAGACTGGATAGACTTGGCTTATACTCGCTAGAATTTAGGAGATTGAGAGGGGATCTTATAGAAACGTACACAATTCTTATGGGGTTGGACAGGCTAGATGGAGGAAGATTGTTCCCGATGTTGGGGAAGTCCAGGACAAGGGGTCACAGCTTAAGGATAAGGGGGAAATCCTTTAAGACGGAGATGAGGAAAAACTTTTTCACACAGAGAGTGGTGAATCTCTGGAACTCTCTGCCACAGAGGGTAGTTGAGGCCAGTTCATTGGCTATATTTAAGAGGGAGTTAGATGTGGCCCTTGTGGCTAAAGGGATCAAGGGGTATGGAGAGAAGGCAGGTACGGGATACTGAGTTGGATGATCAGCCATGATCGTATTGAATGGCAGTGCAGGCTCGAAGGGCCGAATGGCCTACTCCTGCACCTATTTTCTATGTATCTATGTATCTATGTGTGCTTTCATGGCCATAGCGTCAACGTGATCAATTCCATAACTCTCACCGTCTCATCTTTATCATGGAAGGCCTGTCCCTTTTCACTTCCAATTCTCATCAGGAAGGCCTCACGCACCTTCGTTGCTCCCTAGACAAGACCTAATCAGTTCCCCTCTATTAGGAGTCGCCTCAATCTGATGGAACAAGACTTCACCTTCAACAACTTTTCTTTTGATTTGTTCGCACTTTCTTCAAATCAAAGGTGTAGCAATGGGCACTTGCATGGGTCCAGCTATACCTGTCTTTTTACCCCGCAACACTGCTCTCTCTCCCCATCCCCCCACTCACAACAAAGGCAGAGTCCCCCTAGTCCTCACCTTTCACCCCACCAGCCGTCACATACAACAAGTGATCCTCCGTCAGTTTCGCCACCTCCAACGTGACCCCACCACTCGCCACATCTTCCCATCTCCCCCTATGTCTGCCTTCCGCAAAGACCGCTCCCTCCGTAACTCCCTTGTCAATTCTTCCCTTCCCTCCCATACCACCCCCTCCCCTGGTACTTTCCCTTGCAACCGCAAGAGATGCAACACTTGTCCCTTCACTTCCCCCCTCCACTCCATTCAAGGACCCAAGCAGTCGTTCCAGGTGCGACAGAGGTTCACCTGCATCTCCTCCAACCTCATCTATTGCATTCGCTGCTCTAGATGCTAGCTGATCTACATCGGTGAGATCAAGCGGAGGCTTGGCGATCGTTTCGCCGAACACCTCCGGTCGGTCCGCAATAACCAACCTGAACTCCCGGTGGCTCAGCACTTCAACTCCCCCTCCCATTCCGTATCTGACCTCTCTGTCCTGGGTCTCCTCCATGGCCACAGCGAGCAACACCGTAAATTGGAGGAAATGCACCTCATATTCCGCTTGGGCAGTCTACATCCTGGTGGCCTAAACGTTGAATTTTCCCAATTCTGCTAGCCCTGGCTGTCCCCTCCCCTTCATCAGCCATCTGGTTGTCTCCTCCCCTCCCCCAGCCCTCGGGCTCCTCCTCCGCCTTTTCCTTTTTTCCTTTCTTCTCCCTACCCCCTATCAGTCTGAAGAAGGGTTTCGGCCCGAAACGTTACCTATTTCCTTCGCTCCATAGATGCTGCTGCACCCGCTGAGTTTCTCCAGCATTTTTGTGTACCTTTGATTTTCCAGCATCTGCAGTTCCTTCTTTAACACATACCTGTCTTTTTGTTGGCTATGGACAGACACAAAATGTTGGAGTAACTCAGCAGGTCAGATAGCATCTCTGGAAAAAAGGAATAGGTGGTGTTTCGGGTCAAGTCCCTTCATCAGACTCTGATTCCCTATTCTTTTTCTCCAGAGATGCTGCTTGACCCGCTGTTACTCCAGCATTTTCTGTCTATCTTTGATGTAAACCAGCATCTGCAGTTCCTTCTGACACTTTTGTTGGCTATGTTGTGCAGTCTTTGTTCCAAACATACCCTGCCATCACTTTCTAATTCTTTCTCCACCACATCAAAGTGCATTGGGATTGGTTCTTGCACTCATGCAAAATCTTGTTGATTTCATCAACTTTAGTACGAACCTCCACCTTGCCATCAAATTCACTTGTAACGTCTCTGACACCTTTTTCTACATTTTGATCTTTGTTTTCATCATAGGGCACATACTATCCACTGACATCCACTAGAAATCCGCTGACTCCCACAGCTACCTTGAGTACCTCCTCCCTGTTTCTTGCAGGGACCCCATCCCTTTTGTGTAGTTTCTCTGTTTTCACTTGATTTGCTCGCAAAATGAGGCTTTCAAATCTGCGACATCTGAGGTGTCCATTTTCTTCAGAAAATGTGGTTAACCTTCTCCCTGCAGTTGTGATGGAGCTTCAACCAAATCTCATCTGTTTCCCATAGTTGTTTTCAACTACAGACAGAACAGGAATAGAGTTCCCTTGGTCCTTACATTTCCCCCCATTAGATCCAACACATAATCCTCTGATATTTCCTCAACCCTTAATGTGATCAACCATGCCACATCTTCCCATCGCCAACTCTTTCCGCTTTCTGCATAGATGTTTTCTCCGCGACTTCTCAGTTCCCTCATGCTTCCCTTCCCCAGGCACTTTCCCCTGCAACTGGAAAATGTGCAAAACCTGTTCCTATACAGTGCATTCAGAAAGTCTTCAGACCCCTTAACTTTTTCCACATTTTATTATGTGTGCGGACGTGGCGCCGACAGACGAGAGGCCGAAGCAAAGAAGTCAAAGCCAAAGAACGGAATGGAAACGAGGCCGAAACGCCAATAAACCAAAAGATTACGAAGACGAAATGCCTACTAACCGAAAGGATGGGACGCCTAAATGTAAACTTACCGAAAGGCCGCTCTGTCGAAACGCCACTTACCCGAAAGGCGGCGTCGCCCATAGGCCAATGAACCGACTGCCGCTCAACAGAAAAGTCCAATTACAGACATGACGTTGCCGGGGGGTGGGACTTGTCAGTGATTGGTCCAGACCCCCCACATCACTGTGAAGGCATGAACATTGTCCCAAACCTCCGCTCCACCCGACCCACAGCCCGCCGAGGGTGGCCGTGGGAGAGGGGGGGCTGTCCCGAGGGATGCACACCTTCGGCCACTTTCAACTTGGTGCTTAGGTTCAGATTGCCCAGTCACTTATGGCTTGTGGGAAAATGAACCCCATGCTTCCGTCTCCCCTTCAGAGTGTGTCTGAAAGGTCTCGACACGAAACGCCACCCATTCCTTCTCTCCAGAGATGTTGCCCGTATTGTGTGTGGGAGCTTGGGTGCGTTCCGCAAGAACCGAGACGTTAATAAATAAAATGTCTGTCCCCGCGGTGGGGGTGAATCACCCTGGTGTGGGTGTCAGGGTCTGGGGGTCGGAGGGGGTCGGGGGGGGGGGGAAATCACCCTGGTGTGGAGGTTGGGGCCTGATGGCGCTGCATCGCGGTCAGTGGCTGTGGGACGCTCCCGCGGGTGGAGACGGAGGGGAGAGAAGGGGGAGAGAGAGAAGGGAGAGAGGGGGGGAGAGAACGGGGAGAGAGAGAAGGGGGAGAGAGAGAAGGGAGGGAGAGAGAAGGGAGAGGGAGGGAGAGAGGAGGGGAAGAGAGAGGAGGAGAGAGAGAAGAGTGGAGAGAGAGGAGGAGAAAGAGAAGGGAGAGAGGAGGAGAGAGAAGAGGGGAGAGAGAGGAGGAGAGAGAAGGGAGAGAGAGAGGGGGAGAGAGAGAAGAGGGGAGAGAGAAGGGGAGACGGGATTGTGGGGTTCATTTTCCCACACAAGCCATAGGTGACTGGGCAATCTGAACCCAAGCACCAAGTTGAAAGCGGCCGAAGGTGTGCATCCCTCGGGACAGCCCCCACTCTCCCACGGCCACCCTCTGCGGGCTGCGGGTCAGGTGGGGCGGAGGTTTGGGACAATGTTCATGCCTTCACAGTGATGTGATGGACGGGGTGGTCTGGACCAATCGCTTACAAGTCCCGCCCCCCGGCAACGTCATGTCCGTAATTGGACTTTTCTGTTGAGCGGCAGTCGGTCCATTGGCCTGTAGGCAACGCCGCCTTTGGGGTAGGTGGCGTTTCGACAGAGCAGCCATTCGGTAAGTTTGCTTTTAGGCGACGCAGCTTATCGGTTCGTTGGCTTCTAGGCGTTCCGCCCTTTCGGTTAGTTTGCATTTAGGCGTCCCATCCTTTCGGTTAGTAGGCATTTCGTCTTCGGACTCCTTCGGTTTATTGGCGTTTCGGCCTCGTTTCCACTTGGTTATTTTGCTTTGACTTCTTTGCTTCGGTTTCTCGTCCGTCGGCGCCACGTCCAGGTACCATTTTATTACGTTACAGCCTTATTTTAAAATGGATTAAATTCTTTTTTAATAATTAATCTACACACAATACCCTAGAATGAAGAAGTGAAAACGGGTGTTTAGAAATGTTTGCAAAGTAATTAAAAAGAAATAACTGAAATATCACATTTACTTAAGTATTCTTACCCTTTGCTATGACACTCAAAATTCAGCGTAGGTTCATCCTGTTTCCATTGATTATCCTTGAAATGTTTCTACAACTTGATTGTAATCCACCAGTGGTAAATTAAATTGATTGGACATGCTTTGGAAAGGCACACACCTGTCCATACAACGTCCCACTGTTGACAGTGCATGTCAGAGCAAAAACCAAACCATGAAAATGAAGGAATTGTCCGTAGACCTCCGAGACAGGATTGTGTCGAGACACAGATCTGCAGAAGGGTATAAAACAATTTCTGCAGCATTGCAGGTCCCGAAGAGCACAGTGGCCTCTGTCATTGTTAAATGGAAGAACTGTGGAACCACCAGGACTCTTCATAGAGCTGGCCACCCAGCCAAACTGAGCAACCGGGGGAGAAGGGGCTTGGTCAGGGAGGTGACCAAGAACCCGCTGGTCACTCTGACAGAGCTCCAGAGTTCCTCTGTGGAGATGGGAGAACCTCCCAGAAGGACAACTATATCTGCAGCACTCCACAAATCAGGCCTTTATGGGAGAGTGGCCAGACGGAAGCCACTCCTCAGTGTAAGGCACATGACAGCCCGCTTGGAGTTTTCCAAAAGGCACCTAAACAAGATTCTCTGGTCTGATGAAACCAAGATTGAACTCTTTGGCCTGAATGCCAAGCGTCACGTCCGGAGGAAACCAGGCACCGCTCATCACCTGGCCAATACCATACCTACGGTGAAGCATGGTGGTGGCAGCATCATGCTGTGGGGATGTTTTTCGGCGGCAGAAACTGGGAGACTAGTCAGGATCGAGTGAAAGATGAACGGAGCAAAGTACAGAGAGATCCTTGATGAAAACCTGCCCCAGAGCGTTCTGGACCTGAGACTGGGGCGGAGGTTCACCTTCCAACAGGACAACGACCCTAAGCACACAGCCAAGATAACGCAGTTGAGTGGCTTTGTGACAAGTCTGTGAATGTCCTTGAGTGGCCCAGCCAGAGCCCGGACTTGAACCCGATCAAACATCTCTGGAAGGACCTGAAAATAGCTGTGCATCGATGCTCCCCATCCAACCTGACAGAGCTTGAGAGGATCTGCAGAGAAGAATGGGAGAAATTACCCAAATACAGGTCTGCCAAGCTTGTAGCGTCATATCCAAGAAGACTTGAAGCTGTAATCGTTGCCAACTGTGCCTCAACAAAGTACTGAGTAAAGGGTCTGAATACTTATGTAAATGTGATATTTCAGTTATATATTTTTAATTACTTTGCAAAAATTTCTAAACACCTGTTTTTGCTTTTTTTATTATGGGGTATTGTGTGTAGATTGATGATTGAAAATGCATCTGTGGTAAGAAAGGCCAATAGTTTTCACTTACACTGCCACTTTAAAGTGTTTTCAAATTATGGGTAGCTTTTTTAATGGTTTAATGTATTTAAAGAATGTATGGATTATTCCCTGCTGCTTCAGTATTTCTGGATAAAAAAACACTGTACACGAATCACACATTCATCAAGCTAAAATAGCCTCTCAAATTAAGTGATAAAATTGGTAGAGCTATAAATTACAGAGACATGGACTAATGCCAGGTTACAGTTGATATTTATAATAATTGTTGATCAGAGCCCTCAGCAGCCTCTCCAATGTTTAGAACAGTTTCTTGGAATGGAAACAAGATTTTTCACTATTGCCACAATGATTAACAGTACGGCCTTTTTAAAGCCCTTGGCAGCAAAATGTTCTCACCCAGGTGGAATATTACATGCAAAATGCATGAGCCAAAGATTCCCAATGTTCTGTTTACAAGCTCATAACATAATTCTGGATGAAGACCTTCATCTCATTATTCTTACACAGAGCTATTTAACTTGACTCATTTCTCTATTCAATTATTTTTTTTAAAGTAATGTTATTTCTGAATTTAGGTTGAATTGTTGACTTTATGTATTTAAAATGTATTGATATTACTTCAATATTTAGTTATTCTAATATAACCTTGTTATCTGGTCTTTTTGAAACAGAATTGTTAATGTTCTGAGAAATCTATTGATGTTACAATGCTATAAATCTATTGATGTTACAATGCTATAAACTTATTGAGAATCTGTTGAATACTTTTCTATCGAGGTGACATTGAATGAAAGTCTCTCAATGTTCCCTTAATAATGAAGGTGAAATCACTAGAAACATGCTGGAAATACACACCAGGTCAGGAAGCATCTGTGGAGAGAGGTCCATGGCTTTTCATCAAGCTTTCAATGTTGGCTTTCCTTTGAAATATGTTGCACGAATTTGGCCAAGGTTCAATTGGCAATGCCAATTACCACACACACAGCTGATGCTGGATATGTTCAAAGTTGATCTTTGATCTTTCTTGGTTTCACCCATGGCTACTTAAATCACATGCATGCAGTATTTAACACCAACCTCCTGCGAGAGATTGCTCAGACTTGGATTGTTTTCTCTGGAATGCCAGAGGTTGTAGGGAGGTCTGATAGAAGTATTTAAAATTATGAAAAGCGTAGATAAGGTATTCAGTCAGAACCTTTTCCCCAGCATGGAGCAATCAATTACAAAATCAAATATCAAATCCAGAACCAGGGGCCACAGTTTAAGAATAAGGGGTAAGCCATTTAGAATGGAGACGAGGAAACACTTTTTCTCACAGAGAGTGGTGAGTCTGTGGAATTCTCTGCCTCAGAGGGTGGTGGAGGCAGGTTCTCTGGATGCTTTCAAGAGAGAGCTAGATAGGGCTCTTAAAAATAGCGGAGTCAGGGGATATGGGGAGAAGGCAGGAACAGGGTACTAATTGGGGATGATCAGCCATGATCACATTGAATGGCGGTGCTGGATCGAAGGGCCGAATGGCCTACTCCTGCAGTATTGTCTATTGTCTATTGTCTAATACTAGAGGGCATAACTTTAAGATGAGAGGAGCAAAGTTGAAAGGAGATGTGTGTTTTTTAATACATGTGCAAGTTGTTTATACAGAGGCTGATGAGTACCTGGAATGCACTGCCAGGGTTGGTGGTTGAGGCATTTACAATAGTGGCATTTAAGACGCCTTTTTGGATAGGTATATGGATATGCAGGGAATGGAGGCATATAGATTATGCACAGGTAGATCAAATCAAATCAAATCAAAAACTTTATTTGCCATTTGTGCTTACACACATAGGAACTCTTGTGCGGTTGTTCAGAGAGTCGTCAAGTCAAGTTAAAAAGACACACAGAAAGACACATAATCTATAAAAACATATACTTCTCTAGAAATAAAAAAGAAAGTGCCTAAAACCCTATATGTTATGAGGTGGATCAGGACATCAGTTCATTTTGTTTTGGCCAAGAGTCTCACTGTGGCAGGGAAGAAGCTCTTGAAAAAGCGTGTTCAGTTTGTGGCGATGCTGTCCGCTCGTCTGTGCCTGAGGTTGTATGTGCAGTTTTTGTGTTTGAGCAGGGAGTGAGCTGGATGTAGTGTGTCTCTGATGATTCTCTCTGCTCTTTTTTGACAGCGCTGTGTGTAGATAGTTTCCATGGAGGGAAGTTCCGTTCTGATAATCCTCTCTGCAGTCTTTATGACTCTTTGCAGAGCCTTCCTCTCTGTCTGTGTGGTGTTTCCATACCACACCGTGATGCCTGTGGTGAGGATGCTCTCTATCAGTCCTTTGTAGACCTGGGTGAGAGGGCGACAGTGCAGACCTGGGTGAGAGGGCGACAGTGCAGACCTGGGTGAGAGGGCGACAGTGTAGACCTGGGTGAGAGGGCGACAGTGCAGACCTGGGTGAGAGGGCGACAGTGCAGACCTGGGTGAGAGGGCGACAGTGTAGACCTGGGTGAGAGGGCGACAGTGTAGACCTGGGTGAGAGGGCGACAGTGCAGACCTGGGTGAGAGGGCGACAGTGCAGACCTGGGTGAGAGGGCGACAGTGCAGACCTGGGTGAGAGGGCGACAGTGCAGACCTGGGTGAGAGGGCGACAGTGTAGACCTGGGTGAGAGGGCGACAGTGCAGACCAGCAGATAAGATATGGTCTTAGCATCATACTCAGCACATACCTCACGGTTGAAAGACCTTGTGCTGTACTGTTCTATGTTCATATTTGTTTTCTTCCCCTATGTGTTACTTTTCATTGAGCTCCTATAGTTTTAATAATGTGCCATCTTTATAATGGGGAGGCACAGTGGTGTTGCTGGAAGGGCTGCTGCATTATTATTTCAATAACGGCTTCAATTCTGTGAGGCTCTACTAGATATGGTCGCAAGGAGGACATTCAAATTCCACTCAAATATTGCATGTTTTCCACCCAGATCTCAAAGGCATGCAGTTTGGTAAGTTAATTGGCTGTTGTAACTTGTTCTCAGTCTGTAGATGAGTGGTAGAATCTGGGTAGAGGGGCAGTTGATGGGATTCGTGTAGGATTAGTGTAAGTGGCGGCCTGCTTGTTGGCCATGGCTCAGTGGGCCAAAGCGCTTGTTCCGCCCTATTGATCCTAAAACTCAAAGGTAGACAAAAGTGCTGGAGAAACTCAGCGGGTGTGGCAGCATCTATGGAGCGAAGGAAATAGGCAACGTTTTGGGCCAAAACCCTTCTTCAGACTGATGTAGGGTGGGGGGAGGGGGAAAGAAGAAAGGAAGAGGAGGAGCCAGAGGGCTGAGGGAGAGCTGAGAAGGGGAGGAGACAATAAGGGCTACCGGAAATAGGAGATGTCAATGTTCATGCCCCAATTTCCGGTGGTGCTCACTTTGGCCATGGAGGAGGCCCAGGACAGAAAGGTCGGATTCGGAATGGGAGGGGGAGTTGAAGTGCTGAGCCACCGGGAGATCAGGTAGGTTATTGCGGAGGTGTTCGGCGAAACGATCGGCAAGCCTACGCTTGGTCTCACCGATGTAGATCAGGTGACATCTAGAGCAGCGGATGCAATAGATGAGGTTGGAGGAGGTGCAGGTGAACCTCTGTCGCACCTGGAACGACTGCTTGGACTGCCTAAAACGTACCTATTTTGTTCCAATATATCTGTCAATTTCACCCCCAACTCCTCTGATTTCTTCTACCAGTTACCTACAAAAGTCTCAAAAGTCTTTGGGCAATCCAGCTGCTGCCTTTGACAGGAGACATGAAATGCATTCAGGCTGTCAAGGTGTCCTCAAGTGCTTCACAAGCAATGAACTATTCATGAAGTGTGATCAGTATTGTTACACATGCAAATATATTTAGACAATATGTAGCCTGAGTATAGAATTTGGACGGTAACGTTGCAGTTATATAAGACATTGGTGTGGCCACATCTAGAATATTGTGTTCAGTTTTGGGCACCATGTTATGGGAAAGATGTTGTCAAGCTGGAAAGGGTTCAGAAAAGATTTACGAGGATGTTGCCAGGACCCGAGGGTGTGAACTGTAGGGAGAGGTTGAGTAGGCTAGGACTCTATTCCTTGAAATGCAGGAGAATGCCAATGAGGATGATCTCTCTATCTTAACATTCTGAGAAAACAAGAAACATCATTTAATTCTGATGATTTTCAAATGTAATATCCATTTGTTCAGACGAAAATAATGTTCTGGATTCAGCCAAATGTACAAGCATAACACTGCAATAGAGCTACCGCTACAGCAGGAAATTAACATAATTAAATTAAACATCCAACTATGACAAATTAGATTTGAGTTTGATCTTAAACCATTCAAATAATTACTGACTTTGGAATAAAATAATATCTAGTAGTTGGAGTCATATTCTACTATTGCTGAAAGCACATGATGTAATTCCCTTCTGTGATGGAATGCTTGTTTTAGCTACAATGTAAGAAATATTTAAGGTGGAGGTAGATGTATTTTCTGGAGGATTGGGGAATTAAGGAGTCTTAATAGAGGAGTTGAGGCCAGCATGTATTAGTAAGACATTCAACAAGATCCTTCATGGGAGACTTGTTGGAAAGGTTTATGCCCATGGGATGCAATGCAATGTTCGGCACGGACTTGAAGGGCCGAGATGGCCTGTTTCCGTGCTGTTATGGTTATATGGTTATAAGATGGCATATTGAATCCAAAAATGGCCTGGCAGTAAGAGACAGTGCATGTGACCAATGGTGTTCCATGGCGATTGTTGCTGGAGTCCTCATTGTTTATAACATACGTGAATGATTTGGATTAGGATGCAGAAGGTTGGATCATAAGTTCATAAGTTATAGGAACAGAATTAGGTCATTCAGCCCATCAAGTCTACGTCATGCAATCATGGCTGATCTATCTTTTCCTCTCAACCCCATTCTCCCGCCATCGCCCCATAATCCCTGACACCCATACTAATCAAGAATCTGTCAATCACCAACTTAAAAATATCAATTGACATGGCTTCCACAGCCCTGTGTGGCAATGAATTACACAGATTCACCACCCTCTGAATAAATAAATTTCTCCTCATCTCCTTTCCAAAGGTACGTCCTTTTATTCTGAGGCTATGGCCTCTGGTCCTACACTCTCCCACTAGTGGAAACATCCTCTCCACTTCCACTCTATCCAGGCATTTCACTATTCAGTAAGTGCAGGAAATTGTCCAATGATACAAACATTCATGGAGTTGTTGACTACGTGAAGAATAGTCTCGGGCTACAGGGTGACATTAATGGGTTGATGAAATGTGCTGGGAAATGGCAGATAGAGAATAATCCTGATAAATGTGAGGTGATGCATGTTGGAAGTACTGGTGAGGCTAGGACATTCACAGTGAATAGTAAGGTCCTAGGAAGTGCTGAGGAACAGTGGAACATGGGCGTGCTAGATCAAAGATCCTTGAAGATGTAAATGCAAGTAGTTGACACGGTCGAGGAGACATATGGAATATTGGCCATCATCAGTTGAAGCATTGCATGCAAAAGAAAAGTGGGTATACTCCAACTTTATAAATCTAGCCAGACCTCTGCTGGCCAGTGATCATAAGGTCATAAGTGATAGGAGCAGAATTAAGCCATTCAGCCTATCAAATCTATGCTATTCAATCATGGCTGATCTATCTCTCCCTCCTAACCCCATTCTCTTCCCTTCTCCCCATAACCCCTGACTTACACACTATTCAAGAATCTATCTATCTCTGCCTTAAAAATATCCATTGACATGGTCTCTACAGTCTTCTGTGGCAAAGAATTCCACAGATCAGATTCACCACCCTCTGACTAAAGAAATTCTTCTTCATCTCCTTCCTAATGGAAGGTCCTTTAATTCTGAGGCTATGACCTCCAGTCCTAGACTCTCCCACTAGTGGAAACATCCTCTCCACATCCACTCTATCCAAGCCTTTCACTATTCGGTACATTTCAATGAGGTCCCCCTTCATTCTTCATTCATCCCAGGGTCCTCGGGGAGGTGGCTCTAGAAATAGTGGATGCATTGGTGATCATTTTCCAATGTTCAATAGATTCAGGATCAGTTCCTTTGGATTGGAGGATAGCTAATGTTATCCCACTTTTCAAAAAAGGAGCGAGAGAGAAAACGGGGAATTATAGACCAGTTAGCCTGACTTCGGTGGTGGGAAAGATGCTGGAGTCAATTATTAAAGATGTAATAATGGGGCATTTGGATAGTAGCAAAAGGATTAGTCCAAGTCAACATGGATTTATGAAAGGGAAATCATGCTTGACTACTCTTCTGGAATTTTTTGAGGATGTGACAAGTAAAATGGATGAAGGGGTGCCAGTGGATGTAGTGTATCTAGACTTTCAGAAAGCCTTCGATAAGGTCCCGCTCGGGAGACTGGTGACTAAAATTAGAGCACATGGTATTGGGGGTAGGGTGTTGACATGGATAGAAAATTGGTTGGCAGACCGGAAGCAAAGAGTAGGAGTGAACGGGTCCTTTTCAGAATGGCAGGCAGTGGCGAGTGGAGTGTCGCAAGGTTCGGTGTTGGGGCCGCAACTGTTTACCATATATATTAATGATTTGGAAGAGGGAATTAGGAGCAACACTAGCAAGTTTGCGGATGAAACAAAGCTGGGTGGCAGTGTGAACTGTGAAGAGGATGTTAGGAGGTTGCAGGGTGACCTGGACAGGTTGAGTGAGTGGGCAGATGCGTGGCAGATGCAGTATAATATAGATAAATGTGAGGTTATCCACTTTGGCGGCAAAAACAAGGGGGCAAATTATTATCTCAATGGGGTTAGGTTAGGTAAGGGGGAGGTGCAGCGAGACCTGGGTGTCCTTGTACACCGGTCACTGAAAGTTGGTGTGCAGGTACAGCAGGCAGTGAAGAAAGCTAATGGAATGTTGGCCTTCATAACAAGAGGATTTCAGTATAGGAGTAAAGAGGTTCTTCTGCAGTTGTATAGGGCTCTGGTGAGACCACACCTGGAGTATTGTGTGCAGTTTTGGTCTCCTAATTTGAGGAAGGACATCCTTGTGATTGAGGCAGTGCAGCGTAGATTTACGAGATTGATCCCTGGGATGGCGGGATTGTCATATGAGGAAAGATTGAAAAGACTAGGCTTGTATTCACTGGAATTTAGAAGGATGAGGGGGGATCTTATAGAAACATATAAAATTATAAAAGGACTGGACAAGCTAGATGCAGGAAAAATGTTCCCAATGTTGGGCGAGTCCAGAACCAGGGGCCACAGTCTTAGAATAAAGGGGAGGACATTTAAGACTGAGGTGAGAAAAAACTTTTTCAACCAGAGAGTTGTGAATTTATGGAATTCCCTGCCACAGAGGGCAGTGGAGGCCAAATCACTGGATGGGTTTAAGAGAGAGTTAGATAGAGCTCATGGGGCTGGTGGAATCAAGGGATATGCGGAGAAGGCAGGCACGGGTTATCGATAGGGGACGATCAGCCATGATCACAATGAATGGCGGTGCTGGCTCGAAGGGCCGAATGGCCTCCTCCTGCACCTATTTTCTATGTTTCTATTCTTCTAAACTCCAGCTAGTACTGGCCCAGTGCCGTCAAACGCTCATCATATGTTAACCCCTACTGTGAGCAGTTCTGGTCACCACATTACAGGAACAATGCAATAGTGCTGAGGAGGTTGCAAGGGAAATTCACCAGGGTGTTGCCTCTTATGGAGCATTTGAATAATGGGGAAAGAATGGAAAAGCTATATATGTTTTCCGACGAGAAGAGGAGATTAAAAGGGGGTTATGATTGAGGTATATAAAATCTTGAGGCGTACAGAGGGTGGACTGAATGAAATTATTCCCCTTATCAGAGGTGAATGCAACTGGAGGACCTAAATTTAGGGTAAGGGATAAGAGAATTAGAGGGGACCTAGGGAGCAATTGTTTCACCCAGAGAGTAGTAAGTACCTGGAACCAGAGAGAGTGGTGGAAGCAGAGTCACTGCCAGCATTTAAGTGTCTGGATGAACATTTAAATTGCTCAACCACAGAAGGCTAAGGGAAGATGATATTAACGCTGATTAGGTGCCCACTGCTCAGCATGGACATGGCTGGCCAAATTATTTGTTTCCATCTATGACTTTAAGATTCTATGAGCCATAATGATATGAAATGCACTTTTTTTTTAAATCTGCATTTTCTCAATAGCTCTATCACCATACACTGCCATCTGTTTATTTTCTTCTTTGAAGTACATAATGTACACAATGATGGTACGATTTACCTGGATAGCACAATTTTTTTTAAATCACTATCTTGGTACACATGACAATAATAGTCTCATACAATACAATATTAATTAGTAATTATCAGGAACAGCAGTAACCAACTTTTGCATCACTTTTGCAACATGTGTTTGGGAGCAAGTCCATTGATAATTTATTTGAAAGAAACCCCGGATATTTTATTGTCAATTGGGCTCGGGCTGAGAAAGGATGTTTCACAAATATTTCCAAGGTTGACTTAGAAAGATCAATATTCGGTGGAGCAAGTTTAAATTTTGTATCTGATAGCTGCTGCGGTGAATCTTTGCCTAATAGCTGCAATGTATCTCAATTGTCAACAGCAGTGGTCACACAGAGAGTTGTGAGTCTGTGGAATTCTCTGCCTCAGAGGGTGGTGGAGCCCGATTCTCTGGATACTTTCAAGAGAGAGCTAGATAGGGCTCTTAAAGATAGTGGAGTCAGGGGATATGGGGAGAAGGCAAGAGCGGGGTACTGATTGGGGATGATCAACCATGATCACATTGAATGGCGGAGCTGGCTCAAAGGGTCGCATGGCCTACTCCTGCACCTATTGCCTATTGTCTATTGTCAAACCTTGATTTTGTTTTTAGCAAATTCATAAGAGGTTGGAAGAGTGTTTCCATATGCAGACTTGATTAATTTGGTTTATATTGGCCTATTGCAGAATCTATTTTCTTTTGTTAGGGTTTTCCCTCTGCAATACTTCTTCAAACGTTTTTATGTGCCATATCAGTTGCATAGAATTTTCAAGTCAGATTCTACTGGCTAATGAATGAAACTGCCTTCAGCTCTTTAAATGGTTCTGCCTCCAGAATTTATGCAGTTGGGCTTTCAAGTGAAGAAGTCCTGGACATAATTACAGATCCATCATTTGGAGACACCTTTCATATTGTGCTTTCATGTGAGACCGTTTAACTGGAATCTTTGATGCCACAGGCTGGTGTAATCAGCCCTCTCCATCTGGGCCAGTCAAGTACACATGTTGAAAGGCTGCCAGACAGAGGGAAGACAATATATTCTGACCCATAAAGGGCCTGTCCCACTTAGGCGATTTTTTCAGCGACTGCCGTCGACAGTCACAGTCGTAGCAGGTCGCCGAAAAACCGGCGACTGGACCTCCCCAATGATAATGTCTACGGCAACCTACAACCTAGTCGATGTCAAGCTAAGGCAATCTACCGACAACCAGCGACCCATTAGGATGTCCACCTATGACCACACCTACGACAACCTGCGACCACACAGGCGACAACCCACGACAACCAGTCAACCTACGTCCACTCGCGACAAGCTACGACCCTGTCGGCGACAACTGAAGACAACTGAAGACAATTCAGTCGCTGGTTGACCTGTCACTGGTTGACGTAGGTGGTCGCCAATGGAATTCACCAAAGTCATCACCTGGCGACAACCTGCGTCATCCTGGTAACAACCTATGACAGCATCTACGACAGGAGAAGACAAGCTACGTCAAGCCCACTGTCGCCGAAAGGTTTTAAACATTTCAAAATCCAACGGCGACAAGAAAAAAGTTACGACTCTTTAGGCGACTTGAGGAAACAACTCATGACCATACAGGCATCACCCCACGACCATGCGGCGACAGCCTAGTCGCCTGTAGTCGCTGAAAAAATCGCCGAAGTGGGACAGGCCCTTAAGATTGTTACGACATAGAAAGAGCTTTGTGGACCATTTAATCACGTAGCTCATAGCAGTTCCCTGCTCCTTCATTCCTTCCCCATAGTAATGCAAATTTTCACCTTCAATAATCTAGTCAGTTCCTTTTAAAACCACAATTGAATTTGCTTCCATGTAACTTCAAGGCAATATAGCACTGGTGTTCAAGAAAGGTTCTGAGCTTTAAAGTTAAAATGCTATGGTGAAGGTGTGAATTTTTAAAATCATCTTTCCTTATCTCTGTTAATTTGTTCTACGTACATTATGTGTTTTAAATATCAGAAGCACTTAACAATAAGTAAAAATCCTAGGTTTTGTTTTGACTAATGGGAAAGCTTCAACCTGAGTTTCTGTTGAAGCCAGTCAGCGACGTTCCAATGTCAAGGTGTTGCACTTTCCTCTCTTGTATCTGAGACCAAATGATCATTGAGACATCTCTGCCTAATTCAAGGGTATGGAGCGTGAATGAGGTTGGGCCTACTGCATCATGACCAGGAAAATTTATGGGTGATAACTCTGGGCAACAGGGCAGCTCCAGGTCAATTCAGTCCATTGAAAGGGCAGACTTTTCAATTGGGTGAACATTTTAAGTATGACACATAATTGGGACCCCAATTTCTGATGAATTCTGATGGTGGATGATAATAAGATATGAATCATGTTTCTATTCCCTGGTTGATTTGCAGATGAATATTTTCAATGCTCTCTGTAATAATTTCAGATCTCTAGCCTTTGTAGTATTTCATCATGCAGTGTCCATGAAATTGTTAATTGTTGTTTTTGCTCTTCCAGATGTACAGAAGATGATTTTGCCAGTCATTGGATTGAAAGGATTGTATTTTTTGGGATATTTTCTGTTTGGTCTTGGAACGGGATTGATTAGCCTCTTTCCCAATGTTCACTCCATCCTGGTCCTTTGTTCAATATTTGGAGCGATGTCAAGTACGCTTTACAACGTTCCCTATAACTTGATAACTGAGTACCACAGACAAGAAAAGGTAAGAAATGAAATGCAAGAAAAAAAGTGGACATTGTATTGAGTCAGAATTGTGTTTTCGTCCAGAAAATTCATTTAAATCTACTTAGGTGACTGTTCTCTTGGACACAAATCATAAAAATTTAGAAAATGTCAAGTTATCTGTATGTGTGCAAATGGGTATAAAAACAAAGTATATCTTGATTTGTCCTTGCCGTACCATACTACTTCAACAAAATGGGAGTACACGTTGATTTTGGGACGTGTTTTTCCGAACCTGAAATAAAGTCAGACCTTTGTTCCTTTAGTTACATCCATGTTAAAATCAATAATATCTTCAAAGTATTTAATTAACCAGAATTGTTCACCGGGGGGACACTTAAGTTCTTCAGAGAGAAAGCAATAAATTATTTATGAAATTTCAGTCTTATATTTTGGTCCAAAATTAAACCAGTCATAATGGATTTGGCCATCTCTCCAATTGATTGGTTTTAGATACATACATAGATACATAGAAATTAGGTGCAGGATTAGGCCATTCGGCCCTTCGAGCCTGCACCGCCATTCAATACGATCATGGCTGATCATCCAACTCAGTATCCCGTACCTGCCTTCTCTCCATACCCCCTGATCCCTTTAGCCACAAGGGCCACATCTAATTCCCTCTTAAATATAGCCAATGAACTGGCCTCAACTACCCTCTGTGGCAGAGAGTTCCAGAGATTCACCACTCTCTGTGTGAAAAAGTTTTTCCTCATCTCGGTCTTAAAGGATTTTCCCCTTATCCTTAAGCTGTGACCCCTTGTCCTGGACTTCCCCAACATCGGGAACAATCTTCCTGCATCTAGCCTGTCCAACCCCATAAGAATCTTGTACGTTTCTATAAGATCCCCTCTCAATCTCCTAAATTCTAGCGAGTATAAGCCAAGTCTATCCAGTCTTTCTTCATATGAAAGTCCTGACATCCCAGGAATCAGTCTGGTGAACCTTCTCTGCACTCCCTCTATGGCTATAATGTCCTTCCTCAGATTTGGAGACCAAAACTGTACGCAATACTCCAGGTGTGGTCTCACCAAGACCCTGTACAACTGCAGTAGAACCTCCCTGCTCCTATACTCAAATCCTCTTGCTATGAAGGCCAACATACCATTCGCTTTCTTCACTGCCTGCTGCACCTGCATGCCTACTTTCAATGACTGGTGTACCATGACACCCAGGTCTCGCTGCATCTCCCCATTTCCTAATCGGCCACCATTTAGATAATAGTCTGCCTTCCCGTTTTTGCTACCAAAGTGGATAACCTCACATTTATCCACATTATACTGCATCTGCCAAACATTTGCCCACTCACCCAGCCTATCCAAGTCACCTTGCAGTCTCCTAGCATCCTCCTCACAGCTAACACTGCCCCCCAGCTTAGTGTCATCCGCAAACTTGGAGATGTTGCTTTCAATTCCCTCGTCCAGATCATTAATATAAATTGTAAATAGCTGGGGTCCCAGCACTGAGCCTTGTGGTACCCCACTAGTCACTGCCTGCCATTGTGAAAAGGACCCGTTTACTCCTACTCTTTGCTTCCTGTTTGCCAGCCAGTTCTCTATCCACATCAATACTGAACCCCCAATACCGTGTGATTTAAGTTTGTATCCTAATCTCTTATGTGGTACCTTGTCGAAAGCCTTCTGAAAGTCCAGATACAACACATCCACTGGTTCTCCCCTATCCACTCTACTAGTTACATCCTCGAAAAATTCTATAAGATTCGTCAGACACGATTTACCTTTCGTAAATCCATGCTGACTTTGTCCAATGATTTCACCACTTTCCAAATGTGCTGCTATCCCATCTTTAATAACTGACTCTAGCAGTTTCCCCACTACCGATGTTAGACTAACTGGTCTGTAATTCCCCGTTTTCTCTCTCCCTCCCTTCTTAAAAAGTGGGGTTACGTTTGCTACCCTCCAATCCTCAGGAACTACTCCAGAATCTAAAGAGTTTTGAAAAATTATCACTAATGCATCCACTATTTCTGGAGCTACTTCCTTAAGTACTCTGGGATGCAGCCTATCTGGCCCTGGTGATTTATCGGCCTTTAATCCATTCAATTTACCCAACACCACTTCCCGACTAACCTGGATTTCACTCAGTTCCTCCATCTCCTTTGACCCGCGGCCCCCTGCTATTTCCGGCAGATTATTTATGTCTTCCTTAGTGAAGACGGAACCAAAGTAGTTATTCAATTGGTCTGCCATATCCTTGTTCCCCATGATCAATTCACCTGTTTCTGACTGCAAGGGACCTACATTTGATTTAACTAATCTCTTTCTCTTCACATATCTATAAAAACTTTTGCAGTCAGTTTTTATGTTCCCTGCCAGTTTCCTTTCATAATCTATTTTCCCTTTCCTAATTAAGCCCTTTGTCCTCCTCTGCTGGTCTCTGAATTTCTCCCAGTCCTCTGGTATGCTGCTTTTTCTGGCTAATTTGTACGCATCATCTTTTGCTTTGATACTATCCCTGATTTCCCTTGTTATCCACGGATGCACTACCTTCCTTGATTTATTCTTTTGCCAAACTGGGATGAACAATTTTTGTAGTTCATCCATGCAGTCTTTAAATGCCTTTGTCAGTTTATACCCAGATTCTACATCCACGAGGTGCCTATAAACCAAAGTAGATTTAGCTGTTGGCTGCAATGAAGCTTTATGCTACACTAGACTAAGTGGGACCCGTTGGGTCCCTTGTTCACACGGGAGGGCTGGTCCCCCAACGCAATATTACACCTCTCCACCAATTCCAATATTGGTGGCCAGTGGGGGGGGGGGGGGCTTTCTGGAGCGCTAGTATGGGTGATGTGGGCTGAAGGGACTGGTTTCCAGAGGGCTAATATGGACATTGTAGGCCGAATTGATCCTTGGGCTGGCAGCTCAGTCACTCCAGCCTGGTGTGCTGCAGCTCACTCACTCACGGCTGGTGGGCTGGCAGTTGACTCATGACTATTGCTTGAAATTCCATTTCAAGCAAGGTGCAAGGCCACCAAATTCAAGAGCAGTTTCCTGCCATTTCAAGCAGGGTGCAATACCACCAAATTCAAGAGCAGTTTCCTGCCACTTCAAGCAGGGTGCAAGGCCACCAAATTCAAGTGCGGTTTCCTGCCACTTCAGGCAGGGTGCAAGGCCACCAAACTCAAGTGCAGTTTCATGCCACTTCAGGCAGGGTGCAAGGCCACCAAACTCAAGTGCGGTTTCATGCCACTTCAGGCAGGGTGCCAGGCCACCAAACTCAAGTGCGGTTTCATGCCACGTCAGGCAGGGTGCAAGGCCACCAAATTCAAGTGCGGTTTCATGCCACTTCAGGCAGGGTGCCAGGCCACCAAACTCAAGTCCGGTTTCATGCCACTTCAGGCAGGGTGCAAGGCCACCAAACTCAGGTGCGGTTTCATGCCACTTCAGGCAGAGTGCAAGGCCACCAAACATTTTTTAAATTAAAAAAAAAAAAATGATTAGAAGTATTTTACATTACAGTAATCTGCAATAACGTAAGTTTATACAGTTCTTATACCACTTCTTATTTTAAACTTTAATAGGAAAAAAGGATAGAAAGAGTTAGTAAAGATAGTCAGTGAGTGAATGAAAGAGTGGTCCAGGAACACCCATATGAACCTAAACCACAAGAAATAGTTAAAAAAGAAAAGAAAAAAACCAAAAGGCGGAAAAAGAAAAAAGAAAAAAGAAAGTAAGATTGGACATTATGAGAGGGATGTACCTACTTCTTATCTTTACTCACCCCTCGCCAGTTCCTAAAACCATTTATTATCAACATTTTGTTGCACCCTAGGTTTGTAATAAGTCGATATATGGAGACCAAATCTTTTGGAATTGGTCTTGTTTACCTGCTAGGAGGAATCTCATATCTTCTAGGTGTAACAATTCTGACATATTAGAAGTCCACATTTTTATTGTTGGCGTAGGACCATTTTTCCAAAATTTCAGTATCAGTTTTTTTGCCGTTATTAAGCCATAATTAAGAAAACTCCTTTGAAACGAAGTCTGCTCCAAACTTGCTTCTATTGTTCCAAAAATAATCAATTCTGCATTCGGTTCCAGTTTTATTTAAAATAATTTAGTGAAAATTTCAAAAATGTCATATCGAAATTTTTGAATTTTTATACAAAAAACAAAAGAATGTGCTATAGTTGATTCTTGGATTAGGCATTTATCACAGATAGAGGTATTTGGGTAAAATTTACTTAATTTAGCTTTTGAATAGTATAATCTATGTAAAATTTTAAATTGAATCAGAGTATGTCTTACATTAATCAAGGCCACCAAACTTAAGTGCGGTTTCATGCCACTTCAGGCAGGGTGCAAGGCCACCAAACTCAAGTGCGGTTTCATGCCACTTCAGGCAGGGTGCAAGGCCACCAAAGTCAAGTGCGGTTTCATGCCACTTCAGGCAGGGTGCAAGGCCACCAAACCCAAGTGCGGTTTCATGCCACTTCAGGCAGGGTGCAAGGCCACCAAACTCAAGTGCGGTTTCATGCCACTTCAGGCAGGGTGCAAGGCCACCAAACTCAAGTGCAGTTTCCTACCACTTCAAGCAGGGTGCAAGGCCACCAAACTCAAGTGCAGTTTCCTACCACTTCAAGCAGGGTGCAAGGCCATCAAGCTCAAGTGCAGTTTCCTACCACTTCACGCAGGGTGCAAGGTCACCAAACTCAAGTGCAGTTCCCTACCACTTCAAGCAAGGTGCAAGTCCACCAAACTCAAGTGCAGTTTCATACAATTTCAAGCAGGGTGCAAGGCCACCAAAGACAGAGAGTCGTGACCTCTCCCTCCCCCATCTTGCAGAGACTGAGCCATGCCCACACTTCCGGGTTATATAGTCCCTGCCCTCTCCCACCGGAAGGGGAGTGGCCTTCATGGCGTGATTGACAGGAGAGAGAATCTCTGCATTTTTTAAACACTAATAAATCTTTTATTTTTCATCAAAGGGAAAAATCCTCGTCACCTGATGAGCGGAGGGGGACTCTGAGTAAGATGGCCAAAAATCACAGCCGTACGTGGTGGCGGTTTTTTCTAAAATCAATATAGAAACATAGAAACATAGAAAATAGGTACATGAGTAGGCCATTCGGCCCTTCGAGCCTGCACCGCCATTCAATATGATCATGGCTGATCATCCAACTCAGTATCCCGTACCTGCCTTCTCTCCATACCCCGTGATCCCTTTAGCCACAAGGGCTACATCTAACTCCCTCTTAAATATAGCCAATGAACTGGCCTCAACTACCTTCTGTGGCAGAGAATTCCACAGATTCACCACTCTCTGTGTGAAAAATGTTTTCCACATCTTGGTCCTAAAAGATTTCCCCCTTATCCTTTAACTGTGACTCCTTGTTCTGGACTTCCCCAACATCGGGAACAATCTTCCTGCATCTAGCCTGTCCAACCCCTTAAGAATTTTGTAAGTTTCTATAAGATCCCCCCTCAATCTTCTAAATTCTAGCAAGTACAAGCCAAGTCTATCCAGTCTTTCTTCATATGAAAGTCCTGACATCCCAGGAAGCAGTCTGGTGAACCTTCTCTGTACTCCCTTTATGGCAAGAATGTCTTTCCTCAGATTTGGAGACCAAAACTGTAGGCAATACTCCAGGTGTGGTCTCACCAAGACCCTGTACAACTGCAGTAGAACCTCCCTGCTCCTATACTAAAATCCTTTTGCTATGAATGCTAACATACCATTTGCTTTCTTCATTGCCTGCTGCACCTGCATGCCTACTTTCAATGAGTGGTGTACCATGACACCCAGGTCTCGTTGCATCTCCCCTTTTCCTAATCGGCCACCATTCAGATAATAGTCTACTTTCCTGTTTTTTCCACCAAAGTGGATAACCTCACATTTATCCACATTATACTGCATCTGCCATGCATTTGCCCACTCACCCAGCCTATCCAAGTCACCTTGCAGCCTTCGTAGCATCCTCCTCACAGCTAATACTGCCCCCCAGCTTCGTGTCATCCGCAAACTTGGAGATGTTGCATTCAATTCCCTCGTCCAAATCATTAATATATATTGTAAATAGCTGGGGTCCCAGCACTGAGCCTTGCGGTACCCCACTAGTCACTGCCTGCCATTCTGAAAAGGTCCCATTTACTCCTACTCTTTG
This sequence comes from Malacoraja senta, assembly GCA_038087875.1. Lineage (NCBI taxonomy): Eukaryota > Metazoa > Chordata > Chondrichthyes > Rajiformes > Rajidae > Malacoraja > Malacoraja senta. Next base: position 367,896,628 of record CM075977.1, read on the forward strand.
CTTCCTGTCTGCCAGCCAGTGCTCTATTCACATCAATACTGAACCCCCAATACCGTGTGGTTTAAGTTTGTATACTAATCTCTTATGTGGGACCTTGTCGAAAGCCTTCTGAAAGTCCAGATATAACACATCCACTGGTTCTCCCTTATCCACTCTACTAGTTACATCCTCGAAAAATTCTATAAGATTCGTCAGACATGATTTACCTTTCGTAAATCCATGCTGACTTTGTCCAATGATTTCACCACTTTCCAAATGTGCTACTATCCCATCTTTAATAACTGACTCTAGCAGTTTCCCCACTACCGATGTTAGACTAACTGGTCTGTAATTCCCCGTTTTCTCTCTCCCTCTCTTTTTAAAAAGTGGGGTTAAATTAGCTACCCTCCAATCCTCAGGAACTACTCCAGAATCTAAAGAGTTTTGAAAAATTATCACTAATGCATCCACTATTTCTGGGGCTACTTCCTTAAGTACTCTGGGATGCCGCCTATCTGGCCCTGAGTATTTATCGGCCTTTAATCCATTCAATTTACCTAACACCACTTCCCGGCTAACCTGGATTTCACTTAGTTCCTCCATCTCATTTGACCCCCGGTCCCCTGCTATTTCCGGAAGATTATTTATGTCATCCTTAGTGAAGACAGAACCAAAGTAGTTATTCAATTGGTCTGCCATGTCCTTGTTCCCCATGATCAATTCACCTGTTTCTGACTGCAAGGGACCTACATTTGTTTTATCTCATCTTTTTCTCTTCACATATCTATAAAAACGTTTTTTTTGTTTTTTTTCTTTTTTGTTTTTTAAATTTTTTTATTAGAAGTATTTTACATTACAATAATCTGCAATAACATAAGTTTATATTCTTGTACCACTTCTTATTTTAAACTTTAATAGGAAAAAAGGAAAGAAAGAGTTAGTAAAGATAGTCAGTGAGTGATTGAAAGAGTGGTCCAGGAACACCCATATGAACCTAAACCACAAGAAATAGTTAAAAAAGAAAAGAAAGGAAAAAAACCAAAAGGAGGAAAAAGAAAAAAGAAAAAAGAAAGTAAGATAGGACAATATGAAAGGGATGTACATATTTCTTATCTTTACTCACCCCTCGCCTGGTCCTAAAACCATTTATTATCAACATTTTGTTGCACCTTATGTTTGTAATAAGTCGATATATGGAGACCAAATCTTTTGGAATTGGTCTTGTAGGTGTAACAATTCTGACATATTAGAAGTCCACATTTTTATTGTTGGTGTAGGAGCATTTTTCCAGAATTTCAGTATCAGTTTTTTTGCCGTTATTAAGCCATAATTAAGAAAACTCCTTTGAAACGAAGTCAGCTCCAAACTTGCTTCTATTGTTCCAAAAATAATCAATTCTGTATTCGGTTTTAGATTTATTTTAAATAATTTAGTGAAAATTTCAAAAATTTCATTCCAAAATTTTTGAATTTTTATACAAAAAACAAAAGAATGTGCTATAGTTGATTCATGGATTAGGCATTTATCACAGACAGCAGAGGTATTTGGGTAAAATTTACTTAATTTAGCTTTTGAATAGTATAATCTATGTAAAATTTTAAATTGAATCAGAGTATGTCTTATGTTAATCGAACATTTATGCACATATAATAGGTGTTTATCCCAACTCTCTTTCGAGATTTTTATAGCTAGGTCCTGTTCCCATTCTCTTCTAATCCCATCCGATGATGGAATTTCTATGTTTAAAATGGAATTGTATAGGTATGATATTAAATTAGCTGATTCCGCTTTTATATTCATTATCCCATCTAATAGGTCAGGAGACATATTTTGATATTCTCGCGTATACTTTTTCAAATAGTCACGTATTTGAAAATATTTGAAATATTGCTTACTATTCAAGTTGTATTTAAGTTGTAGTTGGTGAAATGTTAAAAAACTTCCATTATCATACATATCTCTAAACGTTTTAATTCCTACTCTTTCCCAATTTATAAAAGCTCTATCTATCATAGAAGGTTTAAACGAAGGGTTATTCATTATAGGTGAGAGAAGTGATAGATTTCTTCATTTTAACGTTAATTTTATTTGTTTCCAAATTCTAATTGTACTATGAATAATTGGATTTTTACTATATATTGTATTCTTCATTTTTGTTGGTGAGAGAAGGATCGCTCCTATGTTAAAAGGGGAACAGTCCTCTCTCTCCATTACTATCCAATCCACCTGCTGGGCCGAATTGTCCAACAGGTGAATCATATTTTTGACATTTGTGGCCCAGTAATAATATAAAAAATTGGGGAGTGATAATCCACCAAATTCCTTAGGTTTACACAAATGTTTTCTTTGGATTCTGTGGGATTTATAGTCCCATATAAAGTTTGTAATATCAGCATCCAATTTAAAAAAAAAATGTTTGGTAAGTATATCGGTATTGACTGGAATAGATATAAAATTTGTGGTAAAAAAAATCATTTTTATAGCATTTATTCGGCCTATAAGAGACATCGGGAGGGTTTTCCAGAATTTAATCAGTGTGTCTAGTATATTGAGTAAGGGCATATAGTTTGCATTAAATAGAGATTTATATTTTCTAGTAATTTCAATTCCCAAATATTTAAATTTTTCTGAAGCGATTTTAAAAGGGAATTTTAACAGGTGTGTCGGTTCTTGAGGTTTAATCGTCATAATTTCACTTTTATTCCAATTTATTCTATATCCTGAAAAGGATCCAAATTCCTCTATTAAATTTAATATATTTGGTATACTAATTTGTGATTTTGTGATATATAGTAGTACATCATCTGCGTATAAAGATATCTTATTATTTGAGTATTTTGTATTGTACCCATGAATGTTCGGATGTATCCTAATACTTTCCGCTAACGGTTCTATTACAAGAGCAAATAGCAGAGGTCTATAAAAACGTTTGCAGTCAGTTTTTATGTTCCCTGACAGTTTTCTTTCATAATCTATTTTCCCTTTCCTAATTAAGCCCTTTGTCCTCCTCTGCAGGACTCTGAATTTCTCCCAGTCCTCTGGTAGGCTGCTTTTTCTGGCTAATTTGTACGCTTCATCTTTTGTTTTGATACTAACCCTGATTTCCCTTGTTATCCATGGATGCACTACCTTCCCTGATTTATTCTTTTGCCAAACTGGGATGAACAATTGTTGTAGTTCATCCATGCAGTCTTTAAATGCCTTCCATTGCATATCCACCGTCAACACTTTAAGAATCAATTTCCAGTCTATCTTGGCCAATTCATGTCTCATACCCTCAAAGTTACCTTTCTTTAAGTTCAGAACCCTTGTTTCTGAATTAATTATGTCACCACATATAGGCAGGGATTAGTTTAACGGCATTAGGTTTAGCATAGACATTGACTGAAAGACCTGTTCCTGTTCTATATGGTTCTCCGATGTGAAGCTTATTAATATAGAGGGTAAAAATTCTTTGGAATTCTCTACTCTGGACCATTGTCGAAACTCAATTCATTCAAAACAAAGATCTGTGGATTCCTGGACATTTAAGAGATTAAACGATTGGGTGAAGAGCAGGAAAATGTCTATGGTTGAAGTTCAGTCATGATATCGATGAATAATCAATATACCAAATGGTCTTCTTTAAATATATACATAAGGCATCACGGGTAGAGAAGGTGGTAAAGAAGGCTTTTGGTACATTGGTCTTCATCAGTCAAGATGTTGAGTATAGATATTAGGACATTATGGGCAAAGAAGGGAAGAGAATGAACTTGTTTTCACCTTCCATCACAACGAGGAATGTGAAGGAGTCAATGGTGGATGTTTATGTTAAAATGTATTATGTGTGTTTTGTTGCTTTTTATTGGTATGACTGTACGGCAAATCAAATTCCTCGTATGTTGCAAAACATACTTGGGTAATAAAGTGATTATGATTATGATTATTTAAGCAAGATCTGCAGATGCTGGAAAAATCGAAGGTAGACAAAAATGCTGGAGAAACTCAGCGGGTGAGGCAGCATCTATGGGGCGAAGGAATAGGTGACATTTTGGGTCGAGACCCTTCTTCAGACTGGTCATGATTATGATTATACAAGGGAGAGATTAGACGATGTAGGCCCCCTTCAGTTATGACTGACCATGGGTGATGAATCCTAGTTTGTAGGTGATGTGTGGTCGGATGCAAGCCTGGGCGATGTCATATGGAGGACAGGCTGCTGCCCATGAAGCACGTCCCTCCCCTCTCCACGTCGCTGATCGATCCAAAGGAACAGCAGGGCTGTTACAGTTTGGCACCAGCGCCGTCGCAGGAGCTGCCAGAGCGAGGTTGTAGACAACGACAAACTTCCTTAAGGGCTCCGACTCCAGATTTTCTTGAGGTTAACTCCAGGAGCCTTTTCCATGACTGGATTTGGCCACAAGGCAGTAGAGGTTTTAAATCAGAGTTTTCCCCTCTCCTAGATGGACTGCCTTCCCAGGCTGATGAGCACCATCTACCTGAGACTCACGGGGGCGGGAGCGTCTACCTTCCAGTGCAGGTCTATAGCACCTGCCCACTGCCCACAATTAGACAATAGACAATAGAGAATAGGTGCAGGAGTAGGCAATTCGGAACTTCGAGCCAGCACCGCCATTCAATGTGATCATGGGTGATCATCACCAATCAGTACCCCGTTACTGCCTTCTCCCCATATCCCCTGACTCCACCATCTTTAAGAGCCCTATCAAGCTCTCTCTTGAAACTATCCAGAGAACTGGACTCCACCGCCCTCTGAGAATTCCACACTCACAACTCTCTGTGTGAAAAAGTGTTTCCTCATCTCCATTCTAAATGACTTACCCCTTATTCTTAAACTGTGGCCCCTGGTTCTGGACTCCCCCAACATCAGGAACATGTTTCCTGCCTCTAGCATGTCCAAACCCTTAATAATCCTATATGTTTCAATAAGATACCCTCTCATCCTTCTAAACTCCAGATTATACAAGCCCAGCCGCTCCATTCTCTCAGCATATGACAGTCCCGCCATCCCGGGAATTAACCTTGTAAACCTACGATGCACTCCCTCAATAGCAAGAATGTCCTTCCTCAAATTAGGGGACCAAAACTGCACACAATACTCCAGGTGTGGTCTCACTAGGGCTCTCTACAACTGCAGAAGGACCTCTTTACTCCTATATTCGATTCCTCTTGTTATAAAGGCCAACATGCCATTCAATTTCTTCACTGCCTGCTGTACCTGCATGATTACTTTCATTGACTGATGAACAAGGACCCCCCAGATCCCGTTGTACTCCCCCTTTTCCCAACTTGACACCATTTAGATAGTAATCTGCCTTCCTGTTTTTGCTACCAAAGTGGATAACCTCACATTTATCCACATTAAATTGCGTCTGCCATGCATCTGCCCACTCACCCAACCTGTCCAAGTCACCCTACATTCTCATAGCATCCTCCTCACAGTTCACACTGCCACCTAGCTTTGTGTCATCTGCAAATTTGCTAATGTTACTTTGAATTCATTCATCTAAATCATTGATGTATATTGTAAATAGCTGCAGTCCTAGCACCGTGCCTTGTGGTACCCCACAAGTCACTGCCTGCCATTCTGAAAGGGACCCGTTAATCCCTACTCTTTGTTTCCTATCTGCCAACCAATATGCATGTCGGCACTCTACCCCCAATACCATGTGCCATAATTTTGCCCACTAATCTCCTATGTGGGACCTTTTCAAATGCCTTCTGAAAGTCTAGGTACACTACATCCACTGGCTCTCCCTTGTCCATTTTCCTAGTTACATCCTCAAAAAAATTCTAGAAGATTAGTCAAGCATGTATTCCCCTTCGTAAATCCATGCTGACTTGGACCGATCCTGTTACTGCTATTCAAATGTGCCGCTATTTCATCTTTTATAATTGACCAGCACCTTCCCCACCATCGATGTCAGGCTAACTGGACTATAATTCCCTGTTTTCTTTCTCCTGCCCTTCTAAAAAAGTGGGATAACATTAGCTACCCTCCAATCCACAGGAACTGATCCTGAATCTATAGAACATTGGAAAATTATCACCAATGCATCCACGATTTCTAGAGCCTCTTCCTTGAGTACCCTGGGATGCAGACCATCAGGGCCTGGGGATTTATCAGCCTTCAGTCCCATCAGTCTACCCAGCATCATTTCCTACCTAATGTTATTTCCTTCAGTTCCTCCATCACCCCAGATCCTCTGGCCACTAGAACATCAGGAAGATTGTTTGTGTCCTCGCTAGTGAAGACAGATCCAATGTACCTGTTCAACTCATCTGCTATTTCCTTGTTCCCCATAATATATTCACCTTTTTCAGTCTTCAAGGGTCCAACTTTGGTCTTAACTAATGTTTTCCTCTTCACATACCTAAAGAAGCTTTTACTATCCTCTTTTGTATTCTTGGCTAGCTTACCTGCTCTAAGAATCCATCACGGAGGCATTCCACAAACTCCCTTACTTGGGGTCCAGTATCAACCTGATTTTCCCAGTCTACCTGCATGTTGAAATCTCCCATAACAACCATAGCATTACCTTTACTACACGCCAATTTTAACTCCCGATTCAACTTGCACCATATCCAGACTACTGTTTGGGGGCCTGTAGATAAGTCCCATTAGGGTCTTTTTACCCTTACAATTCTTTAGTTCTATCCATACTGACTCCACATCTCCTGTTTCAATGTCACCCCTTGCAAGGGACTGGATTTCATTCCTCACCAACAGAGCTACCCCACCCCCTCTGCCCACCTGTCTGTCTTTTCGATAGGAGGAATACCCTTGAATATTCAGTTCCCAGCCCTGGCCCTCTTGCAGCCATGTCTCTGTAATTCCCACAACATCATACTTGACAATTTCTAACTGAGCCTCAAGCTCATCCACTTTATGTCTTATACTTTGTGCATTCATATACAACACTTTGACCTCGGTATTCACCTCCCATCTCGCATCACTCGCAATTGGCCGTGATCTTACTCTCTTATCCCTTCTCGAACTTTCCTTCCCATTAATTTGAGAGTCTTTTGTAACTTTTCCTGTACTCACTTCCCTTTCAACTCCATCTTTATACTCCCAATTTGTCAATCCCTTCCCCCCACTATTTAGTTTAAACCCACACATGTAGCCCTAGCGAACCTGCCTGCCAGAACGTCGGTCTCCCTCCAGTTAAAGTGTAACCCGTCCCTTTTGTACAGGTCACCCCTACCCCAGAAGAGATCCCAGTGGTCTATAAATCTAAATCCTTGCTCCCTGCACCAGCCCCCCAGCCACACATTCAGATCCCCTATCTCCCTGTTCCTGTCTTCACCAGCACGAGGTACTGGAAGCAATCCAGAGATAACCACCCTAGAAGTCCTGCTTTTCAGTCTTCTTCCTAACTCTCTGAACTCACGTTGCAGAACCTCCTTCCTCTTCTTCCCGATGTAATTTGTGCCCACGTGCACAACTACTGCCGGCTGTTCACCTTCCTTTTGAGGATGTTCTGAATTTGGTGCGTGACATCTTGCACCCTGGCACCAGGGAGGCAACAGACCATCCTTGCGTTTCGCCTGCCACCACAGAATCGCCTGTCTGCACCTCGAACGATGGAGTCACCCACCACTATGGCTCTGCCCGACATTGGTCTCGTCGGTCGTCCCATTTCTAGGATTGGAGCCACCGACGTGTCCGCCGCTCGGACTGGAAGCGTTGTCTCCCCTGACAGTTCCCAAGAGGGCGTACCTCTTTTCATTAGGCACAGCCACCCGGGTCTCCTGCACACCATGGTTACCACCCTTTCTCTCAGTCACACACCTTCGGTCTTCCCATATCCATGGCGTGACAACCTCACTATAGGTCCTGTCCAGGAAACTCTATTTTTTCTGGATGGCCCTGAGGTCATCCAGCTGCTTCTCCAGTGCCCCATCACAGTCCTTCAGGAGCTGAACCTGGACGCACTTGCCACAGTTGTAGCAGCCAGAGGCTCTGAAAAAGTTCACTTAAAAGATAGACAAAGTACAAATTCTTAAGACCATACAAAGCTTTAATTTAACGTCTGACGGGTGTGAACTGAGAGACCCAGAGGCAACAGGTTCTCACGTCTGAATCTCCAGCAGCACACACAAAGAAATACCAGAACACCGAAGCTTATATACGTACCGATATAAAACAATTTGCATGATATAATGACAAAAAACCATCATCCACCTCCAAATATGGAGTTGTTTTTCACTCTTTGTCAAAAGCCAGTTACCCCAATGGAATTCTCTGGGCCCCTTCTTATCTGATTAACCTCTTCAACTTACATAAAAAACTTGTAAGAGAGCTGCGAACTATTCAACTTACATAAAAAAAGCTTGCAAGAGAGCTGTGAACTTTTCAACTTAAAGGGAAAAAAACCTGGCATGATAGGAGTTGTCCAAATCCCATCATGCATTACAATTGGCCTTTTACATCAGGAAAGTTTAAATATGACAACAATCAATTAATAACTAACTCTTTCAGCTCCATCCATGTCCCTGGCCTCCCACATCCTGCAAGCATCACACTGTCTCATGTTACCTGTTATGTGTTCACTGCATCCCGTCCTCACTAGCTTTTTGTGTAGTCTCCTCTCCTCAGCCTTCTTGCCAAAGACTCTCGAGCCAAAGACTCACACTTTTCTCTCAAGGCACTTCCCTCACTGCCGCTCCCCTCGAGCAGCCTTGCTTATATTTGCTGATAAATTGCCTAATTTGCCAATTTACACATCAAATTCCTCAGTTCAAAACAGTTTTTCCCCTCTGACACCTTTCCCACGGGTTTCAGCCAGTAAGCTCTTCTCCCTGCTTCTCTTTTTTTGCTGCTTCTCCGAGCTCCACGTAAGCACTGGGCTAACACTGGCTTTTTGGCGCTATTAGGAAAGCTGGGCTTTTATTTCTCAGGGTGCAGCAATATATGGGATGATCATATAGAGCTATATAAAACACTGAAGGAAATTGATAGGTTGAAAGCACAGAGTACCCAGGATAGGGGAATGAACAGCCAGAGGTCATAAGTTTAAGGTCAGAAGGAAAAGATTTAATGAGATTCTGTGGAGCAACCTTTTCAATCAGAGAGAGGTAGGTATATGGAACAAACTGCCAGGAGGTAATTGAGGCTGTTACTATACAGCATTAAAAACACACCAGGACTGATATATGGATAGGAAAGTTTGGAGGATTATGGGCCAAATGGGACGAGCTTAGATGGGACATCTTGGGGTCGGCATAGACAAATTGGGCCAAGATGCCTGTTTCGGTGTTATATAGCACTGTAATAGACCCTACAAGATGGAGGCCATTCAGCCCATTGAGTCCATGTCAGCTTCCAGCAGAGAAATTCCATTACTTTGTATTATTCCCCGGTAGCCCAGCTTGTTATTTTCTTCCTCACATGCGCACCAACCTCTCCATTTGATTATTTTACTAGTTTCCTTGACTGTGGACAATTTACATTAGCTCATTTCTCTTCCAGCTGGTCTTTAGGTTGTGGGGGGATACAGAGCATCCGGAGGAAACCGATTCTCCTGTTTCTAATAGATTTGTTGTCTCAATGATCATGCTGTTGAAACTGAAACAAATTATAATGTGCTCATAAAATTGTTCAGTATTGTACATCGCAACGGTCTTTTTTTTTCAGATTGAAAAAGCAAAGAATGGAACAGCTTCTGGTGAAGACAGGGGGAAAGGTATCGACTGTGCTGCTCTCACTTCCATGGTCCAGTTGGCACAAATCATAGTCGGGGCAGGAGTTGGGGCTCTGGTTAACATGATTGGCACTGTGAAGGTGGTAATGATCGCTTCATCAGCCATCTCCTTTGTGGGCTGTTGCTTCATTGCATTATTTGTTCATTATGTTCACTGAGATCAATGCAGATTTTGCGTGAAGATAGACACGAAATGCTGGAGTAACTCAGCGGGACAGGCAGCATCTCTAGATAGAAGTAATGGGTGATGTTTTGGGTCGAGACCCTTCTTCAGACTGACTTAGTCTGACGAAGGGTATCGACCCGAAACGTCACCCATTCCTTCTATCCAAAGATGCTGCCTGTCCCACTGAGTTACTCCAGCATTTTGTGTCTATCTTCGATTTGAATCCGCATCTGCAGTTCCTTCCTACAACAAAGATTATGATTGTTTGTCTTCCCAATTTCATTAAACATTTTGAATTATTATCAGCACCTTTTTCCAAAGACTCTGACATTGCCTGAATTCTGACTGAGTTATGATGAATGTACTGACAAGTTCTGGTTGCTTTTCTGGAATCTTAATAGGATATAGATATAGTTGACATGGGGTTTATTGAGACTGTTTAAGAAAGTAGGGGAGACATTTCTGAGGCGCAAGCATACTGACCTTAAATCAGGTAAGAAACGGAGCTACCCAAACCAAAGAGACATCACTTTAATTCCCAGTCTGTGAATTGACAGTTTGTCTTTGATTGTATAGGTAACAGTGCTTCACTGCATGACTGCTTTAATGTTGCTGAGCAATATCTGGTGAGTTCTGCTGAAATAAATATGTGGGCACATAACCTGTAGCATCTGCTAGAATTGTTACCTAATTGGAAGTCGCCAATCCCTAGGTTTCCTGATCAGTGCTCTCTGCCCACATTGCTAATCCACCAATTCCTAATTGAGGAAAAAACTCAATATTCACTCTGGAGATAGAAGCAAGGGCCAAGTTAGGCAAAGATCAATAGTGCCTTCAGTTTCTGCAGTGGAGAAAGAAAATGTTTACAGTGCCATGTAAAAATCTGTAACTGCATTAAAAAAATAGCAATTGGGATCTTTGCAAGATTTTTACAATACAGCACTTGCTTTTAAAAAGATATAAAATCATGGCGGGTCATGCATTACACGTCTCATAATGTTTCAAAATAAAACAAGGTACTGGAAATATTCAGACACAAGAGACTTGCCCCCATGGATCTGCTTGACCCGCTGAGTACTTCCAGCAGTTTGATTTTTACTGGTAATATTCAACAGGTCAGTTGGCGTGTGCAAAATAAGAAATAGATACTACTCATAATATTTCATTTTTTGAGAGTTTATTTCCTTGTAGTTGTATGAGGAAAGATTTTCTTTCCAGAATAAGGCATCTAGAAGTAAATGTTGGCTTGTGGTCATGTCATGTTAAATCTGTAGAAATTGTTCGACAGTTCACTACACATCTCCACAGAATTTTATGTCCATTCAATATACTTTACACCATTGCAGTCATGATGTGATTCCTTAAAAAGAAATCAACCTTTCATAGTCCCAGAGCATATTTTTTTTACTGTTTATTTCTGGTAAACTCTTTAAAATAAATAGTGGATATCCCAATTTACAATCGGCAAAAGGGCAAATTCTGAATCAATCACCTGATAACGAAATGAATGGACTGCGAGACCATTTATTATTGTTTAGGTTTATTATCCTCACATGCAAGAGGTACAGTTTGTTTTGCATGCTATCCAAAGAGATCAAATATATACCATACATAGATACAATTAAGTCAAACTCAAGTTTTATTGATAGAGCAAACAGTAAGATAACAGTGTGGAGAATATAGTTCTCAACATTGTAGCGCAATGTAGCACATCAGTTCCTTAGAAAAAGTCCAATGTCCTCAGTGGGGTTGAGGTGAATTGGACAGTACCCTAGCTTAAACAAGGACTGTTCAGAAGCCTTATAACAGAGGGGAAGAGCCTATTCCTGAGTCTAGTGGTGCACACTTTCAAGCTTTGATACCTTCTGACTAGCCACACGTGAATTTCTGCAGGACTAAAGGGCAGCTAATGTTGTGCCGTTATTTAAGAAGGGCAGTAAGGACAAGCCAGTTTGGTGAGCCTGACATCAGTGGTGTGAAAGTTATTAGAGGGCGTTCTTAAGGGCAGGAACGACCTGCATTTGGAAAGACAAGGATTGATAAGGGATAGTCAGTAAGGCTTTGTGCATGGGAAATAGTCTCACAAATCTGATAGGGTTTTTTGATGAGAGCAAGGCAGTCATTGTTGTCTACGTGGAACTCAGCAAGGCCTTTGACAAGGTTTTGCATGATAGGCTTGATAAATCTAAACTGAAATCTAAATTTGTCACAGGATGTCAGCCTCTGACCTGATCTTGCAGCCACAGTATTTATCCAACCAACCCATTAGGTTTCTGACCCCATGGATGTTGATGGTGGAGAATACAGTGACGTTAATATCATTAAATGTCACGCATAGATGTTTAAACATACTCTTCTTGAAGAGCAGTAATGGCCGAGCATTTTTATACCTCAGATGTCTCATGCTACATGCCAGCCAATCTCTTAATTGTGTCTATGTCTTGCAGCATTAGATGAGGAATTACAAATCAAATATCTACATCTCTTCACATTAAGTAAGAAGTTACCAATGAAAAAGAACTTGGTTCAAAAATCAGCAAACATCCCCAACCTTATGGTAAAGGGAAGGTAATTGATGAAGCAAGTGAAGATGGTCGGGCTGAGGACACAGACAATAGACAATAGGTGCAGGAGTAGGCCAATCGGCCCAACGAGCCAGCACCACCATTCAATGCGGTCATGGCTGATCAGCCCCAATCAGTACCTCGTTCCTGCCTTCTCCCCATATCCCCTGACTACGCTATTTTTAAGAGCCCTATCTAGCTCTCTCTTGAAAGTATCCAGCGAACCGGCCTCCACCACCCTCTGAGGCAGAGAACTCACAACCATCAGGCCCAGGGGATTTACAATGGGACTGAAGGATGATAAATCCCCTGGGCCTGATGGTCTGCATCCCAGGGTCCTCAGGGAGGTGGCTCTAGAAATAGTGGACGCATTGGTGACTATTTTCCAATGTTTGATCGATTCAGGATCAGTTACTGTGGATTGGAGGATAGCTAACGTTAACCCACTTTTCAAGAAAGGAGCGAGAGAGAAAACGGGGAATTACAGACCAGATAGCCTGACTTCGGTGGTGGGAAAGATGCTGGAATCAATTATTAAAGATGTAATAATGGGGCATTTGGATAGCAGTAAAAGGATTAGTCCAAGTCAACATGGGAGACTGGTGACTAAAATTAGAGCACATGGTATTGGGGTAGGGTGTTGACATGGATAGAAAATTGGTTGGCAGACAGGAAGCAAAGATTAGGAGTGAACGGGTCCTTTTCAGAATGGCAGGCAGTGGCGAGTGGAGTGCCGCAAGGCTCGGTGTTGGGGCCGCAACTGTTTACCATATATATTAATGATTTGGAAGAGGGAATTAGGAGCAACACTAGCAAGTTCGCGGATGACACAAAGCTGGGTGGCAGTGTGAACTGTGAAGGGGATGTTAGGAGGTTGCAGGGTGACCTGGACAGGTAGAGTGAGTGGGCAGATGCGTGGCAGATGCGGTATAATATAGATAAATGTGAGGTTATCCTCTTTGGCAGCAAAAACAAGGGGGCAGATTATTATCTCAATGGGGTTAGGTTAGGTAAGGGGGAGGTGCAGCGAGACCTGGGTGTCCTTGTACACCGGTCACTTAAAGTTGGCGTGCAGGTACAGCAGGCAGTGAAGAAAGCTAATGGAATGTTGGCCTTCATAACAAGAGGATTTCAGTAAAGGAGTAAAGAGGTTCTTCTGCAGTTGTATACGGCTCTGGTGAGACCACATCTGGAGTATTGTGTCCAGTTTTGGTCTCCGAATTTGAGGAAGGACATCCTTGTGATTGAGGCAGTGCAGTGTTGGTTCACGAGATTGATCCCTGGGATGGCGGGACTGTCATACGAGGAAAGATTGAAAAGACTAGGCTTGTATACACTGGAGTTTAGAAGGATGAGGGGATATCTTATAGAAACATATAAAATTATAAAAGGACTGGACAAGCTTTGATGCAGGAAAAATGTTC
>CM075977.1:367910670-368053529 GCA_038087875.1 Malacoraja senta
AGATACAGTGAAAAGCTTTTGTCTTGTGCTAATCAGTCAGCAGAAAGACAATGCAAGATTAGAATTGAACCATCCACAGTGTACAGATACATGATAAAGGGAATAACGTTTATTCTATCCTTTGCAAAGGATATTGGAATATGTTGATGAGCTGAACCATGTGGAATATGTCTCTGGAACTGATGTACTCTGCATTGCTTTATATATTGTATTTATGTATTTAGCTGATCTGATGGGATATCATCGAAAACAAAGCTTTTTAACTGTATCTCAGCACACTTGACAATCTTAGACCTAAACCTGAACATTTGTGGAATCGTGCGGAACGTCTCATCATTGGAGAAAATATATATAATGGAGAGGAAAATGAAATTAAGTCCTCACGGGAGACAGGTGAATGGAAGTATAATTGAGGAAGTTGTGGGAGTGTCTAGGCTTGAGATGGATGCTTGACGCCAACCTATCCACTGAAATGGGGACAGTGAGATCCAGAAATGGAAGAATTAGAGCTGAACCACGTGGAAGTGACAGCAGGACCGAAATTGGCATCAAAAGTGATTGAAATTGTCTAGTTCTATATGAATGTAGGAAGAAATCATCAATGTACTTATTCATCAACTGGGGAAAATAAACAATTGAAAGGGGGAGTTAGCAAGCCTGAAGCAAAGTTTGTTCCACATCTCCCACGAAAATTTTTCGGGTCGACGTCTGAAGAAGGGATACTTTACCTTAGTCTTGTAAGAGGAGGAATGTCAAAATGGGCAGATTTAAGGAATTGCAATGGGTTCAAACTTTACTTGCTGCCGACGAAGGAAAACAACGCCAATTTCTGCAAAAAAAAAGTTTATTCATCTATATATTCATGGCCACATGATTTGTTATTACATCAGCAGTGAGTTTAAAATTAAAACCACGTCCTTATGATTGATGATGACTGCATTAGTTATCAACAGCAGCACAAGTTATAACTCAGGAGTGTTTTCCCATGTGTTAGGACGTGGGCAGGAGTCCGACCTCCAAGCCCACATTAGAAAGAGGACCAATACTGTTTGCATTACAAAATCAGTTTCAGTCACATGGTTATGTCACCAATTTCCTCCTGAGAGATGCACGGTTTTAAGGGAGAGTGGCCTGGCTGGACTAGAGCAGTTCCTGAACCTGTTCCTAAGGTGCCGCTATATTTCTCCAAGAAACGCACCTTAAAAAGGAATCTCAACATAGACTTAAAGCTAAGTGGATCGCTGAATCATATCATTCCTCTTTTTCCCATAAATCCAGAGGAGTTGCAATATTAATTCGTAAAGGAATACATTTTACGAACTCTTCAACAATAGTGGATATTGATGGTAGATATATTATATTAGTTGGAGAGTTAAATGGTGAAAAAGTAATTCTTCTCAATGTATATGGGCCTAACTTTGATAACCCCATGTTTTTTTAATAAAACATTTAATAAAATTCCTGAATTTACACAATATAAATTAATAATTGGAGGAGACTTCAACTGTACATTAGATTCATACTTAGATAGATCTTCAAGGCAAAAAAAAGTAAAATCTCAATCAAGTGTATTTTTAAATTCATTTATTAATACCACTAATATTAAGGATGTCTGGAGAATAGAAAACCCAACTGGACGGGAATACTCATTTTACTCACCAGTACATAAAACATACTCAAGAATAGATTATTTTTTGGTTGACTCTAGGTTTATCCCATTTATTTATAATTCAAAATATCATAACATTATAATCTCAGATCACGCACCTGTAACATTCATGATTAAATTAAATGGAATGTCCGAGAAACAAACATATTGGAGATTCAACCCACAAATTTTGAACGAAAGATCATGCCAGGAATATATTATTAAACAGATTCAAATATTTTTTGAGGTAAATGACAACCCTGACACACCTACTTCTCTTATGTGGGAAACGTTTAAAGCGTTTGTTCGTGGTACATTAATTTCCGCTCAAGCATTTTATAATAAAGAGAACAGGATTAAACAACAAACATTGGAAAGTGAAATCAAGCAACTAGATATAGAAAATGCGAGAATGCCATCTATTTTAAAACATAATAAAATTGCTGTATTAAAATATAAATTAAATAAAATGTATTCAGAACAAGTAATAAAACTTTATCAAAAAACCAAACAATTACATTTTGAATTTGGAGACAAACCACAAAAACTATTATCACGTCAGTTACGAAAAATGGAAGGGGAAAAAATAATTCATAAAATTAGAACAGAGACAGGAGAATTATTAAAAATGCCTAAGGACATAAATGATAGATTTCTCCAATACTATCATAACCTTTATTCAACTAAAACCGTAGGACAATCAGAAGAAATAGCAGATTTTTTACTAAAATGTAATTTAAAAGGTTTAGATTCAAACGATAGAGAATTATTAGAAAAGGAGATTACCATAAAAGATATTGAGGAGTCTATCGGCTCTTTAAAAAATGGTAAAGCAGTAGGACCAGATGGTTTAGGCTCCGAATTTTATAAAAAATTTCATGACTTGCTTTGCCCACGTTTACAAAGATTGTATGAGTATATCTATACTCAACAGAAACTTCCAGACACTTTAAATGAATCTATAATAACACTTATTCCTAAAGCTGATAAAGATCCGGAAGACCCGGGATCATATAGTGCAATCGCACTTTTAAATACAGATCAGAAAATATTAACTAAAATACTAGCGAATAGATTAAGTACAGTGATGAATAAATTAATACACCCTGACCAAACAGGCTTTATTCAGAAGCGGTACTCATATTATAATCTAAGAAGATTATTTAATATTATATATTCCAAGAGAAATATTAAGGAAGATCTAGCAATAATCTCACTTGACGCTGAAAAAGCATTTGATCAGGTCGAATGGTCTTATTTATTTTCGGTGATGGAAAATATGCAGTTAGGGGAGAAATTCTGTACATGGATAAAACTGTTATATACAAATCCCACGGCTAGAATATTTACAAACCAAAGGTTGTCATCTAAATTTAGTCTATCTAGAGGTTGTAGACAAGGATGCCCGTTATCTCCATTATTATTTGCGCTTGCTATTGAGCCACTTGCAGAAAGAGTCAGGGGGCATCCGGAAATACACGGATATAACACAAAGGATACAGTGAATAAAATTTCTTTATACACAGATGATGTATTAATTTACATTACAAAACCAGAAATTAGTATTCCAAACTTATTAAAGCTAATAACCCAATTTGGTTCACTTTCAGGATACAGAATAAATTGGAATAAAAGTGAAATTATGCCAATAAGGGAACATAACAAACAGATAATACAACAATTTCCATTTAAAATAGTAAAGGAAAAATTTAAATATCTAGGTATTTATATAACTAAGAAATATACATCATTATTTAAAGCAAATTTTCCACCATTACTAAATAAACTACATAAGAATATTCAATACTGGAAAACACTTCCTATCTCAATGGTAGGCAAAATTAATGCCATAAAAATGATTTTTTTACCGCAAATATTATACCTTTTTCAGACAATTCCGATATATCTGGCAAAAACCTTTTTTAAAAAACTGGATTCTATTGTTAATGATTTCATCTGGGATTATAAGAATCATAGGATAAACAAAAGACATTTGTGTAAATCAAAAATGAATGGAGGCTTGGTTTTACCCAACTTTTTGTTTTATTTTTGGGCAGTTAATATTAAAAATATGAATTTCTGGTTGGAAGAAATAGATCATCAGCCAGACTGGTTAAAAATGGAAAAGGAAGATTGTTTACCTTTTGATATCGGTTTGATTTTATTTGCTACGTCTAAATTAAACAAAAAAATTTATAGGGAAAACCCTATAATATTTAGTGCTATACGAATTTGGAAACAATTAAAAAAGACATTAAAATTAGATAATTTATCACTTTTTCTTCCAATTGTGAATAACCCTTTGTTTAAGCCTTCATGGTTGGACGGGGGTTTTACACAATGGAAGAATTATGGAATTAAAAATATGGGACAACTTTACAAGGAAGGCACTTTTCTGACATTTCAGGAGTTGCAACAGACTTACGGACTTCGAGGAAATGATTACTTCAGATATCTTCAACTTAGAGATTATGTAAAATCAAATACTCAAAATTTTCGAATTAGAAATTCAGAAATTCTTGATGAATGTTGGAACAAACATCCTCATACAGAAAAATTAATATCTTACATATATAATATCTTATTAGACAGTGACATTCCATCGACGGACTTACATAGACAAACATGGGAAAAAGAATTAAATCAAATAATAACGAAAGATACTTGGGAAGAAAGTTTGCAACACATACATCAATGTTCATTAAATGCCAGACATTCTCTAATACAATTCAAAGTAATACATAGGTTACATTATTCCAAAACAAAACTACATAAAATTTTTCAACATATCTCACCTATATGTGATAAATGTCAACATTTAGAAGCTACCTTATCTCATATGTTTGCAAACTGTATAAAAATTAAACAATTCTGGGTAAATATTTTCAGTATAATATCTAAAGTAACCAGCACAAAATTGGACCCAGATCCAAAATTAATAATACTTGGAATATTAGAATTAAATCAAACATTTAGAATAACACAAAGAAACTTTATTGATTATAGTTTAATAACAGGAAAAAAATTAATTCTAAAATTTTGGAAAGGCCCTACGACCCCCACAATTAAAATGTGGATTATAGAAATGACGGAGACCTTAAATGTGGAAAGAATCAGACTCTCCCTGTTGGATAAACAGGAATTATTCGTTGGAACATGGTCTCCTTTTATTGACTACCTAAAGGGCCAGAACAGTTCAGCACAGGAACCTGACTAGCACCCGGGCTAAAGAATGGATGAAACGCTATATCTAGAAATGTACGAATATATCTCGAATGAAGTTTTCTATTTCAATAAATTTTTCCATTCTTCTTTAACTATCTTTTTTTTCATTTTTTTTGTTTTTGTTTTTTGTTTTTGTTTTGTTTTTTTGTTTAATTTTTTTTATTTTTTTTATTTTTCTTCTCTTTTTTCTCTTTCTTTACTTCACCTTTCTCTTTAGTTCTATTTAGCTTTAAAAAAAAAGCAAAAGGTATTGGAGACATTGTAATAATATTTCACAATATTATCAATTTAATAATGTAAGACTGTAATGATGTAACTAGGTTGTGTGCGCATCTCCAATAAAAAAATTACAACTCAGGAGTGTTTTCCCATGTGTTAGGACGTGGGCAGGAGTCCGACCTCCAAGCCCACATTAGAGAGAGGACCAATACTGTTTGCATTACAAAATCAGTTTCAGTCACATGGTTATGTCACCACTTTCCTCCTGAGAGATGCACTGTTTTAAGGGAGAGTGGCCTGGCTGGACTAGAGCAGTTCCTGAACCTGTTCCTAAGGTGCCGCTATGACATTCGCATGGGGGCAGGATACACCATTCCTTTTCTCCAGAGATGCTGTCTGACCCGCTGAGTTACTCCAGCACTTTGTGTCTACGGTGTAAACCAGCATCTGCGGTTCCCCTACACAAAGGTAAAATGTGAACCTTGGTGGCGAGATGCCGCTCCATTCTTTGAGTTTATTTCATTTAATTCAAAGAGCAAACAGCAAAGATCCAAAAAAGAAATGTTCAGAATCAGAATTCTCACAAAGTACTGCTGGCGAGGAAGGGGAATCTCTGCTATGGTCTGTGTTCCAGCCCATGTGAAACCACACTGCGTGCGTTAACTTGCACATATCTGCACAGAACTGCACACAAGTTCATATAAGCAGGAGTTAACTGAGAGTTTTTGTTGTTGTTGGAAACTGCCATGGGCAGTTATCGAACCTCCCTCTTCCCTCAAAAAAAGAAGACGCCAATATTCTCTATCTCTCTTCCTCCAGCGTCCGCCGGCATTTTTACAAAATCGTGCGTCCGATCACCTTCGTCCGTCTTCATTTTTCGTTGCCGACCCCTGAGATGGGGCCCTGTGCATCCGCACGCACACAGTCTGTGTGCAGGACCTCCTGTGAATAGATGCCACTTTTAACTGCAACATGCTCCGCGCGGGACAGCGCGTTATCACGGGCATTCTTTTTACTGTTAAACTCTCTGGTTTTCTGGCAACATGCCTCGGCAGTCTTCCGCCGGACAGTTGGCATTTCGCAGACGCGAAGCAAGGTTTGTGAATTTTGGAAAACTATCTCTATGCTCAACAGTTTTCTCCCATGCCCTTACGTGACATGATAACGCCAGTGCAAGCACGGTGCAAGCACTTTAGGCACGGTGGCTGGAACCTGTGGATGCGCGTAGTTAACATCTGTGTTATTTCTTCTTTCTTTCAGAAAAGTTCATGAAGGCTTTGCAGAGTTATGAAATCGTTCAACCCGTCAAAGTGGACGAAAGTGGAACTTTTCTCTCCCGGGACGTCATTCACTATGTCAGTCACGTTGGAAGGCGGGACCTCAGCAAGCAAGACGACCACGTATATTACCAAATTGTTCACCGAGGGCGAAAATTGCTCTTTAACTTGACCGTCAATCGACATTTTCTTTCTCCGGGCTACGTCCTGGAGAAAAGGTACGGGAACTTAAGTGGTGCCGTGATTCAGGCCCATGCAGAGAACACGTGTCATTTCCTAGGCAGAGTAGAGCATCAAACTCTGGGGAGTGGCACGACTGCCGTCAGTACCTGTGAAGGACTGGTAAGTGGCAACGAGGGGGTTAACATGGGGATACTTCAGCAATGCTGAGGAGATGCACAGCGCGAAATAACTTTCATCTCACTAATAGCGGGGTAGTTGCCCACCAAAATCATAAGCAAAAAATATACATGCCGTCAACACTGGATCTACTTTATAACGCTTTCTTTAGAAATTATAATTCTTCGCACTGATGTATGGAAAGGAAGGAGATCTAAGAGCAAACCCAGCAAATCCTGGAATCACTCAATATCTTCAGAGAGAATCGAGCAGTGTACACATACCAGGCACTTCATCAGGCTAAACTGGTCGCTTCTCTCCACGCCTGCTGATTGCTTCCAGTTTTTTTTCTTCTGTTTTGTGCCTTGTTTAAACCAAAGATACTAGTATCTTCGGTTTAAACGTCAACACAGATGTGTTTGCACTGTTCCACAGTACAGCTTGCATTCTCAGCTCTGCAGTTTGCGTATCGTAGAAATGCAAGGCAAGGCAAGATCATCATTCTGTTTTGAAAGTTAAAGCAAAAAGCAAAGCAACAAGTCGCAGTTGCTGGACATCAAAGCAAAAAGCTGCAGTTGCTGGACATTTAAAATAAATGTAGAAAATGCTGGAAATACACAGCAGGTCAGACAACCTCTGTGAAGATACACTTCAGTCTTGTGCATCTTCTATCACATGCTGACTGAACTACTGAGTATTTCCAGCATTTTCTGTTATCTGACATTTTAAAACTGTACCAAATTTGCTCCATTGTTTTTGCAAAGGGTTGTCTGATGAAGCCTAACGAGTGGAATCACATAGTTAAGGAGACTCAGCTTTGTTAATTAGGATCAGTCCTGTAGTGTGGCTATTCTCCTTTGTTGAAGAGAATCATCTGCCATACTACAGGAATGTCATTAATCCAGAGAGGGTGCAGTTATGTTTCATAAGCATGTTGGCGGGACTGAAAGGCTTGAGTTGTAATGGTACAATGGTATTTTATTGTCACATGTACATAGACAGAGCGAGGAGAGCCTGATTAGGTGGAATTGTTACTATCACAACATTTAAGAAACATTCAGACAGGTACATGGATAGGACAGGTTTAGAGGGATATGGGACAGATGCAGGTAGGTGGGACTAGTGTACATTGGATATTGTGGTTGGTGTGGGCAAGTTGGCCAAAGGGCTTGTTTCCAAGTTGTAAGACTCTATGACTAGAGCATTGACCATAATTGCTACTCCTAAGAGGAATGTGACACCCCCAGTTGGACAAATGCATATGTGGGCATTTGTAAAAATAACTGTGAAGCCTATGCAGTCAAATAGCCAGTTATCATACACCACTTATTGTCGAGTAATATCCACTTGATTTATGTAACTCAAGGGCAGCTGGTTCTCATATCGTGATATGGTTGATTTCCATTGTCTTCAGAATATTGAATCATTTATGTTATTTTTTTTGAAAGCCGAGAGTCTCTTGAGATCTCTTCCACATGAAAAATCTTATCAGCAGTTGTGAGCCTTTAAGTGGGACTCTGTTTCGACTTAAATATTTTTGCACAGATTGCCATTGTGGCATCTAACCTTATGTGATCATGGAGTTATATATACAGCATGGAAACAGGCCCTTCATCCCAAGTCATCCATGCTGACCAAGGTGCCTTTCTGAGCTCATCCCATTTGCCTACATATATATATATATATATATATATATATAGATATATAGATATATAGATATATAGATATATAGATATATAGATAGATAGATAGATAGATAGATAGATAGATAGATAGATATTGATAGATAGATAGATATCTATCTATCTATCTATCTATCTATCTATATCTATCTCTCTCTCCCCTCTCCCTCTCTCCCTCTCTCCCTCTCTCCCTCTCTCCCTCTCTCCCTCCCTCCCTCCCTCCCTCCCTGTGTTTGTGGGTGTCAGATTTGGCCTTTGATTCCAAAACCACACGCGAAAACTCCGCGATTTTTGCCATTTCGCTAGACATTACACTTTTACATACCCTAATGCACTCCTTATTAGATTTAGACATTTTTATGTACACATTTTAAAATAAAATCCGCCCCCCCCCTCAGTCATTTTGTCGCCTCCTGCGGGCCAGCCACCATAACGGCTGCTGCCGCCCGGCTCTGCTCCAAAAACGGCGACATTTTTCTTCTTCCGCTGGCGATTTTAGCTGCTGCCGCCCGCCTCTCCTCCACTACCCCCCCCCCCCCCGGGCCGGCTCTCTCACGCTGGCTCAAGCGCCTGGCTCTCTTCCAAAAACGCTGGCATTTTAATTTTTTCGCTGCTGCCGCCCGGCGCTCCTCAACTAACCCCCCACCCCCCCCGGGGCCGGCTCTCTCACGCTGGCTAAAGCCAAACATCGGCTCTTCCCCCTCTGCTTTTCGCCATCCTCTGTCCGAGGATGCCGAAAAGCAGCAGCGGTACAACCCATCTTTACCTTCAACCAGCTTGATAGAGCCGGCGCGTCAACGGCCTGTCGGCCCGCAGCCCCATTGAGGGCGTACGCAGCGTCTCGACGGCCTACGTAGCGTCTTGACGTCGTACGCAGCGTCTTGACGGCGTACGCCGCCTACGCCGTCAAGACGCTGCGTACGCCGTCAAGATGCTGCGTACGCCGTCAAGACGCTGCGTACGCCTTCAAGACGCTGCGTACGACGTCAAGACGTTGCGTGCGACGTCGAGTCGCTGCGTACGGCCGTCCAGACGCTGTCTACGCCGTCAAGACGCTGAAGCACGTTCGGGAACCAGACCCGGGGGTCTGAAGCACGTTCGGGGACCAGGCACTTGTATCCCTATAAACCTTTCCTGTTTCTCAACATGTCCAAATATATTTTAAACATTGCAATTATACCTGCCTCTACCACTTCCGCTGTGCTATATACTCAATACCCTCAATGTGAGAAACCTCCCCATTTACATCTTTCCCCTCTCAACTTAAACCTCTAGTTTTAGACTCCTCTGTCTTGGGGAAAATGCCACTGATTCTCCACCTTATCTTTTATGATCCTTAATATTTTATAAACTACTGTTAGGCCATCCCTCAGCCTTCTTTGCTCTAGGGAAAAGAATTCAGCTTAATCAGTGTCTCCTCGCTGTGTCTAGGTACATGTAACAATAAAGTACCACTGAACCATTATATCTCAAACCTTCCAGTCCCACCTACATGCTTGTGAAACTTTTCTGCACCCTCTCTTGCATTATTCCTATAGTATGGCAGCCAGATCTGCACACAATATGCAGGTATGGTATTGGAATGTATCAAAACAAATGCTTGTCACAGGACTAGCAGACCTCTTGAAAGAGGTATTTTTGCCAAATCGGTGGATGCAGTACAATTGTCAGCATAAAGTAGACTGATGTGAAGATTTAATGTCAAAGCTATTCACAAGTGTTTCTGCAGTTCATGCAAGTTCACATCAATATCTGTTTACTTTGCTGCTTTAGTTTATGGAGAGGAAATAATCATTATTTATTTTTACTCATTGGAATTCAGATCAGTGAATCTAAATGTACTGAATGTTCAAGTTACCAAAGAACCAAATAATGTTCATTATTCCTCTAGGTATGCCTGCTCTGAAGTTCTCCTCTCCCTGACTCCAGCATGGTGTTTTTTTATAAACCAGCATCTGCAGTTCCTTGATTCTACCTAATGATTGGCTGTGTTTTAAAGTTGAACAGTGGCTTAAGGAATGTTTTGGCTTGATAATTAGATGTTAGGGCAACAACAAATTCTAGGTGTAGATGGGCATGTAATAGCTCAAATCCTATGCAACTTTAATATTGAATATTTTATCATGATTTAAAAAGAAGAAATCTACCATTTAAAATCTTGCTGTGCATAAGAGTAATTCTCTAGCTGCCAGCTTGGTTCACTCTTTAACTGGATAAAAGCCCAACAGTTGAAATAGGGCCATAAAGTTATTGATCCATGCAGCAAATAAAAAAGGCCCATTGGCTTACTTTAGACTTTAGATGGTGGAGATGCAGGGTGGGAACAGGCTCTTCGGCCCACTGAGTCCATGCTGACCAGTGATCACCCAATACACTAGCACTATCCTGCACACTAGGAACAATTTACAGAAGCCAATTCGCCTACAAAACTGTATGTCCTTGGAGTGTGGGAGGAAACCAGAGCATCCGGAGAAAACCCATGCGGTCACAGGGAGATCGTACAAACACCGTACATACAGCACCCGTAGTCAGGATGGAACCCAGATCCCTGCTGGTGCAAGGCAGCAACTCTACTGCTGTGACACTGTGCTGCCCAAAGGCAGATGCCACTTAGTCAGTGCCATCCATCAAGCAACTATCTACACCATTCTTACACAAATTGAATTTTATTCTCCTCGTATTCCCATCAATTCTTATCTCTCAGCTACACACTAACAGCAATTTACGTGAATAATTAGCTTACCAACCTTCACATTTGAGATGTGGGAAGAAACTGGAGCACCCAGGGGAAACCCATGCAGTTGTGGGGATATTATGGAGACTCCACAGAGGCAGCACAGGAGATCAGGATTGAACCCAGGTCAGTGGAGCTGTGAGGCAGTGGCACTACAAGCTGTGCCACTGCATTTTCCCACATGGTGGATTTGAGTTTGGTTCCTTTCAGTGCTATGCGATTGAACACATAAGTTTCACCAGCATGAATTTCAATAACTAGCATTTTCAGATAGTTTTGCATCACACTGGAAATTGAATAAGAAACTTTCCAGTGTGAGAATGCAAATTGCAATTGCATATCAGTTGCACTTTAGTGTTTTTTTTAATACAACCGAGCTGAAGAGGTAATGGAAGGTAATGGGGAGCAATCACTGTTGGTCACTCCCATGCTATTCAGGATACCAGTGTGTTGAGGAACTGCCCAATACTTAGATTGTACCATCCTTTCCCATTGATCTCAACTCATGGTCAGCAATCAACCTAGTGCCAGACAACACCACTACATGTCTGATCGCTCCATTCCTCTGACCTCCACTGTAAATTTCTCGTGGAAGCTCCAATTGGACCTTTGACTGTCACTATACCTTCTCCACTGCTCATCTTTCCTTATGCCTCGACCCTTGCCTCTTACACCCACATCAGATCAACTTCAGTCCCTGTCATCAAAAATGTTAATTGATCAGAATCTGATGCCCGGGCCTTGAATGGCCTCGAAATTTGCATAGCACTGGTGAGCCTTTGACTTAAGTTGTCACTTGTCCACTGTACAACAAATGCATAACATGCCCTTCAGTTGCACTACATTGTTTGGGTGAGCAATTTTTAATCAGAGTTCTGAAAGCATGTTTTCAATACTATGCTAAGTGCTGTCTACTTCTTTGATAGTACCCGGTTAATGATTAAAATCTATAATTTTTGGTAAAGAAAATTGGTGGAGCTAAGAACTGTATGTGTAAAACATATTTTTTCTCTCTATTACATGATGGAAATAATCATGTATATAAAAACATATTTGCAAAGTAACCTGCCGTTGTCTTACGAAATAAACATTTCTCCTTCTTCCTGGTGTCACTTCTTGATGCGTGCTTTCTGCCTCAAGGAAGTTGATACTATAATCAGAAACTCATCGATCAATCCATAGCAATGAATTATAATTAATATCATAACCAGAAGAAGACATCTTTGTCAAAAGGTGACACTAAGACCTTTGCCTTTGATGATCCTGGGCTGAACATTCCATCAATGGATGTCCTGAAATTGATTCCCTGCAAGGGATGAGATCTGCCATGAATTATGAATTTTTTCCCCCAATGATTGTAGGATAACCTGTTATTAATTAACAATAAAATCATTAAACTTAAACTGATGAAAGTAAATTTTTGTTCGTGAGATTATTGTTGAAGAATTGAGCATCTCAATATACCATCTGCCAATGATATGAAGTGGGGAACTACTCTGGGTGTTTGAGTGTGGTAGGGAATCTAGGGAAATATCTTCAGTTCAAAATATTCCTCTTACTCGGATTTTAAATTATAACTATTTTTAATGATAATACCATTATTTAAGGTATCTGCTTCTTGTCGGTTGTCTATTCTTTTTCAGCAAGAGTAAAAATTGTATTTCATGGCAGTACTTTCATTTCAGTGCAGAGACAATTCAAATTAGTTTCGGGTGTACGTGTAAAGTACAATGATTTCGAATTATTGAAGCCTTCAGAAGTGCTCATGATATGCCACGAGTTAAGAGAATACTACTGTTGCAGAAAGCAATTGAAAAGTCGTACTCAGCTACATAGGAATTAAATAAGTGCTACATCATTCAATTATTTACTTATTTCTCCATCCGTGACCGTGTGATCTCCATTTTTTTCAAGCATATTCAAGTAGATATCAAGATATCTAGATATGTGTATTAGCAAGATATCCAATGCTTCACGATACTGTTAAAGTCATAAAGTCATAGAGTGATATAGTGTGGAAACAGGCCCTTCAGCCCAACTTGCCCACACTGGCCTACATGTCCCAGCTACACTAGTCCCACCTGCCTGCGTTTGGTCCAAACCTGTCCCATTCATGTACCTGTCTAACTGTTTCTTAAACATTGGGATAGTCCCTGCCTCATCTACCCCCTCTGGCAGCTTGTTTCATACACCCACCACCCTTTGTGTGAAAAGTTACCCCTCAGATTCTTATTAAATCTTTTCCCCTTCACCTTAAACCTATGTCCTCTGATTCTCGATTTACCTGGGCAAGAGACTCTGCTCATCTACCTGATCTATTCCTCTCATGATTTTATACACAAATCATGTTCCTCATTGTCATTATTGATGCCCACAGTTGCCAATGGTCTTGATCAATAAACAATTCCAGCGTTGCTACAAGACCATAGACTCGGGGGTTTATGTCACATGTGGCAGGTTATAGTACTTCCTCTTCATTTTTTTGGCAGATGTTGGGATAGCCCTGATTTGGGAAGTACTCCACTGCAGGCAAGCCAGAAAATGACATGAATTGCACTGCATCTCAGTTCTGACTAAAAGCCACAGCATTATAGCGTGTAAATGGAAACAGATGGAAAGGGAAATCTGCCAAGGCTCACAGATGATGAAGTGAAAATGGGACCATAAACAGTATTTCTTTACAGGCTCTCTTACTTGTGTTACCATTTGGTCTGTTTTGGGATTGAGAATGTGAGAAATCTCTCATTAGTGTTGATAAAAAACAATGCAGCTGTTTCTTGTAATCCAAGCAAATTGATGCATTTTAGCTTATAACACTTTATCCATTGATTTATTACTTGCTTTCAGAATAAATATATAGGTTCACTTACAGTAAACTATCCGACTTATTTTGATTTACAAGAGACTCCAGGATAAGTATTGAGCCAAATCTTTTTGGGAGTGGCACAAGTAGATTGACATGAATATTGACTTCCATTCAGCTTGAATATAATTTGCAATCTCCTGAACGGTAAAACATCAAGGGTGAGGTCAGGTGTATCTGTAACTTCAGGGAATGGTTTAGTATCTCCTCAAATAATGAGATTTTGTAGTCAAAATTAGTTAAACCACCCACCAGTGAAAATAGAGGATGAAAGGAAAATACTGTACAATTAAATTTAAGATTTTACAGATTTTAAATCTCTATTACTAATTATCTACATGTAGATTAAATATGTGTTATTTCTGTGGTGAAAAGTTTGATTGGCTTTACATTATAAATTGTCACATTGCTGAAAAGGTACTTCAGCATTTGCAATAATGCAACAATGAGTATAGAAGTTGGGAGGTCATGTTGCAATCCTATAAGGCATTGGTGTGGCCACATTTAGAGTATTGTGTTTAGTTCTTGTCACCATGTTATAGGAAAGATGTTTTCAAGCTGCAGAGGGTGCAGGGAAGATTTACGAGGAGGTCACCAGGACTTGAAGGCCTGAGTTATAGGGAGAGATGGAGAAGGCTCGGACTAATTTTTTGAGTGTAAGAGGAAGAGGGGTAATCTTATAGAGGCGTACAAAATCATGAGAGGAATAGATCGGGTAAACCCACAAAGTCCCTTTCCCAGAGGAGGGGAATCGGGAACCAGAGGACATTGGTTTAATGTGAGGGGGTAGGGGGGAAGATTTAATAGGAACCCGAGGGGTAAATTTCTTACGCAAAGGGTCATGGGTGTATGTAACGAGCTGCCAGAGGAGGTAATTGATGCAGGTGCTATCGCAACATTTAAGAAACATTTAGACAGGTACATGGATAGCATAAGTTTAAATGGATATGGGCCAAACGCAGGAAGATAAGACCAGTGTAGATGGGACATGTTGGTCGGTGTGGGCTAGTTGGGCCGAAGAGCCGGTTTCCACGCTGTATGACTCTAATTCCACAATGAATTCCACAGATTCACCCACCCTCTGACTGAAAAAATCTCAAAAATAGACCACATTATTTTCTAACTATTTCTAGCAAGATAAAAGTTCGTTGACTGGAAATATTAATTCTGTTTCTCTTTCCTAATATTTACAGAACTTAATGAGCAATTAATGTGCAAATGTTACTAAGTTCTGAAACATAACAGAAGAGTAAGGATGAAACACCACTTGTATGTCACAAGTAATGAGGAGTCTGAACCCAGTCAGCAAATTATGAAGATAAGCAACTCCCTTCATATACAATCAATCCCTAACTGACTTAATAACAGCATGTGCTGTGAACTTGCCTTTATTTTCTAGCAACATTTGACATGTTATGCCTGTTCAGTTCAAAGACATGCAACTTTATAGTGTCGTTAAAGAAATCTTTTGGAATATATATTTGATTGATGGCTTATTTACTGTTTAAGGGGTCACTGTATTTCAATTCCTATGCACAATTATGTTTTAAAAAGCACCCTCAATCTGTATTACTCAAGTTGAACAATCTATTTGAAATCATCGGAGAAATGGAGTTTCTCGTGTCTCTATCATGGGAGTTTTATGAATGATTACCAAATAATCTGTGTAAAAAATGAATATCAAGGTGATTTGAATTAGGAAAATTAAAAAATAACAACAATATTGTGCATCAGTCTGATGAAGGGACCCGACCCGAAACATCGCCTGTCCACGTCCTCCAGATATGTTGCCTGACCCGCTGAGTTACTCCACCACTTTGTGTTCTCGGTTGAAAACAGTTAATCAGGAACCTTTGATATTAAGTCTGATTATTAACACCTTGGTGTCTAAGAAGAGGCTTTTAATGTAGTTAAAGCCCTTGTACTTCAAGGGATTGTTATCAAACAATACCTGATGTCGAGTCGTTTGTTAGAGAAGATAACAAACAGCTATGTAGACTTTCTGGAGGGTTTTTAAAGAGGAATGAAAAGTAGAGAGGTGGAGAGATTTAGGATGAGAATTCCCAAACGTAGGTGCATGGCAACTGATGGCACAGCTATCAATACTGGAGCAAATACAATTGTGTTTGCTCAAGTAGCCAAAATTGGGGGAAGAGCAGATATCAAGGATTGATGTAAAATAAAAGGAAAACCCAGGAATATATAAAAACTAAAAATAAATAAACCACTGGCCTTAACAGCAGATCACAGTACATTAATAAAATAGAAACATAGAAACATAGAAAATAGGTGCCGGAGGAGGCTATTCGGCCCTTCGAGCCAGCACCGCCATTCATTGTGATCATGGCTGATCATCCCCAATCAATAACCCGTGCCTGCCTTCTCCTCATATCCCTTGATTCCACTAGCCCCGAGAGCTCTATCTAACTCAGTAAGTATAAGAGGTAGTGGATGAATGAGCCGCTATGAATTAGGACATTACTGGCAGATTCTCAAGTTATTGGAGAACAGAATACAAGAAGGCACCCAGGGATGTACTGGAAAACTCGTCCAGAAGTAGCAAAAACGTGATTGAGCTTCTCAGCAGCAGATGAGCTCAGGCTGGGGCAGAATCAGATATTGTGCATCAGTCCAATGAAGGAACCCAACCCAAAACGTCGCCTGTCCATGTGCTCCAGAGATGTTGCCTGACCCGCTGAGTTACCCCACCACTTTGTTCTAAGTAGGAAACAGTTAATCAGGAACCTTTGATATTTACCGGTAGTCTGATTATTAAATGCAGCACCTTGCTGCTTAGAAAGGCTCTAACTATGTGACAGCCTGTGGAAGCCGATTATTTTGTCTGTGTCATGAATCATATTTTCATTTCTACTAATATCAATGCAGGTCAATCGCAAACTGCAGGAAGAGAGTGCAGAATCAGTGTGTGAGCAATTCTGACTGCCATTTCACCTGCTTGCTTTCTGTGCAGGTTATCTTTAACAATGGCCAATGATTTGGAATTTTGTATTGAATCTTCTAAATTATTTCAATTTTATCTGACCTGCTATTAAGTATTGAAAGTACTTTCTCTTTTGATTTTAGTTGAATCACAGCTTTTCTCCTATTATAGGTAATCACCAACAGATTTTGAACTGCCTTGTTCAATCAGCGGTAATGAGTTAATTTGGATCACAGTTCATAGGGAAACAATTGCCCATCATTGTCAATGACTTACCAGCATTCATAATTGTGCGTTTAGTTCCGTTCCCTGTGCTATTTTTCATAATGTCTTGCTAAGTTAATATTTTTCTATATTTGCATGATCTGTAGGCATCATTTTATTTAGTTCTGATGAGAGTGAGGGATGCTAAAATAAGGAAAAGTACTTCCCTATTATTTCATGCAGAACCTACTACTAATTTATCTCCTGAGTTTCTTCTGAATTTCATGTTGCTCTCAGAAATATGAATGGCCCTTAAATGCTCCCACCACTATGATCTGTGGCATAATTTGACACATAACCCTCCAGGGCGGGGTCGGTGACTAAAGAGTTAGTGGGGGAGCACTGTGGAACTAGTAACCAACATTCTATTAGTTTTAAAATAGTTATGAAAAAGGAAAGGGCTGGTCCACAAGTTGAAGTCCTAAAATGAGGCAAAGCCGATTTTAATGGGATTAGACAGGAACTTTCCAAAGCTGATTGGGGGAGGCTGGTGGATGGAAAGGGAGATCCAGCAAGTAATAGGCTTTAAATGTGAGATAGTGAGAGCTCATGACCAGCAAGTTCCTGTTTGAGTGAAGGACAATGCCGGGCAGGAGACTGTTCAAGGTATATAGCTGGTGTTGGCAGCCGAGTGAGTAAATCCCTTGAAGAGTATAGGGGTGTAGGGAGTATACACAAAGGGCAAGCTGAAGGATAAAAAAGGGACATGAGACAGCTTCGTAGAAAAGGTAAAGGAGAATCTAGAGAGATTCTACGTATATCAAGGGCAAAAGAGTAATGAGGGAGGGAATAGGGCACCTTAAAGGACCGGGTCTTCAACGTGTGGGTCCACAGGAGATGGGCAAGGTGTTAAATTAATATTTATTAAATGTATTATCCGTGGAGAAAGAAAGTATTCTCAAGAACTCGGTAAAGTTAACGGTGATGTTTAGAAGTGAGTCCACAATACAGAAGAGATGCTGGAGACCTTAAGATATATATATATATATATATGTTTTAAAAAAAAAATTATTAGAAGTATTTTACATTACAGTAATCTGCAATAACGTAAGTTTATACAGTTCTTATACCACTTCTTATTTTAAACTTTAATAGGAAAAAAGGATAGAAAGAGTTAGTAAAGATAGTCAGTGAGTGAATGAAAGAGTGGTCCAGGAACACCCATATGAACCTAAACCACAAGAAATAGTTAAAAAAGAAAATAAAAAAACCAAAAGGCGGAAAAAGAAAAAAGAAAAAGAAAGTAAGATTGGACATTATGAGAGGGATGTACCTACTTCTTATCTTAAGATATATAATGGTAGGTGAATCCCCATGACCTGATCAAGGGTTTCCTTGGGCATGGTTGGTAACTAGCAAATAAATGATGGGGCCACTGGCACAGATATTTGATTCATTGATAACCATGTGTGAAGTACCGGATGACTGGAGGATGGCTAACGTTGTGCCTCTGGTTAAGAAAAGCTGCAGGGAATTGCCGACCGCTGAGCCTAACATCAGTAGTGGGAAAGTTAGAGAAGAGAATTCTGAGACACAACACTGATATGCATTTGGAAAGGCAAGGATTGATTAGGGATAAAGCTTTGTGCATGGGAAAATATGTTTCATGCATTTTTGATCAAACCTTTTGAAAAAGTAACCATGATGATTGATGAAGGCAGTGCATTAAACATTGATTGCATGGACTTTAGTAAGAGCTTTAACAAGACACTGCATCATAGAAACATCAAAATATTGAAAATAGGTGCAGGAGACGGCCATTTGGCCCTTCGAGCCAGCACCGCCATTCAATATGATCATGGCTGATCATCCAAAATCATTACCCCATTCTGGCTTTTTCCCCATATCCCTTGATTCCCTTAGCCCCAAGAGCTAAATCTCACTCTATCTTGAAAACATCCAGTGAATTGGCCTCTACTGCCTTATGTGGCAGAGAATTCCACAGATTCATAACTCTCTGGGTGAAGAAGATTTTCCTCATCTCAGTCTCAAATGGCCTACCCCTTATTCTTAAACTGTGACCCCTGGTTCTGGACTTCCCCAACATCAGCAATTGGCTTTCTTCACTGCCTGCTGTACCTGCATGCTTACTTGCAGTGACTGATGTACAAGCACACCCAGGTCTTCTTGCACCTCCTCATCTCCAAATCCGACACCATTCAGATAATAATCTGCCTTCCTGTTCTTGCCACCAAAGTGGATAACCTCACATTTATCCACATTATTCTGCATCTTCCATGCTTCTTCCCACTCGCCCAACCTATCCAAGTCACCCTGCATTCTCATAGCATCCTCCTCGCAGCTCACACTGCTTTGTGTCATCCGCAAACTTAGAGATGTTACATTTAATTCCTTTGTCTAAATCGTTAATATATATTGTAAATAACTGGGGTCCCAGCACTGAGCCTTGCGGCACCCCACTAGTCACTGCCTGCCATTCTGAAAAGGACCCGTTAATTCCTACTCTTTGCTTCCTGTCTGCCAGCCAGTTCTCTATCCATGCCAATACCCTTTTTAGGGCCACCTCCTTGAGTACTCTGGGATGCAGACCATCAGGCCTGGGGATTTATCTGCCTTCAGTCCCAACAGTTTATCTAACACCATTTCCTGATTAATATGGATTCCCATCAGTTCTTCCCTCCCACTAGATCCTTGGTCCCCTAATCTTTCTGGGAGATTGTTTGTGTCTTCCTCAGTGAAGACACAACCAAAGTACTCGTTTAACTGTTCTGCCATTTCCTTGTTCCCCAATATAAATTCACCTGTCTCTGACTGTAAGGGACCAACATTTGTCTTCAGTAATCTTTTCCTTTTTACATACCTAAAGAAATGTTTACAGTCAGGTTTTATATTCCCCACAAGCTTTCTTTCATGCTCTTTTTTCTCCTCTTAATTAACCCCTTTGTCCTCTGAATTTCTAAATTATTCCCAGTCCTCTGGTTTGCCGTTTTTTCTGGCCAATTTATATGCCTCTCCCTTGTCTTTAACACTATCCTTGACTTCCCTCATCAGCCACGGTTGAGCCACCTTCCCAGTTTTATTTTTTTGCCAGACAGTGATGAACAATTTCTGGAGTTCATCCATGCGGTCTTTAAATCTTCGCCATTGCATCTCCACCGTCAACCCTTTAAGTATAATTTAAGGTTAGGGAAGGTTAAGCATAATAGGTTGGTATGGAAGGTTAGATCATGTGGTATCCATGGGGAGCTGTCCAATTTACAAGGATGCTACTGGGTTTGAGGGTTTGAAATAAAAAGAGAGATTGGACAGACTTTTTTCTTTAAGGCATGGGTGGTTCAGGGGCGAGCTTATGGAGGTTCATAAAATCATGAGTACCATAGACTTTTCACACATGCACAATGACGAGACAGAGTATAGGAAGGAGATTGAGAACTTAGTGAGCTGGTGTCAGGACAGTAACCTCCCCCTCAATGTCAGCAAGATGAAGGAGTTAGATATTGACTTTGGGAACATGCCCCAATCAGCATCAATGGTGTGGATGTGGAAATAGTTGAGAGCTTCAAGTTCCTCACATTAATAGTACCAATGATCTATTGTGGACCAACCACATTGATGCAATAGCCAAAAGGTACATTAACACCTCTTCTTCCTGAGGAGTCTGAGGAAATTCAGCATGTCTCCAACAACTGTTAAAAATTTCTAAAGATGTAACCTGGAAAGCATATCATTGGATTGTATCACAGCTTGGTTTGTGAACAGCACTGCCCAAGACCATGCGGAATTACAGAGAGTTGCAAATGAATCAATCACACAGACCAGACTTCCCACCGTTAACTGCATCTACACTTCACGCAGCTTCGGAAATGCAGCCAACATAATCAAAGAGTTTTCCCAGTCATTCCTTCTTCTCCCTGCTCCCGTCTGGCAGAAGGTACAGAAGCTTGAAAATGTACACCACCGGACATAGGAACAGCTTATTTTCCGCTGTTATCTTCCATACAGCCATCAGGTTATTAAACATGGCTCGGACAAAACTATGAACATTAATAACGCATTATCTGTTATTTGCACTTTATCAGTTTATTTATTCATGTGTGTATATATTTATATAATGATATATGGACACACTGATCTGTTTTGTAGTCAATGCCTTCTATGTTCTGTTGTGCTGAAGCAAAGCAAGAATTTCATTGTCCTATGACACATGACAATAAACTCACTTGAACTTGAACTATCAGGCTTCTGAATAGTCCTTCTATAAACTATGGTCCTGTTTGATTCACCTCTACTGCATTGAGGACATTGGACTTTGTCTATGGAACAAGCCTGTATGATGTGCTACAAAGCTGCGAACTATATTCTTCATTCTGTATCTTCCCCTTTGCTTTATCTATTGTATTCGAGTTAGAACTGGTTGTATCTTTGTATAGTATATCTGATCTATTTGGATAGCAGGCAAAACAAAGCTTTTCACTGTGCTCGGTACATGTGACAATAATAAACCTGAACCTGAATTTCTTGCCCACACATTCCACTCAATATAACTATTGTTTTGATTTTAACCCGGGGCATGAGTGCAAATGAAATGAGAAAGGAAGTATTCTTACTTCGCCTCTCATGGTCTCAGGATTTTCTGAAAGCGAAGGAATGTTTTTCGTAGTTTGCCTGTTAAGAAGCTTGCCAGCTAACCTGACAATCTTTTCCGCACCACATTTATGTCGTCCCATGCCCTTCATTTCTGGAAATGGCACTTTGAGGACTGAATCTTTAGCCCCCCCAGTTACAAGTTTCTCCTTTCAATAGCAAGTGACCTTTTCCATGCTCCTTCATCTATCAGTGAGAGTAACAGTGCTCATTTATATGTCCATCCAAGATTTTCTACAGCGATATGGTCACCTGGCTCTATCCTACCTACATTGAGCTCACACAAGCAGCACTGTGATAATGTCCAGATAATTTATCAATAAGTTCATAGGTGTAGAATTAGGCCATCCTTCGTTTTCAGAAAATCCTGAGACCATGAAAGGCGAAGTAAGAATACTTCCTTTCTCATTTCATTTGCACTCATGCCCCGGGTTAAAATCAAAACAATAGTTATATTGAGTGGAATTTACTCCTTTAATCAAGGCTGATCGATCTTATCCTCTCAGCCCCATTGTCCTGCCTTATCCCCATATCTTTTGACGACCTTACTAATCAAGTATCTGTCAACCTCTGCTTTAAAAATACTCACTGACTTGGCCTCCACAGCCATCTGTGGCAATGAATTCCACAGACTCATCCCTCTGTACCTTCCATACCTTCCATACTTCCATACATCCATAATTATGAGATGGACCACTGAGTGTGCTTTTTGTGCACAGTCCAACGGTTCAACAAGGATCAAAGTCAATTGTCTCCCTGCTTTACTTAAACAGGACGTGGGGTATGCCATTGAGTTTTGTTTGATAATCTGCAAGGATTTCCTTTGGGGTAACTATTCATTGGATTAGGTGGATGTGCATCTTTCCTGTGTAGGTTCAGTTTCCACTGTTACAGAAAAAAGTCACCTTGTAGATCTATTTGAGAAACAGCCTGAGGATGGCCACTGAGCAGTTGCTACCTAAAGTCCAGAATGGGAATACAGATGTTTCCACTGCATGTATGTAAATTATTTTAGGTTGAAATTAGGGGGTGATTGGATTTAGCAAGTCAGAGTTAATGTAACACCAAGGACCATTGCCAGAATAATTCAATGATTGTTGGGGAGGTTGGGGGTGGAGGGGGGGGCATTGAAAAATACTGAATAGTGAAAGGCCTGGATAGAATGGAATTCATTGCCACAGACGGCTGTCATAGGCTATTTTTAAGGTGGCGATTGACAGGCTCTTGATTAGTAAGGGTGTCAAGGGTTATGGAGAGAAGGCCGGAGAATGGGGTTGAGAGGAAAGATAGATCAGGCATGATTGAATGGCAGAGTAGACTTGATGCGCCGAATGGCCTAATTTTGCTTCTATGACATGAATATTTGAGCAATTTCACTAGGAAGGTTAAAGGTGGGCAGTTTCATTGGCAGTTTACTCTTATTGACACAGCAAGTATTCTCTTGACATGAATTCCTTCTCACAATTGTACCTTAATACATGCCACCATTGTCCATATTCAGTTCCCCATCCTTCAGCATAACATTGGAGACAAAGGTCTTCCCAGATCCTGCTGAAAATGTCTGAGACTTACATTCTTTCCAAACCTTCCTCCAGTGATGTGTGGGAGGGAAATTCCGTGCATACATTGTTACATCCCTATCTTTACATTTACTGATATTTGAGACAAGGTCGCTTGCAACAGGAAGGAGAAACTTGTAACTAGAGGGCTAAAGACTGGGCAAGTCCAGAAAATAAGATCACAGGAGTGGACAAAAATGCAGTGTGGGAAAGAATGCGATTGGGTTGTACAGTAAAAGTACTTCTTTATCAGTCAATCCACATTCTTCCACCGGTACGGATTGAGGAGATAATGAACATTTGTGGACTGTTTGCTAAGGACTATTGTCCCTCTCCTGTTTGGAATTTCTTTCAATAATTTGTTCTTTCTGGCTCAAGCATGGTATGTGGAGCTGCAGTGACCCTTCTTTTGAACAGTCTCCAAGCATGTGTAGGAAGGAACTGCAGATGCCTGCTTACAACAAAGGAGAACACAAAACGCTAGAGTAACTCAGCGGGTCAGGAACATCTCTGGTGAAATTTCGGATTTGAAATGTCACCTATTCCTTTTCTCCAGAGATGTTTGCCAGACCCGCTGCAATGGAAGTGGAGGAGGGAGAGATATCTGTTGATGATATAATGTAACATTTCGGGGGCTTAGCACGAACAAGAATTCTGTACTCACGGCTTCTTATATATGTTGCATTTAAGCAACCTATTGTTTAATAAATATCTTATTTAAGGTACCCTGATGTCCAGAGAGATTTATGCTGCAGTTTCTCTGCGCTGAAACCACACTACCTTAACTTTCCCGACAACTCAGAATGCTGCCAGACAGATTTTGGTTTGTAAGGTTAGCCATCCTTGGGAAATACCATCAAACAGGCTGGGCTTTGTGGAGAGAGTTATCAGCGGGTCCTTCAGCACTGTCAATGGTGTAATGTGGTCTGCGAAGAAAGAGATTGGAGATATTAAGCTGGGTCCCGCTGAAGCTGCCAAAGAATGATGTTGGTCTCTTTTGAAGTGGTAATACTTCCCCAGGACTTCAAAGGAGTCAGAAAGCAGACCGAGAAGAGGTGCATCGAGCCATAATAGACACAGACACATAGTAAATCCGTTTCTTTCCAACAACAGTTATAGAGTGAGATCTGCAATATTTGCTAATATAGTGGTGAATATAAATCTGAGCAAAGCATTTATATCAGCGATCATTTGGGATAGCTGCATTAATTACAAAGTTACCAAAGTTACTATACTAAAACCCTTTTTAATGAGGATTCCAGAACAATTGGATAATCCAGCATCCATTTGTTCAGAAATACTCATCACCCAGCACTTGGCTCATTCGTTGGTCTGCAATGTGAGCTTGGAGGTCTAGCGTGAAGGTAGGATGTGCAGTCAGATCTGTGGGTCTGGGCTGTGGGCTGAGTGGGTGACTGGAGCCAGGGCTGGGATCTAGAACACAAGGGGTTTGGAATGTGAGTAGATTTGCAGCTAGAGCCAGCAGTCTAGGGTGCTTGCTTTCCTGCTTTGTTTTAGTCATTGGGTGCATGAACTAGTGTGTAGGAAGGAACTGCAGATGCTGGTTTAAACTGAAGAGAGATCAGACTGAAGAAGGGTCTCAACCCGAAATGTCATCCATTCCTTCTGTCCAGAGATGCTGCCTGTCCTTCTGAGTTACTCCAGCATGTTCTGTCTATCATCGGGTGCATGGACAAATTTAGTATACTTTGTGTATTTCCTAAAAACAAAAGTGAAATATAATGAATTTGGGTAATAAAAGGAGTAATAGTCTAACACCACTAACATCCAAAATATGCTGGATTATTGGGGCTTTACGGTATTGGGGAATGGAAAGGATGGTTGTCGAATCATTGAGTCATAGGTGGCTTCTTCTTCTTGTTGAGTCCACACACAAGATTAGAAGTTGTTCAGCCAGAGCTGAACACACTTCTCAGCATCTGCATGCAATGGTGTCTGTCTTGTGCTTCTTGTGCGTGGTGGTGGAAAGATTAATGGAAACAGGGCCGCGATGTGAATGCTCTTTCCTTGACCCCAGTCATAGATGGCGGAAACAAAGGACAAAGGACAAGGACAAAGGACAAAGGACATTTATTATTATCACATACACCAATTGGTGTAGTGAAATTCGACTTGCCATTGCAGCACATGAATAAAGATAATACACAACATTAAAGAATTTAACAATAAACATAAAAACATCCCCCCACAATGGTTCCCATTGTGGGGGAAGGCAGCAAAGTCCAGTCCCATCCCCAGTTCACCCATAGTCGGGGCCTATTGAGGCCTCTGCAGTCGCCGCTACGGCAGCCCGATGCCTCAGGCCCTCTCGCCGGATGATGAAGCTCTGGCGTCGGGTGAACACTCTCAGCGGCCCCGGAGTGTCTGGAGCGGTCGCTTCCTCCCAGGAGACCACGGCTCCCGAAGTCCACGAGCCGCGCTGGTCGGAGCTCCGACTCTGGCGATCTCGTCATGAGATCCCAGCCTCCGCGGTGTTTAAAGTTCAGCGCCGCCCGCGGCTGGAAGCTCCGCAGACCGCAGACTGCAGACCGCTGACCGCAGACCGCAGCTTCGCGATGTTGGTGCCGGCTGTCACAGCACCGGCTGTCACAGCTTGCTGCACGGCGATCCGGGTTAGGGCATCGCCCGCTCCGCGATGGTGCTTCAGTGCTGTGCCACCGCCGAAGCTGAAGTCCTGGCCGGTCCCGGCAGGAAAACGCCGCTCCAGTCTGCCCGTAGGCCGCGAGGAAGGGGCGAAGATACGGCTCGGAGAAAAGCCGCATCTCCGACCAGGTAGGGACTGAGAAAATAGTTTCCCCCTTCCCCCCCCCCCCCACACCCCACATAAAAAGACTAAAATACCTCCAAAACAAACACTTTTAACTAACAAAAAATAAAAAAAGGGTGAAAAGACTAACAGCTGCTGGCAGGGCAGCCATACTCGACGGCGCCCCCTACAAGGGAACAGACCCTTCATTCCAGAGAGTGAACTCCAACTACCAACCACTCATTTACACTAATCCTACATTAATCCCTTTCATTCCTCTCACATTCCCTACAACTCCCTCCATATTCTTTGAATCACCTACACACCAGGGCAACTTATACTCACCAATTAACCCGCACAAGTTTGGGAGGAAACTGGAGCACGCAAAAGATACTCATTCATCACGGGGAACATGCAAACTCCACAGACAGCACCAAAGGTCAGGATTGAATTTAGGTCTCTGGCATTGTGAGGCAGCAGTTCTACCAGTTACAAACCTGTGCCCCCCTCCACTCAAGTTGTGTTTTAACATAACAGAATTTCACGAGTTAGACTTTCTTCCTTAAACTACTGTGAAGAGTGTCTTAACTCTCTTCCTTGCCACTGGAAAATATGGAAGATATGAAGAATGAATATTTGGCAGTTACCTCAACAATGGACATTGATTTGTTGAGAGGACTATGGATGAAAAAAGGCTGCAAACACTAATTTGAATCTTTCTCGGCCTTGTGGGGACTTTTAATTTGGTGAGGAATTCCTATGCATAGCTAGATAATTAATATTCCAGATATTGTGTGATTTTCTTACGTCTTGACAAAGCTATTGCAAAGAAACGATCAGCATCCAGAAACATTGTGCAGAATGAAGGTGGATTCAGACAGCTGCCGAGACATGCACAGACTTCTCCTAGCTGTAACTCCTCCAG
Organism: Malacoraja senta; assembly: GCA_038087875.1. Taxonomy (NCBI): domain Eukaryota; kingdom Metazoa; phylum Chordata; class Chondrichthyes; order Rajiformes; family Rajidae; genus Malacoraja; species Malacoraja senta. The sequence continues at coordinate 367,937,719 of CM075977.1, forward strand.
CACTTTCCCAAAGAAAGGAATTGGCAACTCAGGATGAAAATGAGCAGATTACTTTTTAACCAGGGGGCGATTAATCTTTGGAATTTATTACTCAACAGTGCACAGACCATAGAACGGTGCAGCAGAGGAACAAGCCTTTCACCCACAATGTTTATGCCGAATATGATGCTAAGTTAAACTAATCTCCTCTGCCTGCACATCCCTCCATTCCCTGCATATCCATGTGTTTATCTTAAACACCACTATTGCATCTGCTTCCACCGCTACCCCTGGCAGCGTGTTCCAGGCATCCTCCACTCTCTGTGTCAATTCAACCTCCTAAAGTGCTTGGATTAAACGCCATCTGCCATTTTTCCGGTGGCATGATCGAGTGTGGCTGCCTCGTCTGCAGCTGTCTGTCCTTTCATTCGGTTTGTTATTTTTAGTCTGTTTTAAAGTTTGTTTTTGGAGGTCTTTTAGTCTTTTTTATGTGGGGGGAGGGGGGGAGGGGGAAACTGTTTTTCTTAGTCACTTCCTGGTCAAGGATGCGACTATTCTCCGAGCCGCATCTTTGCTCCCTCCTCGTGGCCTACCATCTGGATTGGCGCGACCTTTCCTGCCGGAGACTGGCCAGAGCCTCAGCTTCAGCAGCGGCGTGATCAGTCATGATTGAGGGGGGCCTACAAGAAAAAGGTCACTGTAGATCGTATGTATCTTAATCTTCTGGATCAACCTACCATGCAAGACTTTTCAAATGTGTTACTAAAATCCATGTAGATAACATCCACTCCCTTTGTTGATCACCTATGTACTGTAAAGTATCTGTCAATCTGAGACAAGAGTCAATAGCGGGTCAAGAGCGTTTAATTATCATCTGCACCAAGACCAGAACAAAATTCTTAAAGCCCTGTCCCACGGTACGTTCATTCCAAGAGCTCTCCCGAGTTTGCCCTGATTCAAACTCGGAGATTTACGGTAATGGCCGCTCGTCGGTACTCGGGGCTCTCGTGGACATTTTCAACATGTTGAAAAATCTTCACGAGTCTTCCCGAGCTTACCTGCCGTTAGCGAGTCTTCCCGAGTACCTGCCGTTAGCGTTACGAGCCGCTAAGAGACGTCCCCGAGCTCCGATGTACCCGCTACGTTCATTCTCCGTGCTTACCACGAGTTTGATTTTTTAAACTCGGGACAGCTCTTGGAATGAACTCGTACCATGGGACAGGGCTTTTACTTGCTGCAGCATTATGGACACATTAGCAACACAACAAATAAACATGCAATAAACTGTAATACTATGCATTATCAGCTATGCAAGACAATCAGACTATATAGTGCAAACCAAAGTACGTTGTGTATGTAGTGCAAAGTCAAGAGGTGTTCAGTGCTGAGGTAAATTTGTGGTTAGAGATGTACAGTGTGGTTGATGGGAAGAAGCTGTTCTTGTACTTGGAGGTAATACTTCTCGGGCTCCTATACTTTTTTCCAAAAGAACGCCCTTTAATTCTGAGGCTATGATCTCTGATCCTAGACTTTCCCACCAGTGGAAACATCCTTTCCACATTTACTCTATCTATACCTGTGCTTCCTCTATCTTCCTGATGGCAGCATCAAGATGAGAGTGTGGCCAGCGTGGTATGGGTGTTTGATCATATTAACTGCCTTCTTGAGAAACTGCCTTTGCAAGAGATGTCTTTGATGGTGGGAGCATAAGAATAGCCGTGATATACCGAGCAATGTCCACCACTTTCTGGTGCCTGTTTAGTTCTTGGGCATTTGAGTTACCAAACCAGACCACGATGCAACCAATTAGTATGTTCCCCATCGTACCTCAGTACAAGTTCGATAGAGTAATCTGTGACATGACAACCTCCTCAAAGTTCTGAGGAAATTGAGGTGTTGATAAGCTTTCGTTGTGATTGCACAAAATATGCTGGGTCCAGGACAGAAAATCAGATAGGTGCCTGCCCAGGAACTTGAAGCTGTCGACTCTCTCCACTGCTGACCCTTTGATGAAGACAAGCTTATGGATCCTTGGCATTCCCTTCCTGAAGTTAATAATCAGCTCCTTTGTCTTGCTTATGTTGAGAGCAAGGTTGTTGTTCTAGCTTCATTCAATCAGATTATCATTCTCCCTCCTGTACTCTTCTCATCATTACCCATAATGTGTTCAATATTGGTTGCATCAGTGAATTTTAAAACGGCATTGGAGCTTCACTTCTAGGGGATATGGAGAAAGAAGATTAGGATACTGTGGACACAGCCTTGAGGTTCCTCTGTGCTAATAGTTGGCCAGTTCATACTGATGGAGATATGTTGATGAAGAAATCAAGGATCCAGTTACATAGGGATGAGCAGAGACCCAGTTCCCCGTGTTTGACGATCACTTAGAGGGAATGATGGTATTGAACACTGAACTGTAGTTGATGAACGACAGCTTGATGGACTTGTTCTTGTTGTCCAATTGGTCCAACGCAGAGTGGAGATCTAGTGGGATTGCATTTGCCATCAATCAGCGGGAGATAAATTAGATTGGGTCCAGATCTTTACGTAGGTAGGAGCTGATATGCATCATAACCAGCTTCTCAAAACACTTCATCACAACAGACTCACTTGCTAGTGATTGTTGAAGCACACCTCTTTCCTCTTTTGGGCACCAGTATTATGGATATTATTGTAAAGCAGGTACTTGTAAAGCACCTTGGACCATAGTAGTGAGAGGTTGAAGATATGTTCATAAGTTCATAAATGATATGAGCAGAATTAGGCCATTCAGCCCATCAAGTCTACTCTGCCATTCAATAATGGCTGATCTATCTCTCCCTGCTAATCCCATTCTCCTGCCTTCTGCCCATAACCCCTGATACCCGTAATAATCAAATATCTTCGTAAACTCTGAACAGTTGTTCCCTGCAACTTTTCAGAACATGGCCATGTAAACCATCAGGGCCAGATGCTTTCCCAATTACCTTAATTTGATTTTAATCTCAAAAAAATTATCATTCCAGTCTTGAATTTATTTGCTGACTTATTGTCCAGAATTCCCTGGGGTGGAGAATTATTCAAGGAAGATTTAGCCAGGTTTAGCCAGAGGGTGGTGAATCTGTGGAATTAATTGTCACGACCGGTGCTGATGGCCAGGTCATTGGGTATTTCTGAAGAGGTGATTGATAGGTTCTTGATTGGTTAGGGCTTCAAAGGTTAATGGAAGAAGGCAGGAGAATGGTATTACGAGAAAAACAGATCAGCCATGATTGAATGGTGGAACAGACTCGATGGGCCAAAATGGCCAAACTCTGCACCTATGTTTTATGGTATGGAGGAGGAAAAGCACAATTTTCTTTAGCCATTGGAGTCTATATGCCGAAAGTGCTACTAGAGTGTAGCAGGGCAGAGAGTTCTAGGGTTTTGAACCAGGTAGGTTTCCTCATTGTAATTCCGATTCAGATTGCTGCATACCTTCAGTCTCTGTGGAAGACTTACATGCAGGGTTTATCATCATGTACAATTTCCTGCACTATTTTGAATGTAAGGATGTTGAAACCTTGCATGTCATTACAAGAATGGATATCATGTTCAGTATTTATGAACTTCGAGACAGCCAAGAGTTGTATGCAAATATATCCTTTTATATTATGTGCAAAGTCAAAGAATCACAGAGACACACAGTGTGGAAACAGGCCCATTGCCCCAACTTGCCCACTCCAATCAACATGCCCCATCAGTCTGAAGTAGGGTCTCGACCTGAAACATCACCCATTCCATCTCTCCAGAGATGCTGCCTGTCCTGCTGAGATTCTCCAGCATTTTGTGTGTGCCCCATCTACACTTGGCCTTGGCCCATAAACCTCTGAACATATCCTATCCATGTACCTGTCCAAATATCTCTTAAACATTATTATAATACCTGCTGCAACTACCTCCTCTGGTAGCTTGTTCCATATATCCACCACACTTTGCGTAAAAAAGGTACCCCTCAGTTTCCTATTAAATATTTCCCCACCGTAAACCTATGTCCTCTGGTTCTCAATTTCCCCTACTTTGGGCAAAATACTATTTTTACCCAATCTATTCCTCTCATGATCTTGTACACCTTTATAAGATCACCCCCCATCTTCCTGCACTCCAAGGAATAAAGTCCTAACCTGCTCTACCACTTTCTATAGCTCAGACTCTCGAGTCCTGGCAACATCCTCATGAATCTTCTCTGCACCCTTTCCAGCTTAACAACATCTTTCCTATAACATGGTGGCAAAAAATGAACAAGTTATTCCAACTGTGGCCTCTCCAATATCTAAAACAACTGTAACATGACCTCCCAATTTTTCTACTCAGTGCTCTGACTGCTGAAGGTCAATGTGCTGAAAGCCTTCTTGACCACCCTATCTACCTGTGATGCCACTTGCAAGAAGCTATGAACCTGCACTCCTAGATCCATCTGCTCTATAAAACTCCCCATAGCCTGGTTATTCACTGTGTAGGTCCTGCCCTGGTTAGACTGCCCAAAATGCAAAACCTCATCTCTCTGTATAAAATTCCATTAACCATTCCTCAGCCCACCTGCCCAACCGATCAAGATCCTGCTGCATTTTTGAAAACCATCATCACTCTCTACAATATAAAGGGATATGGGGAAAAAGCAGAAACGGGGTACTGATTTTGGATGATCAGCCATGATCATATTAAATGGCTGTGCTGGCTCGAAGGGCCAAATGGCCCACTCATGCACTTATTTTCTATGTTTCTATGATTCTAATACCATTCACTTTAGTGTCATTTGCAAACTTGTTAATCATGCTATGTATGCTCTTATCCAAATCATTGATATAGATGACAATCAATGGATCCAACAGCAAACCCTGAGGCACACCCCTGGTCCCAGGCCTCCAGTCTGGAAAGCAACCTTCCACCCTCTGCATCCATCCATGGAGCCAATTTTCTATTCAGTCAGCTATCTCTCCTTGAATCCCATGCGATCTAACCTTCCAGAGCAGCCTACCATGCAGAACCTTATCAAATGCTTGCAGAAATCCATATATACAATGTTTACAGCTTTGCCCTTTTTGGTCTCATATTCAAAAAACTCAATCAAATTCGTGAGACATGATTTCCCATATACACAACTGCGCGGACTATATCTCTAATCAGGCCTTTTTCATCTGAATGCATGTATATCTTATCTCTCAGAATACTCTCTAAAAACATTCCGACCACTGATGTTAGACTCACTGGCCTGTAGTTCCCAGGCTTTTCCCTCAGCCCTTCTTGAATAGAGGCACATTTGCCACTCTCCAGTCTTCCGGCACCTCGCCCATGTGTAGTGATAACGCGTAATTGTCAGCCAACTCGTAAATTTGTCTACCTCCATATGCATCAGGGCCTTCAGCATCCCTGCGACCGTAACACTGACTGCCCTGCAAACACTTCCATTGCCTGCCCCAAGTTCCCCTGTCCTCATGTTTTTCTGCACCATAACAAAAGAGGAGAAATACTCATTGAAAACCCTGCCCATCTCCCGTGGCTCCACACAGAGTTGTCCTTCTTTGATTCCTGTGAGGTCCCATTCTCTCTCTTTTTTCCCTTTACTTGCCCTGTTGATGGGCCATCTGAACCCATCCCTTTCACGGTCTGCTTTTCATCAGATGAGGATGAGAATGGTCAAGGCATGATTAGTAAGTATGCTGATGACGATATCTTAGATGGTGAAGATGGTTATCAAAAATTACAGCGGGATCTTGATCAAATGGGCAAGTAGACTGAGGATTGGCTAATGGAGTTTAATTCAAATAAGTATGTGGTGTACATTTTGGGAAGTCATTTAAATGCAGGAACTTTACAGTGAATGGTAGCTCTCTGGGGAGTGCTGTACATCAGATAGATCTAGGTGTACAAATATATAGGTCCCTGAAAGTGGCATTGCAGGTAGAAAGGGTGCTGGAAAGAGGTTTTGGCACTTTGGTATTCATCAGTACGGAGATGAGTCCAGATAATGGGATATTATATTCCGAATGTCCATGATGCTGGTGTGGCCACACTTGGAGTACTGTGTTCAGTATTGGTTACCTTGCTATAGGAAAGATACCATTAAGCTGGAAAGAGCGCAGAGAAGATTTACAAGGATGTTGCCAAAACTCAAGGACCTGAGAGGTTGGACAGGTTGGGTTTTGATTCCTTAGAGTGCAGGAAGCTGAGAGGTGATCTTATAGAGGTGTTTAAAACCATGAGAGAAATAGATAGGATGAATGTCATTTACGCAGGGTAAGGGGATCAAGAACTCAAGGGCATAGCTTTAAGGTGAAAGGGGGAAGATTTAATAGGAATCTGAGGGGAAACGTTTTCACACAGAGGGTGGTGAGTATATGGATGGAGCCACCAGGGGAAGTAGTTGAAGCAGGTACTATAATAATATTTAAAAGACATTTGGGCAGGTACATGGAGACAACATGTTTAAACGGATACAGGGTAAACACAAGCAAATGGGGCTTTCTTAGAATAGTCATCTTAAACAACATAGACGATTTGGGCTGAGGGCCTGTTTCCATGCTGTATAACTATGGAACTATGGACTCAAATTAGATATACTTAGTGTTTTTTATGCAAAAAGACTTCCTCCTAATTCGTAACCTGAGTTTTGGTTTTCCTTTATTTAATATAAATCATAACTCTAAAGTTATGTTTCTCCAAATTACTTTCAGATTGGAATTAATGAAGTAGAATTGTGCCTAACAAAGTTCTCCCCTCCGTTTTGTATGGTCAAACAACAAGGATTCAGGCCCTAGACCCAATGAGATTGCACCATTTTACGCAAACCCAGTTTATTCTCCCCACTTTCCCCTCAGCTGACTCTCCAAATTCTGCAATTCACCTCCACACCAGGGATAATTTACATTGGCCAATGCACCTATCATTTCACATGCCTCTGGGATATGGGAGGAGACCAGAGAGCCTGGAGGAATTTCTTTAGTCAGAGGATGGTGAATCTGTGGGCGCCGTCGAGTATGGCTGCCCAGCCTGCAGCTGTCTGTCCTTTCACCCTTTTTTTTATTTTTAGTATGTTAAAGGAGGTTTTCTGGAGGATGTGAGTGCAGGTTTTCTAGTCTTTTTATGTGTGGGGGGGGAGGGGGAAACTTTTTTCTCAGTCCCTACCTGGTCGGAGATGCGGTTTTCCTCCGAGTTGCATCTTCGCCCCTCTTCGTGGCCTACCAACGGGACTGGAGCGGCGTTTCCTGCCGGGACCGGCCAGAACTTCCGCTTCGGCGGCGGCACAGCGTTGAAGCACCATCGCGAAGCGGGCGATGCCTTACCCGGGTCACCGTGTGGTAAGCTCCGGAGTGCTGAGACCGTCGACTCCAACATCGTGGAGCTGCGGTTGCGGAACGTCCAGCTGCGGCGGCGCTGGGTTTGAACACCGCGGAGCCTGGGATCTCTCACCGAGATCGCCAGTGTCGGAGCCCCGACCTGTGGACTTCGGGAGCCGCGGTCTCCGGGGAGGAAGCGGCCGTTCCAGACACTACAAGCCGCTGAGAGTGTTCTCCCGACGCCGGAGCTCCATCATCCGGCGAGATGGCCTGTAACATTGGGCCGCCGTTGCGGCGACTGTGGAGGCCTCAAATAGGCCCCGACCATGGGTGAACAAGAGGATGAGGATTGGACTTTGTTGCCTTTCCTCACAGTGGGAACCATTGTGGGGGGATGTTTTTATGTTTTATGTTAAATTCTTCTTTAATGTGGTGTCTTACTTTTATTGGTGTGCTGCAAATGGCAACTCAAATTTCACTACACCAATTGGTGTATGTGACAATAAATGTCCTTTGTCCTTGTCCTTGTCCTGTGGAATTCTTTGCCACAGAAGGCTGTGGAGGCCAAATCAATGGATGTTTTTAAGGCAGAGATAGATAGATTCATGATTAGTGTGGGTGTCAGAGGTTATGGGGAGAAGGCAGGAGAATGGTGTTAGGGGGGAGAGATAGATCAGCCACGATTGAATGGCAGAGTAGACTTGATGGGCCGAATGGCATAATTCTGCCCCTATCACTTATAGCCTTATGACTTTATGAAACTCGTGTGGTCACGGAGAGAATGTGCAAACTCCTCACAGAAAGCAATGGAGGTTGCAGATGAACCTAGGTTGCTGGAGCTGAGAGGCGACAGTTCTACTATCTGTGTCACTGTGCAGCCCCCCCCCCCCCCCCCACTCCGTCATGGACAGAGAAATAAGGAAATAAAGTAAGCAATTTACTGTTAAGTAAAAGCAGCCCCTCTAAAGATTACCCCGGGACAAAACACACCAACGAGAGATTGATAATGCAGAAAGCAAGTATTCCATTAAAAGTGGGACAGATGCAATCCAGCCACTTATCATCCTATAAGCCCACTCCCATCAGCAAGGTGATGGAAAGTTACATTGAATGTGCTATCAAGCAGCACTTATCAATATCCTACAAGCTGATTTCCAATTTAAGACTGCGATGCTTCGCTGCAGCTTTAAATGACAAATAAGGTGAGTTGCATAGGGGGGAAGGATTGCTTTTGATGTCATGGTGGTAACGAGGAATTCACACAAAACTTCAGCCCAGTTTCCACCACCTTCAGCTGCCTCATCAATGACCTTCCTTCATCGTCAGGATAGAAATGGCAAGGTTCACTATTGATTGCGGCTCCTCAGATGTTGAAGCTGTCCACTTCTGCTCGAAGCAAGGCATGAGTGCACTCGTGCTTGAACTGATAAGCGGCAACCAACACAAGTGATGGTCGGTGAGCACTTTTGACAAGAGTAACAGAAGCACAGCCCTTTGACATTGAACAATTATATTATTCTCAGAACCACCACATTCAATGTTCTGAAATTTAACAGGAGCTGCAAAATTAATGCTCTGACTAAAGGAGAATGTCAGAGTCTGGTGAGTCATTGCCTCTGTCTCTACCGAAGATTTTCTACAGTCTGCAAGGCAGAAGTCAGAAGTCAGAACAACACTCTTTACATGCCTGGTGAGTACACCTCCACTATCACGCAACACCATACAGGAGAAAATACATCAAGATGTTTTTAACACAGATAAAATATGACATGATGCTCCATTGGACCATAATCAAAATAATTAAATCATGAGGAGTAACAATTAAATTCAGGTCTGCTAAAGGGCAGAATTTCAAGGAGCACTGGTATACTGGAAAATAATATAGAGGTATTTTTCAAATTCTTGATTAAAAAAAAAATAGCCTGATGTTTCTAAGTTTATTGCACTTTAAAAAAAACGATGGAAAGTTAGGACTAATTATATGATGACGGAAATGACAGGCTTGACGTATCCTGAATGATGGAAAAGGGACTGGCAAGTCAGCTCTACTGAATTCAGGGAGAGCAAACAATGCAAAATAAATATTATACATACATTTTCATACATTTTACATGAAGGCTTTCACAAGCGTCATCATGACAAATCATTTTACTATCAAATACTGCAAGTTGTATGTAAGTGATGAGAAAAATTAGGATTGCAAGAACTCTTTTAGGACATCCTTGTGATTGAGGCAGTGCAGCGTAGGTTCACGAGATTGATCCCTGGGATGGCGGGACTGTCAATTGAGGAAAGATTGAAAAGACTAGGCTTGTATTTACTGGAGTTTAGAAGGATGCGGGGGGATCTTATAGAAACATATAAAATTATAAAAGGACTGGACAAGCTAGGTGCAGGAAAAATGTTCCCAATGTTGGGCGAGTCCAGAATAAAGGGGAGGTCATTTAAGACTGAGGTGAGAACAAACGTTTTCACACAGAGAGTTGTGAATTTATGGAATTCCCTGCCACAGAGGGCAGTGGAGGCCAAGTCACTGGATGGATTTAAGAGAGAGTTAGATAGAGCTCTAGGGGCTAGTGGAGTCAAGGGATATGGGGAGAAGGCAGGCACAGGTTATTGATAGGGGATGATCAGCCATGATCACAATGAATGGCGGTGCTGGCTCGAAGGGCCGAATGGCCTCCTCCTGCACTTATTTTCTATGTAAGATGCTGCTCTTTGAAAGTACTGTGTTTGCACCTGGGAGGTGCAGCATTGACCCACTATGCAGTTCAATCCCCTCACCTTAGTGAGATTTTCTATTGTGGCAGTTGAAAACAAGATGGGAGGTCATATTTATTTTAGTTTTGATTAGTTTAGATACAATGCAGAAAAAGGCCCTTCAGCCCTAGCGCTATCCTACATTAGAGACAATCTTAAAATTAACAATCTTTACCAAAGCTAATTAACCTACAAGCCTGCACGTCTTTGGAGTGTGGGAGGAAACCGGATCACCAGGGGAAAACCCATGCAAGTCACGGGGAGAACGTACAAATTCCGTACTGAGAGCACCCATAGTCAGGATCGAATCCAGGTCTCTGTAAGGCAGCAACTCTACCACTGTGCCACCATGCTACCAATATGGAAGTGGGATTGGGGGTGGGGGAACAGATTAATTTAAAAGCAAGTTCATATTAAGAATTTAAATGAAGAAAGACATGGATAGGAAAGGTTTCGAGGGATGTGGATGGTACATGGATAGGAAAGGTTTAGAGGGATGTGGGCCAAATGTGGGTGGCGGGACTAGTGTAGTTGGGGCATCTTGGTTGGCATGGGCAATTTGGCCCTAGGGCCTATTTTGGTACTGCATGACTTATGACTCAAATTCTTAAAGCCAGAGACACCTGCCGCAAGCAAACCTCTATTCATCAAATCACGTATGTTTGGAACACGCATAAAGAATAGATGTAAAAATCTGTACATATTGCTTTAATAAAGGAAGATGTATCACGGTATTCAATTTGAACAAAATTGTGCATTATGAAAAATGACATCTATTACAAGTTCACACATGCAGGTTGTCTGAATGTAGCTCTTATTGGAATTGGCTGCACTTCTAATAATTACAGAATATGGCATAAAACTAAATAATGGGTAAATGCAATCATCTGAATGATGTGTGTTTCTTACCTTTTTAAACAGATAAATGGATAAATGTGAGGTTATCCATTTTGGTGGCAAAAACAGGAAAGCAGACTATTATCTAAATGGTGGCCGACTAGGAAAAGGGGAGACGCAGCGAGACCTGGGTGTCATGGTACACCAGTCATTGAAAGTAGGCATGCAGGTGCAGCAGGCAGTGAAGAAAGCGAATGGTATGTTAGCTTTCATAGCAAAAGGATTTGAGTATAGGAGCAGGGAGGTTCTACTGCAGTTGTACAGGGTCTTGGTGAGACCACACCTGGAGTATTGCGTACAGTTTTGGTCTCCAAATCTGAGGAAGGACATTATTGCCATAGAGGGAGTGCAGAGAAGGTTCACCAGACTGATTCCTGGGATGTCAGGACTGTCTTATGAAGAAAGACTGGATAGACTTGGTTTATACTCTCTAGAATTTAGGAGATTGAGAGGGGATCTTATAGAAACGTACAAAATTCTTAAGGGGTTGGACAGGCTAGATGCAGGAAGATTGCTCCCGATGTTGGGGAAGTCCAGGACAAGGGGTCACAGCTTAAGGATAAGGGGGAAATCCTTTAAAACCGAGATGAGAAGAACTTTTTTCACACAGAGAGTGGTGAATCTCTGGAACTCTCTGCCACAGAGGGTAGTTGAGGCCAGTTCATTGGCTATATTTAAGAGGGAGTTAGATGTGGCCCTTGTGGCTAAAGGGATCAGAGGGTATGGAGAGAAGGCAGGTACGGGATACTGAGTTGGATGATCAGCCATGATCATATTGAATGGCGGTGCAGGCTCGAAGGGCCGAATGGCCTACTCCTGCACCTAATTTCTATGTTCCTATGTTTCTATATCTTCTTCTTAGCTATTGCTTGGAAACTCATGAATTGGGTAGTCTAGGTTTATCAGTCTGCAGATTAACTCTCATGAGATCAAATAAGGTAGAATATTCACACCACTCAGGAAAATGAGAAAAAACACATGTCACCACGCTGCATGATCAAAATAAACTAAAATTGTCAGTGAGCTGTGAACCAGCTGATTATCATGGAGAATTATTACAGTCCATGCAAGAACCTCCATTTCTCCAATTATTTTGACATTCTAAAATGATTAACATCTTTCCTTTTTAAGTGTTTTTTTGAATTGCAGTACAGTAGCATAAAATGTTCTTCTAATTCTTTAATGTAACGTGAGTGTGCTTAGCATTTTAGTATTTAACTAGACTAAGTGGGACCCGTTGGGTCCCATGTTCACACGGGAGGGCTGGTACCCCCAATGCAATATTCCACCTCTCCACCAATTCCAATATTGGTGGCCAGTGGGGGGGGGGGGGGGGGGGGGCTTTCTGGAGCGCTAGTATGGTGATGTGGGCTGAAAGGACTGGTTTCCAAAGGGCTAGTATGGACATTGTGGGCCAAATGAATTCTTGGACTGGTGGCTCAGTCACTCAAGCCTGTTGTGCTGGCAGCTCACTCACTCATGGCTGGTGGGCTGGCAGTTGACTCACGGCTATTCCTTGAAATTCCATTTCAAGCAGGGTGCAAGGCCACCAAATTCAAGTGCTGTTTCATACCATTTCATGCAGGGTGCAAGGCCACTAAAGACAGCGAATCGTGACCTCTCCCTCCTCCATCTTGCAGAGACTGAGGCACGCCCACACTTCTGGGTTTTATAGCCCCTCCCCCTCCCACCAGAAGGGGCGTGGCCTTCATGGCATGATTGACAGGAGAGGGCATCTCAACATTTTTTAAACACTAATAACTCTTTCATTTTGCATCGATGGGAAAAATCCTCGGCATCTGATGAGCGGAGGGGGACTGAGCAAGATGGCCATAAATCACAGCCGTGCGTGGTTGCATTTTTTCTAAAATCAATATAAAGCGCAAACAGGAAGTGGTCACCATTTGACTTTTAATTAAATAGAAGGCAAGGCAACTTTGATTAGGCAACAGCTTTAGCATTTCCAAACAAAGGCAACACAGCTTTAGCATTTCAAAACTAAAGGCAACACAGCTTTAAAGGCCTGTCTCACGAGTCTGCGGTCATTGGCGGCGAAACAGGAACTATCTACCACTCCTGGGCCGCCAGAGACCGCGGGCTCGGTCAAACGCACAATTCCGGGGCCGTGCGGCGTTGTTCCCAACACCGCACGGTGCTAAAAAACTCCCAACACTGTCCAAAAATATGTTCCTACCGCATAGCCGCCGCTAGTGAGGCACGAGTGCGGCACGGCCGCCGCCACAGCCGCCGCCAGTGAGGTACGTGTGCGGCACGGCCGCCGCCACAGCCCCGCGATCCAAAAGACGTCAGCCGAAACCGCAAGCTCGTTGAACCGGCCGTACTTGGCCCCCCGTGCAGCATCCGTGCGGTGCTCTCGTGGTTGCCGTGCGGTCCCCTCTTCCGGCGACGCCGCGCTTCACCGCCAATGACCGCACACCCGTGGGACAGAGCCTTTAGCATTTCCAAACCAAAGGCAACACAGCTTTAGCACTTCCAAACTACATTTTCAATCCACATTAAGGGCACTGACAGGTCAATAAAACCACTCACAGTTTAGTAGACATGTGTTCAGTGTTATTCACAGCTCAGACTGAGAGATGTGACCCTCTCGCTCCCCCATCTTGCAGAGACTGACTGAGGCACTCAACACTTCTGGGACATGGAAAGGATTGACAGATTGATAGCTCTTTCTCGATTCTGTGGGTGGTGGCGCATGGCCGTTCTTAGTTGGTGGAGCGATTTGTCTGGTTAATTCCGATAACGAACGAGACTCCCACATGCTAAATTGTTACGCGATCCCCGAGCATATAGGAACGATCTTGTTCTCACCAATAAAATTGAATAGTATAATATATGAGAAGAACCCAATTATTCACAATACAATAGGAATTTGGAAACAAATAAAATTATCCTTGAAATTAAATAATCTATCAGTATTAACGCCAATACTGAATAATCCTGCATTCAAACCATCTCTTATCGACAAAACATATAAACAATGGGATAGACTGGGGATTAGGAAAGTAGGAGATATGTATGAACTGGGCAAATTGTTATCATTTCAACAATTAAAATTAAAATTTAAACTGAATGATAATCAATATTTTAAATATATACAGATATGTGACTTTATGAAGAAATATATACATAGATTTCAAACTATATTTTTAGACCCTTTAGAAGAAGCAATGAATATTAAGGCTGATTCACAAAAACTAATATCATATTTTTATAATAGTATATTAAATAGAGAATTACCCTCAACAGAGGCACTAAGAGAAGATTGGGAACATGAACTAATGGTAAAGATCCCGAAAGATAGATGGGAAAAGTATCTGATGAACACACATAATTGTTCCATTAATGCAAGACATAATTTAATTCAATTTAAATTATTACATAGACTATATTATTCAAAATCGAGGTTGAATAAATTCTACCCAAATGTCTCTCCCACATGCGATAAATGTTTGTTTCAAAATGCCAATATAACACATTCATTTGTAGGATGTACAAAGGTGAATAAATTTTGGAGCGATATATTTGATATATTTACAAAGCTCTTCAAGTCAAGAATAGAACCTAATACGGAATGGATTATATTTGGAATAATAGTAGAAGATATCAATTTAAACAAAGACCAAAAAGTATTCTTTAATTATGGGTTAATAATTGGAAAGAAATTGATACTTAAATTTTGGAAAAATACAGCTATACCAACTATTAAAATGTGGATTAGGAATATGACGGACATAGCACACCTTGAAGAAATGAGACTCCGCCTAATAGATAAATATGACCAATTCTTAAGGAGTTGGTCCCCTTTCATCGACTTTTTGGAATCATGTGATGCAGCAGTACCGTAAAGATTACTGATTTCAGGTCAGGTCGTGGATAGATTTACATCTCCGAACCAAGATTTGAAAATTTCTTTTTTAAGGGTCTTTTTCTACTATTTCTACTTTCTACTTTTTCTTTTCTTATATACACACTTCACGTTTTTCTATTTACTACTATTTATTTTTCCTCTTTTTCTTCTCTCTATTTATTTTTTATTTTTTATTTACCTCCTTTTCAAAAACATAAAACTAGAGGTTGCACATAGAATGTATTACGTTATGACATAGTTGGCACCTAAAATTAGATACCACTGTATTGTTTTGTATTGTATTAACTTCTAATAAAATAAACAAAAACAAAAAAAAACACTTCTGGGTTTTATAGTCCCTCTGGAAGGGGCGTGGCCTTCAGGAGAGAGAATCTCAACATTTTTAAAACACTAATAACTCTTTTATTTTTCATCGATGGGAAAAATCCTCCTGTACTGCGCAGCGGAGGGGGACTCTGAGTAAGATGGCCAAAAATCACAGCCGTAAGTGGCAGCGTTTTTTCTAAAATCAATATACAGTACAAAGGAAGTGATCAAGATCAGACTTTTAGTAATATAGATACCTCTACCTAATTGCCTTTGAATTGAATGGCCTACAGTTGTCGCATTCACGTTACTACAATTGCTGTAACATGTCTAAACTGCATAAAGTTGAGTCTGCAAATAACTATTTTCCAGTTTTATGATTTCTGATCATACTTTTATTTGTTTAATTCCTATTTTATTCAATTTGCAGAAGCAAAATTCAGAGTAATTCGTGGAATGCAAACATTTCAGAATCTCCTAATTCCAATTATGGTCATAGAGCAATAGAGCACGGAAACAGGCCCTTCGGCCCAACTTGCCCATGTTGACCAATTTGTCCTATCTGCACTAGTCCTACCTGTCCGTGTTTGGCCCATATCCCTCTGAACCTTTTTCTGTACATTTAGCTGTATATATAGCTTTTAAATGTTGTTATAGTAACTGCTTCAACTGTCCCCTCTGGCAGCTTGTTCTACTGTATACACCCACCACTCTGAGTGTGAAAAAGTTGCCCATCAAATTCCTATTAAATCTTTCCTCTCTCACCTCCCTCACCTGTTCTCTAGTTCTTGATTCCCTTACTCTGGTAAAAATCTACCCTAACTATTCCAGTAACTTAACCTTAAGGTAAACATTGCTCACCTAAGTGCTGGGAAACATCACGTGGAAGTGTTGTTCCAGCAACAATAAAATAATTTTTGAAAGCACATTTTTTCATTCTTTATATTTAACTATAGCATTGTGACCCTATTGTAGTAGAATGCTGTGCTGTAGTAGGTTAAGTCTATTAATTTTCTCACAGACTGTGGTGTCTTTCTGCAGCATAGTGGATTCGAGCTTATTTAAACAATTAGCCCATGTTTGGATGGCAAGTGTACAAATAGACCTGAAATGTTATCTTGCTTCTTTTACCACAGATGCTGCCTGAGCTGCTGAGAATTTCCATTCTTTCTGTTTTTATTTCAGACATCCAGCATCTGAAATATTTTGACTTTATGCAGCATCAATTTATTTCTGCCCTGTACTTCAACAGAATCAGTGACCTTGTGATCATACAATCACACACCATCAACATTGTGGGTGTCACCAGTGATGAGAAACTCAACTGGACTAGTCCTATAAATACTGTGGTTACAAGAATGAGACAAAGTGGTAGAGGCAGGTACAATAACAACACTTAAAATACATTTGGACAGGTACATGGGTAGGAAAGGTTGAAAAGGACATGGGTCAAATGTAGGCAGTGGGAATACTTTAGATGAGCACTGGGTTGGCATGGAGTAATTGGACTGCAGTTTCCTTGCTGTTTATCTCGATGACTCTTAGGAACAAATCAGAGGCTGGGTTCATTCCCTGACGCCCAGAAGCCATTCCACCGTCTACAGTAGCCAAATTATCGACATAAACAGTCCCCTCTCCAACTGTTATAATAATTTTTTTTACATTTGTACGGTGGAACGGACTTGACGACAAACAGGGACTTAAATTGTTGAAACACTTTGCAGCCCAGATTCTGTTTAGCTTTTTTTTTTCTCTTTAGTTTAGGGGGGTTTTGTTTTTTTGTTTTTTTCTCTTTTTTTCTCTTTTTTTCATTTTAACTTTTTGTTTTTATACATATAAGTTTTCTTTTAAAAACGTAACTATATTTACATAGAGACCGGGAGGTCTATATTCAATGTGTATTTTGACACTGGACTCATATTTAGGTTATACCTGCCATTAATGTAACCCTGATCCCTATGTATCAATATCACTGTTATGTTTATCATTATTTTGTTGTTGTTTTGATTTTGCTTTTGAAAAAAACTAATAAAAATAAAATAGAAAAAAAAAATTAGTCCAGTGAAGGAATGCTCTCCACTTGCCTAGATGAGTACAGCTTTAACAGATATCAAGAAGATTGGTATCATTCAGGACAGATCAACCTTCACCATTGGCAACCCATCCACTACTCAATGCATTCATTCCCACTGTGCTCCAGTGCATGCCAGCCATAAAATGGTTTGTATCCAGGCTACTCTGACATAACTTCCCAGACATGTGACCTCTACCACCAGGAGGTAAAAGAGAGACAATCACCCAGAATACCACCACATCCAGGTTCCTTGTCAGGTTGCATACTATTCTGAGTTGGTAGTATATTGCTGGCCCCTGATCATTGCTGGATGAATTGATGTTTGGAATCTCCTGTCCTGCAGGATAGTGGAAGTACTTTCATCAGCAGTTCAAGAAGAAGACCGCACTTTGCCATTGGTTCAAGGGCAATCAGAGATTGGCGTGCCTTACCAGTAATTCTAACATCTTGAAAATAAATAAATAAAGACATATTCCCTTATAAAAGCCAGAGTATCCAAAGTTATTTCTAATTTTAGTTTGATATGTAAACTATCAGTCCAGGAACAAATGCATTTATCAAAAGACACGTTGTTATTTCTGGCCTAAACCACATATATCTGTTGCATACATGAATCTCATTGAAGCCCCAGGTGTAATGAGAAATTATTAAATTGTAGATTAGGAATATATCGAAATATGCTGAGTTTTTGACAGATTTTTTTATTTTACCTTTGTATGTTTGAGGCTTTTCAGTACGTACCAGTGTTATTTTGCAACTTGGCTGATCTGTGTGCCAATGATTCACGAGTACAGGCTCATCTCACTAGATAGAGCTTTGATATGAGGAAATAACCTGTTTTGTGATATGAATGGCATGACCAAATCATTTGGAAAATCGTTACAGCTTTTATGTTTGGCAAATCATTACAACCAGCACTTGTTGTGCCTAAGGTTTGTTGTGTGTCTATTTGGTTTATCACTGTTATTATTTGCTGAGGCTCTCTCTTGTGTCACAATATTCATTATTGTGTTGGTTAGCATTACAAGGATTTTTATTTTATTTGGACCTGAATACTGTGACCCATGTCACCAACTTGATAACTTCCCAAGTTGCAGGGTCAGCTAATTGCTGCTGTGTCTAAGTAAAGGAAGATAGGAAAATGGGAAACAATTTGATGAATTTTGTGGTTACAATAGCGTAGGTTTGGGTTTATTAATGTCACATACACCAAGGTACAATGACATGCTTTGATTTGCATGCTATCCAATCAGATCAGATAATACTAAAACAATTATGCCAAACTCAGTACAATAGGTAATATGAAGGGAAAGATGTAGGATGCAAATTATACTTCTCAGCATTATAGCACAATACTTCCCCAAACAAAGTTCAATGTCCCCAATGAACTGGATGAGAATTGGACTAGTTTGTGGAAGGACTATTCAGAAGCTTGATAACAGAGGGAAAGGAGCTTTTCCTGAGTCTGGTAGTGTGAGTAGGGAGAAGAAGGGATGAACGGGGTGGGAAAGGACTTTAATTATGTTAGGTATTTTCACAAGGCATGACGAAGTATAGATGGAGTTAATGGTGCCAGGTCTGATCTGTGTGATGAACTGCGCTACATCCACAAATCGCTGCTATTTCTTGCATTCTTGGACTGCGCTGTTAGTCATAGTTATACATGCATGGAAACAGGCTCTTCGGCCCAACTTACAAATGCCGACCAAGTTACCCCATCTTCACTAATCCCAGCTGCCTGTGTTTGACCTATATCCCTCTAACCCTTTCCTATGCATGTATCTGAATAGTACTTGTCTCAACTACTCCTCTGGCAGCTCGATCCATATACCCACCACCCTCCGTGTGAAAATGTCGCCCCTCAGGTTCCTATTAAATTTTTCCTCTCTCACCTTAAACCTATGTCTTCTAGTTCTTGAGTCCCCTACTCTGGGTAAATGATTCTGTGCATTCACCTTATCTGTTCTCCTCGTGATCGTATGCACCTCTAAAAGATCTTCCCTCATCCTTCTGAACTCCAAGGAATATAATCCTAGCCTGGCCAGCCTCTCCCTATAGCTCAGGCCTTCAAGTCCTGGCAACATCTTTGTAAATCTTCTTTGCACTCTTTCCTGTAAATCTTCATTGCACTCTTTCCAGCTTAACAACATTCTTCTGAGTGTGATTCTTCTGAGGGTGAGCAGGGTGATCAAAACTGAACACAATACTATAAATGTATAGAAAGGAACTGCAGATGCTGTTTTACACCAAAGATAGACACAAAGTGCAGGAGTAACTCAGTAGGTCATGCAAAATCCCTCGAGAAAAGGAATAGGTGATGTTTCAGGTTGAGACCCTTCTTCAGATTGTGAGTCAGGGAAGAGAGAAACAACATGTATGAAAAGGTACAAAGAACAAATGAATGAAAGGTATGAAAAGAACATTTCAAAGCCAGCAGCGATGATCAAGGAAAGATGCTGTAAAGGTGCTGTACATACTATAAATGTGGCCTCACCAACGACTTGTACGACTGTAACATAACATCCCAATTTCTATATCTAATACCCTGACAGATGTTCCCAAACCAAACTGTGAAACAACCTGACAGTATGCGTCTACAGTACATCTGTAGAAGTTTGTAACAGGCATTGGAGACATGCCAAATTGCCTTAGTCTCATGAGGAAGTAGAGGCATTGAGTGCCTTCCTGACTGTTGCTTCAATATAGATGGCAAATGACAGATCATTGGTAATATTTACGCCAAGTAACTTGAAGCTCTTAACCATTTTCACTTGATGTTGATTGGGGCATGTATTCCTAAAATGTAGATTGGTTACTTTACTTACTAACCAATGTAGTGCTTTATTATTATAGGCTCCGCCTACTACCACACCATTCATATTATCGTAACCCGACATGTGCTGCCAGTCAGTACTGCTGCATGGTTGGAGTAACATGCTGTAGTGTGTTGTATACGTTACTCAATAAATATTGTTGTACCAGATCTGTGAGTATGTGTGATTCACTCAAAATAAAGCTAAAGAGTGATTAGAAACATACATTGTTTACTATACTGAGATTACTCAGTATTACAGTGTACAATACTGCAATACTTGAATACATTTATGCGGAAATATGGATTATTTTTGTGGAATTAGGATAAGGCCTGGTCGGGATGCAGTGAAGTATGTTTTGTGAGGTGTTGCACTGACGAACATGATATGGTTGACAAGCAACATGTTGTGAATCAATCATGTAATCATTTTATTGGCTGTTTTTTACCCTTCCATATTCCTTGAGCTCTCCTGACATCACTTTTATTTGTTTCCAGATATTCCAAGCATCTTGTATAATGCTCAGCAAAACACAAATTGCTGGTGGAACTTAGTGGGTCAGGCAGCATCTATTGAGGGAATGGACAGGCAGAATTTTGGGATGGGACCTTTCTTCAAACTCAGAACGGTCTGAGGAAGGGTCCTGATCTGAAACGTTGCCTGTCCATTCCCTCAGCAGATGTTGCCTGACCTGCTGATTTCCTCCAGCACTTTAAGTTTTACCCAAGATTCCAGCTTCTGCAGTTCTTTGTGTCTCTTGTATAATTGTAGAATGTTCAGTTTGATTATTACCTCGTGTTATTGAAATGAATTGAAATGCCTTTATTTGTCGTTGTAAGCACTGCATACAACGAAATTGTTGTTGCCACTCCATTGATGCATAATATACAAACATAAAAACACAGGACACAATTTAAAAACAATGTTAAAAACTAGGTATTAAAATAAGTAAGTAATCAGTACTGTACATGGTGATAGTAAAAGTTCAAGGTGGGTAGCAGCATGGAAGAATGCAGCATGAATTATACTCAGTGTTTTTTCATGTTAAGTGTGAAGATTGCTTTGGGGAAGAAACTGTCTCTGAGTCTGGAGGTGCGTGTTTTGGCTGACCTGCAACGCCTGCCAGAGGGCAACAGTTCAAAAAGGGTGTGTGTATGTGTTATATTTGACCCTGCAAATGGATCTGGGTGTAAAGTAATAAACATGCTTGCATGTAGTTCATGCATCAAAGGCCCACCATGCTGGATCCTCAAAGGATGCAATATCAACACAAACATAAAATTAATGGAAGAACTCAGCCAGGCAAGAGACATCTGTGGAAAGAAAAACCTATCCTGAGAAAGGGGCCCCAAACTGAATTCTAACAGTATTTATTTTCCTTTGTTTTGGATTCCATGTTCTATAGTTTTATTTATTTTCCAAAGTGATAGCAAAATACTTATGATATAAAGAGTACAACTGAGCTATGCAGACGGGAATCTATGAACGAGAAATCTTGTTCATCTCATCTATTGTTCTGAAACGTGGATTTAGTAGAGTAGATGATGTGATATTTTGGAATTTTCAGAAGGCTTTCTATCCCACAGAGGAGATTGCAGAACAAAGTCAGAATAGGTGAAATTTCACAATACACCAACCAGAGTTGGTATTGAGAGTTGGTTAATGAGTAGAAAACAATGAGTTGAAGTAAACAGGGGGCAGCAGATGAATCCATGCTTGGGCCTCTCTATTCCTGGCCTTGGTCAATCATTTGAATGAGGGGACCAAATGTAAAATTTTGAAGTTTGCTGAAGATTACATCTGTTGTTGATGATTGCTAATTTGCACAGCATATAACTGTAATCATTTAGAAGGCCCATTAGTGCCTCTCTTAGAAGTTTAAAGAAATTCGGCATGTCACCAAATATTTTAAAGGAAGAGATAGACAAATTCTTGATTAGGATGGGTGTCAAGGGTTATGGGGAGAAGGCAGGAAAATGGGATTAGGAGGCAGAGATCAGCCATGATTGAATGGCAGAGTGGACTCGATGGGCCGAATGGCCTAATTCTACTCCCATAACTTGTGCACTTGTGAAATACTCTAACTCTACAAATGTATTGTAGAAAATATCCTGACTTGCATCATGGCTTAGCACACCAATTCCAACACACAGGAACGCAAGAGGCTGCGGAGAGTGGTGAACTAGCCAGGTTAATCATGATTGCTGCCCTCCCAGCGACAAAAGCATCTACATGAGGTCCGAGTCAGCATGGATTTATGAAGGGGAAATCATGCTTGACTAATCTTCTGGAATTTTTTGAGGCTGTAACTAGGAAAATGGACGAGGGAGAGCAAGTGGATGCAGTGTACCTGGACTTTCAGAAAGCATTTGATAAGGTCCCACATAGAGATTAGTGGGAAAAATTAGAGCACATGGTATTGGGGGTAGAGTGCTGCCATGGATACAAAATTGGTTAGCAGACAGAAAACAAAGAGTAGGGATTAACGGGTTCCTTTCAGAATGGCAGACAGTGACTAGTGAGGTACCGCAAGGCTCGGTGCTAGGACCGCAGCTATGTACAATATATATTAATGATTTAGATGAAGGGATTACAAGTAACATTAGCAAATTTGCAGATGACACAAAGCTGGGTGACAGTGTGAACTATGAGAAGGATGCTATGAGAATGCAGGGTGACTTGGACAGGTTGGGTGAGTGGGCAGATGCATGGCAGATGCAGTTTAATGTGGATAAATGTGAGGTTATCCACCTTGGTAGCAAAAACAGGAAGGATGATTATTATCTAACTGGTGTCAAATTGGGAAAAGGGGAAGTACAATGGGATCTGGGGGTCCTTGTTCATCAGTCAATGAAAGTAAGCATGCAGGAACAGCAGACAGTGAAGAAAGCGATTGGCTTTTTTGGCCTTCATAACAAGAGGAGTATAGGAACAAAGAGGTCATTCTGCAGTTGTACAGGGCCCTAGTGAGACCACACCTGCAGTATTGTGTGCAGTTTTGGTCTCCAAATTTGAGAAAGGACACTCTTGCTATTGAGGGAGTGCAGCGTAGGTTCATAAGGTTAATTCCCGGGATGGCGGGACTGTCATATGCTGAGACAATAGAGCGGCTTGTCTTGTATACTCTGGAATTTAGAAGGATGAGAGGGAATCTTATTGAAACACATAAGATTATTAAAGGTTTGGACACGCTAGAGTCAGAAAATATGTTCCTGATGTTGGGGAAGTCCAGAACCAGGGGCCACAGTTTAAGAGTAAGGGGTAAGCCATTTAGAACGGAGACGAGGAAACACTTTTTCACACAGAGAGTGGTGAGTCTGTGGAATACTCTGCCTCAGAGGGCGGTGGAGGCCAGTTCTCTGGATGCTTTCAAGAGAGACCTAGGTAGGGCTCTTAAAGATAGCGGAGTCAGGGGATATGGGGAGAAGGCAGGAATGTGGATTGTGGATGATCAGCCATGATCACATTGAATGGCGGTGCTGGCTCGAAGGGCCAAATGGCCTACTCCTGCACCTATTGTATATTGTCTAAAAAGGTGGCATCTGTCTTCAACGAACCACACCATCTGGGCCGTACCCTCCTCTTGCTTCTACCATCAAGCAGATAGACATTTGTGACAGGATTCGGTGAGATGGCTAATCTCTGTAAACTTCTAGGAAAGCAGAGCCACCTTCTTCGTGCTTGCATCTATGTGCTGGGCCTAGAACAGAGCAAAAACAAATTTGAAACCGCCAACTCTGCACCACTAACCCAGTAATGAAAGCTGTTGTGTGGTTTCCTGACTTCTACTTCCTGAAGTCAATGATTGATTAAATGATGAAGAGAAGGAATTGGAGACATTTCGGGTCGAGATCACTCTTCAGACTGCCATAGATTCAGACAGATTAATTCCTTGGTTTGGCTGATGATAAATGGGAGTATGTTGTTGCAGCATCACTCCACCAGGTGTTCGTTCTCTCTCCTGTAGGCAGATTCATCACCTCCCATGATTTAGCCAACAACAGGGGTGACATTGGTAAATTTATAGTTAGCGTTGAAGCTGTGGATGTAAAGGGAGTAGTGCAGAGGGCTAAACACGCAGCCTTGAGGTGCACCTGTGTTGATGGTCAGTGAGGAGGAGAGTTTGTTACTGATTCGCACTGATTGAGATCTGCTGAAGAAGAATGCAAGTATGTGGTTGAAAAGAAAGATATAGAGGCGCAGTACTTTACTTATGGTGATGAGTTTGGAGTCTTTCTGCAAAGCCTTTATGTTTTTTTTTAAACGTGTCTTTTACGATTGCTGAAAATATTAACCATGCTATCAAGTTTGTACAGGGCTAAATCGGCATGGTTGTCCTCAGAAAGAGAGTTATGAAATTACTGAATAGAAGATGGATTGTGTTAAATACGTACTGTATTAAAATAAATTCTTGAATTTGTTGTGGTGCAGCAGCATGTGCAGTTAGAACAGATGAAAGTGAGCTTACATCTATTGAAAACAGAAGTCTGGCAGTTCTCATGATGGACCTTTGATAAGACGGTGAAAAAGATACTTGGAAGATTACGGTCTTTAGTTTCTTTTGACTACCCGCATTGCTACATCATGTGGAAAGGATTCGAAAGTGTGTTTCTCCGTCAACTCACCCACCACATTCACAGTTTACATGATTGCTGGCTGCGTACAATACAGATGGTGGTTTTAAGATATGTTTTAGGATATGTCACTTCTTCAAATTAATACCAGCTGAATTTCCTAGGGTTTTCCAATCATGCTACACGAGTGTTGTTCCCAGATGCTGGAGCTAGAAGCAACATTTTCAAATGCACAAAGGTAGATACAAATGCTGGAGAAACTCAGCGGCTGAGGCAGCATCTATGGAGCGAAGGCACAAGTAAGTTATTAAGCTGTTGCCGCAGATACTGAAGAATCTGTCACAAAATGGGCAGGAATAAAGATTCATCCTGAACTAGCCAAGAAGCTATGACCAAGAAAGCACACCAATGCCTCTACTTCCTTAGAAGTCTTAGGAAGTTCAGCATGTTGCCAACAACCCTCACCAACTTCTGCAGATGCACTATAAAAAGCATTTTACCGGGATGCGTCACAGCCTTGTTTGGCTCCATCCAAGACTGTACAAAATTGCAGAGTCGTGGACATAGCCCAGACCATCAGACACACCAATCTCCCTTCCATTGACTGCATCTACACTTCACAATGCCTCGGCAAGACCACCAGCATAATCAAGGACCAGTCCTCACCACGTTCACTCCCTCTTCTCCCCTCTCCCATCAGGCAAGAGGTACAAGAGTTTGAAAACGCATGCCTCCAGATTCAGAGACAGTTTCTTCCCTGCTGTTATTGAGCCAATGAACTAGCTGGTGTGTGGTCTCGATCTCCCATCTACATCGTTGGGGACCTTTGACCCTTAAAACACTGAATTAATTTCCAGGTGGTGTGGCGGTGCCTAACGGCAGCGGCTCGACTACAGTCCATCTGTCTTTTTTTATTTTTGTCTCGTTAAATGTATCTCTTGACTCTAGTTTTTATTATTTTTCTTTAGCTGTGTATATGTGGGGGGTGGGGTGGGGGGGGGTGGGGTGGGGGGGGTGGGGAAACCGTTAGTCTCTTCCCTGTACGGGGACCCGACTTTTTCCCTGTCGGGTCTCCGATGTCGATGGTCCTAACATCGTGGAGCTGGCAGCGGCCTCCGGCCAGAACCAACCTGAGGGCTCCAGTCGCGGAGCCTGCGGACTCGCCATCGCGGAGCTGGCCGACTTCGGAACGGGAAGAGCTGTGGTGGCGCGCGGCTGCGACCCGACTTCGGAGCTTCGGAGGCTCCGGCCGCAAGCCCGGTGGACAGGAACATCGGGAGCTCGCAGGCCCCTGGTGGGAGACCGCTTTTCGGAGCTCCCGCAACGGCAACTTCTCCCGCTGGAATCGCGGAGTTTAAAGGACTCGGAGTGGGGCCTAACATCGCCCGGGTACGTCAAATAATCACTGTTCCAGGCATATACTGGCCCAATCCCGAGCTCTACCTCTGCTACATTGACGACTGCATCGGTGCTACCTCCTGCACCCATGCAGAACTCACTGACTTCATCAACTTCACGACCAATTTCCATCCTGCGCTCAAATTTACTTGGACCACTTCCGACATCTCCCTACCGTTTCTAGTTCTCACCATCTCCATCACGGGAGGCAGACTATTGACCGACATCTGCTACAAACCTACTGACTCCCACAGCTATCTAGGCTACACTTCTTCCCACCCTGTTTCCTGTAAAGACTATCTCCAACTCCCAATTCCTGCATCTATGCCGCATCTGTGCCTAGGATGTGGTTTTCCCTACCATGGCATTGGAGATGTCCTCATTCTTTAGGAAACGGGGGTTCCCCTCTTCCATTATAGATGAGGCTCTCACTAGGGTCTCCTCGATATCCCGCAGCTCCGCTCTAGCTCCCCCTCCCCCATTCGCAACAAGGACAGTGTCGCCCTTCTCCTCACCCTCCACCCCATCAGCCGTCGCATACAGCAAATAATCCTCCAACATTTTTGCCAACTCCAATGGGATCCCACTGCTGGCCATATCTTCCCATCTCCACCCCTCCAAGTCGCAGCTTGTCATAGCTTGTCGCGGGTGGACGTAGGTTGACTTTGGTTGTCATAGGTTGTCAACTGTGTGGTCGTAGTTGTCATAGGTGGACGTCCTAATGGGTTGCCGGTTGTCGGGTTGGTAGCTTGCTGTAGCTTGACATCGACTAGGTGGAAGGTTGTCGTAGCTTGTCGTAGACATTGTCATAGGGGGGTCCAGTCGCCGGTTGTTCGGCAACCTGCTACGACTATGGCAGTTGCCGGCAGTCGCCTAAAAAATATCGCCTAAGTGGGACAGGCCCTTTACTCCAGCATTTTGTGTCTATCTTTAATTCAACTTTATCAGACGTTATCTTGTACTATATGTTGTACCTTTTATCCTTTATCCGTGCACTGTGGACCGTTTGACTGTAATCAGAAACCAATGCTTTTCACTGTACCACAGTACATGTAACAATAATGAACTAAACTAGACTATAATTAATCATTATTCTGAAGGATGAGAAAAAAGTAAATTTTGATAATCGAGGAAGAAACTTAACGAACCAACGAAAAATTTACATGGACAAGTGAAAATCTTCTCAAATTATATGAACTTTGATTGAGTATTTTGAGGAAATAACGCAGAGAATTCATGAGGGCAGGTTTGTAGATGTTATCCACAAGGACTTTAGAAAGACTTTTGACAAGGCTTATGCATGGTGGCTGATACAGAAAATTAAGACACATGTGATCCAAGGTGTGCTTTAGGATCACAAATTAGATCGGTGAATGGAGGATGAAGGTAGTGGTGGAAGGATGCTTTTCTTTGTAAGTCTTTCACCAAAGGTGCACTGCATGTGTCAGTGCTGGGACTCTTTGTTGACTTGGATGTGAATGCAGGCAGAGTAGCTAGTAAGTTTGTGGATGACAAAAAAGATGCTCATGTTGTGGATAGTGAGAACGATTGTCTAAGTCTACAGCAGGATATAGATCCGATGGAAAATTGGGCAGAGCATTGACAGGTGGAAATTCATCCAGAAAGGTGTGAGGTCATGTATTTTGCAAAGACAACTGAAGGTAGGACTTAAACAGTAGATCATTCCTCCCTAAGGAATATTGATGAATAGAGACACTTCAGGGTTTAAGATGGTAGTTCCCTGAAAGTGATAAACAAGTAGGTAGGCTGGTGATGAAGGCATATGCCATGCTTATTTTATTTTATTCTATTTCCTGCACTTATTAAAGTGCTGTACCCAGGGGCTACAACCTGAGCCACAACTAAATAATTGTAGAGCAGAGGGTTCTAGGAGCTGCATGGTTCCTTGAAGGTGGAGTTGTAGATAGATACGGTGGTGAAAAAGGCATTTGGCACATTGGCCTTCATCAGTCAGAGTATTATAGAAGTTGGGAGGTCATGTTGCAGTTGTATGAGACATCGGTGAGGCCGCATTTAGAGTATTGTGTTCAGTTAGGAAAGATGTTGTCAAGCTGGAAAGGGTACAGCGAAGATTTACAAGGATGTTGCCAGGGCTAGAGGGTCTGAGCTGTAGGGAGAGGTTGAGTAGGCTGGGAATCTATTCCTTGGAGCGCAGGAGGATGAGGGGTGATCTTATTGAGGTGTATAAAATCATGAGATGAATAGATCAGGTAGATGCACAGAGTCTCTTGCCCAGAGTAAGTGAAGAGAGAACCAGAGGACATAGGTTTAAGGTGAATGGGAAAAGATTTAATGGGAATCTGAGGGGTAACTTTTTCACTCAAAGGGTGGTGGGTGTACGGAACAAGCTGCCAGTGGCGGTAGTTGAGGCAGGGACTATCCCAACATTTAAGAAACAGTTAGACAAGTACATGGATAAGACAGATTTGGAGGGATATGGACCAAACGCAGCTAGGTGGGACTAGTGTTACTGGGACATGTTGGCCCGTGTGGACAAGTTGGGCCGAAGGTTCTGTTTCCACACTGTATCACTCTATGACTATGATTATAGCTGCGTTAACGGACCGTGCAGTGGGCAAAGAGGTGATCGCTGGTGCACCATGTGAGTCAGGAGTTGTATCAGAAGCCGGGGCTCTAAGCAGCCGGGGAGGCAGTGTGAGCCGGGATGGCTTCGGAAGGTCTCTCCGTCAAATCCAAAATCTGTTGTTAAAATGAGGATCAACTGTATATAATTTGGGACGTCATGTTGCAGGTTTACAAAACAGTGATGTGGCTGCACTTGGAGTATTGCGTGCAGTTCCGATTACCCCATGCGGGGAATTATTTTGTTCCACTGTGGAGAACACAGAGGAGATTCACCAGAATGTTGCCAGAATTGGAGAACTTCTGTTAGAAGGAGAGATTGGTAGGTTGGATTGTATTCCCTGCAGTGAAGGAGATTGAGCGGTGTCCTGATAGAGAAATGTACAATTGTAGGAAGTATAGATATGGTATATAATTGAATCTTTTTCCAAGGGTAGGTCTGTCAAAAAAACAAGAGGGCCTAGGTTTAAGATGTTTGGTATAGTGGCTTGCACAAGAGACAGAAAATCATAGAAACATAGAAACATAGGTGCAGGAGTAGGCCATTCGGTCCTTCGAGCCAGCACCGCCATTCAATATGATCATGGCTGATCCTCTAGAATCAGTACCCTGTTCCTGCTTTCTCTCCATATCCCTTGATTCCGTTGGCCCTAAGAGCTATATCCAACTCTCTCTTGAATACATCCAGTGAATTGGCCTCCACTGTCTTCTGTGGCAAAAAAATCAACAGCATTTTTTTTTAAACTTGATTTTTACTTTAAAAGGTTTTTAGATAGGCATATGCAGGTAATGGAGGCATCTGGATCTCACGCAGGCAGAAGAGATTCAGAGATCTTGCGCTGAAGAGCCTGTTCCTGTGCTGTACTGTTCTATATTCTATACACTGCTGCCTTTTGGAAAATAGCTACAGGCTCTGACTTCCATTTGATATTCATGAATTAATATCAGAGGGCAGGAGCTGTTTAGTTATGCAGCACAGTATAAAGTGCTGGTTGACCTGTAAAGAATGGATGGATGCTTGGCAATAAACTGTTTCGCCTTTCCACTTGAACATAAAAAGGCAAATGCACTGGTGTGAATTTTCAGTTTATAGAGTTCACTTGTAAGGGTTTCTGACGTGTTTTATTTTAGATACAGAAATTCAATGAAGGGTACCCATTGATAAAAGCAAAATTATGAAGATAATCACCTTTTACAGTTGGGGATTTCTCTGTTTACCCATGCTCTTTAAATATTCCCAAGGCAATATTTGCAAGGTAGAATAAAGAGGACATTACTGCCGCCTCATGTAAACAACACTACTTGACTTGCATCCATTGAAACTATAGAAACAAAATGTTGAGTAAGAGTCTTCAAATCATGAACCTGTTATGGTTTGTGTTATGATTTGTTACTATTTCTTCATATATTTTGTGAGTGTTGGAAATATAATATTTATTCTGAACGGGTTATTGATTGGGGACGATCAGCCATGATCACAATAAATGGCGGTGCTGGCTCGAAGGGCCGAATGGACTCCTCCTGCACCTATTTTCTATGTTTCTATGAGTCTGGATTCATTGGGTTTGAGTCAAAAAGTGTGATTTCCGGAGACTTACGCATTGGGATCAAATGAGAAAATGGGCAAAGAAATGGCAGATGAAATTTAATTTGGATAAGTGTGAAACAATGTACTTTGAGAAGTTAAACCAGACAAGGACACATGGAGTGGATGGCTGGGCCCTTGGATGGTGTTGTTTTAGAACAGAAAGACCTCGGGGTACTAGTTTCCTGAAAGTAGTGACACAGGCAGATAAGATGGTGAAGACAGTCAATGCCATGGTTGCAGGAGCATCAGGTACAGACGTTGGGAAGTTATGTTATAACTGTACCAGATGTAAATGAAACTACACCTGGAATATTGTGTGCAGTTCTGATTATCATGCTAAAGAAAGGATGCAATTAAGCTACAGAGGGTGCAGAAAAGATTCACAAGTATGTTGCTAGGACCAGAGGGCTTCAATTATAAGGAGGGATGATAGTCATATAGCATAGTCATACTGCTCCTTCCAAGCTAGCCCCATTTGCCTGCACTAGACCCATAGCCCTCTAAACCTTTCATCTCCAAGTATCCAAGTATTTAAAAGACATAGGCTGGGACTGTTTTCCTTGAAGAAGGCTTAGGAGTGACCTTACAGAGGCTCATGAAATCGTAATAGGCAGAGATAAGGTGGGAGCTCAAAGTCTTTTTTCCCCCAGGATGGGGGAGTCTAAAACTAGAGGGCACAGGTTTAAGCTGAGAGGGGGAGGAATTAAAGGGGACCTGAAGAGCAGGTTTTACATGCAAAGGATAGTTGGTTTATGGAACAGGTTCCAGAAGAAGTGGTCTGGGCAGGAACAATTACAATGTTTAAAAGCTATATGGAGGGATACATGGATATGAAAGGTTTACATAGATACATAGATACATAGAAAATAGGTGCAGGAGTAGGCCATTCGGCCCTTCGAGCCTGCACCGCCATTCAATATGTTCATGGCTGATCATCCAACTCAGTATCCCGTACCTGCCTTCTCTCCATACCCCCTGATCCCTTTAGCCACAAGGGCCACATCTAACTCCCTCTTAAATATAGCCAATGAACTGGCCTCAACTACCCTCTGTGGCAGAGAGTTCCAGAGATTCACCACTCTCTGTGTGAAAAAGTTTTTTCTTATCTCGGTCTTAAAGGATTTCTCCCTTATCCTTAAGCTGTGACCCCTTGTCCTGGACTTCCCCAACATCGGGAACAATCTTCCTGCATCTAGCCTGTCCAACCCCATAAGAATTTTGTAAGTTTCTATAAGATCCCCTCTCAATCTCCTAAATTCTAGCGAGTATAAGCCGAGTCTATCCAGTCTTTCTTCATATGAAAGTCCTGACATCCCAGGAATCAGTCTGGTGAACCTTCTCTGCACTCCCTCTATGGCTATAATGTCCTTCCTCAGATTTGGAGACCAAAACTGTACGCAATACGCCAGGTGTGGTCTCACCAAGACCCTGTACAACTGCAGTAGAACCTCCCTGCTTCTATACTCAAATCATTTTGCTATGAAAGCTAACATACCATTCACTTTCTTCACTGCCTGCTGCACCTGCATGCCTACTTTCAATGACTGGTGTACCATGACACCCAGAAGAATACAGGACAAATGCAGACAAATGGTACTAGCTTAGAATGTAAACGTGTAGAATGTGAATTTTGAAAACATGAGAGATGTCTTACTTACATTGTTCAGGATGGTAGAGTTTACACCATGCCAAGACCTGTCATAAGATATCAGAAGTTAGGTGATAGTGGAAACTGAGAAGGGAGGAGGGTGACCAATAATCCTAGATGGGGAAGTTCAGTTTATTGCCAAGTGTACCGAGATACAGTGAAAAGCTCTTTTTGTTGCATGCTATCCCGTGCGTGGAACTCACAGTAAATCAGTTACTGGAGTGAACAGGTTTATGTTTTGCAATAACGAGACCAATTTCACTTATGTTTTTTAATCCTTGCACATTATTAACTTGCTCTTGGCTTGAGAACTGAATACCTGCGGTTTGGCCTTTCCTACCCCTCATTTTGTGTGTTTATTTTGAACAAATTAAGAACAGATGCTTCACCTTCCAAATTTGCCTAAATCTGCCTTAACTTGTTTAAAGGTGGGACAAGTTTCCTTCCCTTTATTTTTGGATAATCATTATTTCTATTGCACTTCAAAGATGAACAAATTCAGACTTATCTATTGACTTGCACATTTTTCATTCATTCTGAATACTTTGCAGCTAATAAATGAATTTGTAGCTTCAACTGCTTTTGTTACATTGGCAAGGACAGCAACTGGTTTGGTGCACACCATTTCCCAAGAAGAAACATCTATAATAATTTACCAACGTTTTGTAGTTTAGAAAAGTGATGAAGTTGGCCTTAGCATTAATATAACTTTCGCATAAAAAAAACCTGCAGCAATAAATTAAACAATCAACAGAAAGAATGACAAATAAATAATGTGGGATCTTTTATCTTGTACAGGTAAACAGAAGTCTAGCCTCAGGTCACCTCCAAAATATGGCACCACTGACAATGCAGCAGTAATTTTGTCATTTTTGCCTTTTATTAATAACGTAGTTTTATACTTTCATTTTGTGTTCATTTCCTCCCTGCCAGGAGTTTTATTACACTGCAATTCAAAGGTTGTGCTCTCACTGGGACATGGATCTTACTTGGTTGGCAGTGTTACTACCGTACCATGCCTGGTGATGAACACTGAAGTTCCCCATCCAAAGCACGTTCTTTGACCTTGCTACCCACAGAGCTCCTTCCAAGTGGTGTGCAGCATTCATCAGCTGAGTCCAGCAACTGGAATGTAGAAACAAGGAACTGCAGCTGTTGGTTTACAACAAAAAAAAAGCAGAGTGCTGGAGTAACTCAATGGGTCAGAGAGCATCTCTGGAGAACATGGATAGGTGATGTTTCAGGTCGGGAAGCTTCAGACTGGTTCTAGTGGGGGTCGGGGGGGGGGGCGGGGGGGGGGGGGGAGAAAGCTGGAAGAGAGGGAGAGGCAGGACAATGCCTGGCAAGTGAGAATGCTTGATCTGAAGCCTTGATATTTAATGGGGTCTGGGCCTACTCTGTTTAGATTATTTTAACTTTAATGATGGGACTGTCCTAATGCTGGGAGAAGCCGTTCTCTAAAATAGAGGTTCCTGGGACATCAGCTGACTGGCTGCAACTGTGTCAGGCAGCGGCTTAACAATATTGCAGAACAATCCTGACAATTTTGCCTCAAGACCCCAAATGTTAGCGATGAGGTCAGTTCAGATGAGTATACCTTTGATGACTTTACTACTTAAATTGATCAGTGTTAAAAGACTTTCGATACAATGATTTGCTACTTCATTTCAGAGGGCATTTCAGTCAACCACATTGCTATGGTCCTGGAGATAAATCTGAGGTGAATAGACAAGGACAACAAATTTCCTTCTTTAAAGGACATTGATAAAACAGATGGGATTTTTCAACCAATTAGTGGTTTCATGGTTCCTGAAACTTTACAGTTCAAAATTATTTATTTAATTAATGGGATGCAAATTTGCAGCTGTCATTGTCAGATTTGAACCCTTGTCTTGAGATCTGAAGTTCAAGCTAATAGATTTCTCACCCAATAAAATGACTATTAAACTAAGCAGCAAATGACCAGTATTATCCATGTTGATAGAATAGGAATTTGTGCAATTGTGAGAGTGAGTTATGATGAGCTGAAAAGATGAGACATGTGCAGGAGGGCTTGGGTGAGCGGTAGACCGAGTAATATGTGGTATAACTATGTGAAATAGTTTTCTCTTATGAACTCCTTTCCTGCATTCTGTGTTTTAGATGTACATCATTTAAAAAATCCGTAAAGAATGAGTTAAATAGCGACTTTCAGATTATTCTAAAGCACGTTATAGTGAATTAAAATCTCTGTATGGGAAATGTGGTAATCAATTTGCACAAGACACATGGATAGGAAGGTTTAGCAGGATATGGGTTATAAGCAGGCTAATAGGTCTTAGATGGGGCATCTTGGTCAGCAGTGATGAGTTGGGCTAAAGACGTCTGTTTCCAGGCTGTATGACCATATGAAATGCAGCAACATTATACTGACCAGATGACCTGTTTTTGTGATGTGACTGATAAATATTTTCCCTGACACTAAATGCAAATCCCCCCCTCTTCTTCAAAACATATAGCTTGGTGCTTATTTTAAGGCTGCATAATTTCAATTTAGATGCATGTTGTTTTTTATATAGGTTTAGGTTTATTGTTATCACGTCTTCCGAGGTACAGTGAAAAGCTTTGGTTTGCATGCTATCCAAACAGATCAGATATACAATAGACGATAGACAATAGGATCAGGAGTAGGCCATTTGGCCTTTTGAGCCAGTACCGCCATTCAATATCATCATGGCTGATCATCCACAATCAGTACCCCGTTCCTGCCTTCTCGCCATATCCCCTGATTCCGCTATCTTTAAGTGCTCTATCTAATTCTTTCTTGAAAGCATCCAGACAATTGGCCTCCACTGCTTTCTGAGGCAGAGAATTCCACAGATTCACAACTCTTTGGGTGAAAAAGTGTTTCCTCATCTCCGTTCTAAATGGCCTACCCCTAATTCTTAAACTGTGGCCCCTGGTTCTGGATTCCCCCAACATCGGGAACATGTTTCCTGCCTCTAGCATGTCCAATCCCTTAATAATCATATATTTCAATAACTTCCTCTCTCATCCATCTAAATTCCAGTGTATACAAGCTCAGCCGCTCCATTCTATCAACATATGACAGTCCCGCCCTCCCGGGAATTAATCTTGTGAACCTACACTGCACTCCCTCAATAGCAAGAATGTCCTTCCTCAAATTTGGAGACCAAAACTGCACACAATAATCCAGGTGTGGTCTCACTAGGGCCCTGTACAACTGCAGAAGGACCTCTTTGCTCCTATACTCAACTCCTCTTGTTATGAAGGCCAACATACCATTAGCTTTCTTCACTGCCTACTGTACCTGCATGCTTACTTTCAGTGACTGATTAACAAGGACCCCCAGATCTCGTTGTACTTTCCCTTTTCCCAACTTGACACCATTCAGATAATAATCTGCCTTCCTGTTTTTGCCACCAAAGTGGATAACCTCACATTTATCCGCATTAAACTGCATCTGCCATGCATCTGCCCTCTCACCCAACCTGTCCAAACCACCCTGCATTCTTATAGCATCCTCCTCACACTTCACACTGTCACCCAGTATTGAGTCATCTGCAAATTTGCGAATGTTACTTTTAATCCCTTCATCTAAATCATTAATGTATTTTGTAAATAGCAGCGGTCCCAGCACCGAGCCTTGCGGTACCCCATTAGTCACTGCCTGCCATTCTGAAAGGGACCCGTTAATCGCGTACTCTTTGATTCCTATTTGCCAACCAATTTTCTATCCATATTAGTACCCTACCCCCCATTAATATGTGCCATAATTTTGCCCACTAATCCCCTATGTGGGACCTTATCAAATGCTTTCTGAACGTCCAGGTACATTACATCCATTGGCTCTCCCTTGTCCATTTTCCTAGTTACATCCTCAAAAATTCCAGAAGATTAGTCAAGCATGATTTCCCCTTCGTAAATCCATGCTGACTCGGATCGATCCTGTTACTGCTATCCAAATGTGCCGCTGTTTCATCTTTTATAATTGACCATATGTAAATACAATTGAGTTTGGTTGTATCTCTCGCAAGATTACAACCTCTTGGGATTATTAAATCCAGTTAATTATAATCTGGCTGGCAGAAGCCTGTTCACTTTGTCTGGTGTAATTGACCTCTACATATTGTGTGATTAGTCTCATATTTTTACATTTTTAATTATGCTACCTCCCCTCTTCTTTGTGATACAAACCATTTATGACGTTTGCAACCTTCCAACTATGGCCATGTGATCAGCCCAGTCTTTAATTGCTGTAATAGTGGTTGTGCCATCTATTGCATGTGTCTTCAATTCTGCAATTGTCTCCCCTGGTTTTCCCTTTCCCACAACCTGGGAACGTTAACCTGGGCGGCACGGTGGCGCAGCGGTAGAGTTGCTGCTTTACAGCTCTTGCAGCGCCAGAGACCCGAGTTCGATCCAGAGTACAGATGCTGTCTTTGCGGAGTGTGTACGTTCTCCCTGTGACCGCGTGGGATTTCTCTGAGATCTTCGGTTTCCTCCCACACTCCAAAGACGTACAGGTTTATAGGTTAATTGGCTTGGTATAAGTGTAAATTGTCCCTAGTGTGTGTAGGATATTGTTAATGTGCAGATCGGTGCAGACACGCTGAGCTGAAGGGCCTGTTTCCGCGCTGTATCTCTAAACTAAAGTAAACTAAACCCACTCTATCAGCCTTTAGCATGTTCTTTGTGCAGGTTTTCAAGCAGCTGCCTTTTCTCCCCTCATAATGGCATCAAATTAAGTTGGTAATATTCCTGTAAGTACTTTGGAATGCTTTGCTTTGTTGATAGTGCTGCTTTAAGAATACCAGCCATTTCTGGTTGTCGTTGAACAAAATAAATGTATTTTGCTTGTGGTGGTCAGAACAACTGACAGATGGTTTAATGAATTAAAATAATTATGCCTTCTAAATTACTTTAAGATTTTGCCAAAGTGTAAAGTATATTAGAAGTGATGAAATACATTTGCACAACTTGCACTGCTTTTGCTTCTGAAATGTCAAAATATATTAAGTCAGACATCTGCCTGAAATGATTCTCTTAATGCCATTAACGTGTAATGATGAAGAAAATCAAAGAGATAATGCTTGCCTTGTTCGGCTGTAGAGTCAGTGCAAATGTAAATTCATCTCTCTCTGTTTTGTTTAATAAAAACACTGAGCCAAAGCAATTTAATAGGAGGTGCTCACAAGTGATGTATTTTTTATAGCAGGAGGTGTGACTGATAGGATTAAGGAGTTATTCCAGCACTTTTTTTTGTAAATCAGAATCTGGATAAGACTTTGGCATTTGGAGTATTACATGCAGTTCTGGTATGCAGCCCATAGCAAAGATGTGGAGGCTTTGGAAAGGGCGCAGAAGAGGTTTACCAGGATGCAGCCACAAGGAGAGTTTGTGCATAAAATTGTGAGAGGTACATATCGGGTAGACAGTCAAAACCTTTTTCCCAATGTGGAAATGTTAAAGGTTAGAGGGCATAGCTTTGAGGCGAGAGGGGCAAAGTTTAAAGGACATGTGCAAGGCAAGTTTTTCCAGGGGGCATTGAGCACTTGGAACGTGCTGCCAGGGGGTGGTGGAGGCAGATACGATTGTGGAATTCAAGAGACTTCCAGATAAGCACATGGAAGTACAGGGAATGGAGCGGTATGGATCATATGTAGGTGGATGAGGTTAGTTTATCTTGCATATCTATGGTTCTATCTCTAGTAATATTATCTACTTAATTTGTAACTCTTATAACTTGTTGGAGTCATCCTCTTTATTGAATAACCTCCAACAATAACTTTTCACCTGCAAATTCTTTAATGAGTTTTTGATTTTATAGTGTAGATCATAAATGTAAATTGTGAATACTGGTGGTCCCAGCACTAATCCCTTTGGAACACTACTACCCACTTCGCACTATGAATGATTACCCTTTACCTCAATGTTCTGTTTTCTGGTGCAAGACTAACTAGTGATCCATTTTGCTATTTTTCCCTTGATTTTGCTTTGGAGCATAGGACAAGGTCCTTCATCCCACAATGCCTGTACTGAACATGATGTCAAGTTAAGCTAATCTCTACTGCCTGCACCTGATCTATATCCCTCCATTCCATGTATATCCATGTGGCCATCTAAAAGCCTGTTAAATGTCATGCTTATCTGCCCTCTGCCATCAGCCCCAGCAGTGCATTCCAGGCACCCTCAGTATATAAAAAACTTGCCTCGTACATCTCCTTGAAACCAAATCAGAGGCATTTTGAAAATTTAAATGTTCTACTCAGTTCTCTCCTTAAGAAAACAAAATCAATAAACTCTTTTTAACTTTTTGAAATCTATGCTGAATAATCATTACAATGCTGTTTAAGTCCAGCTGTTCTTATCTCACTGGCAGTTTTTTACTTCTTTTCATCCCACTGATGTTACATTATCGGATCGACAATTCTCCGAACATGTTCAATTCCCTTTCTTAATCTTGGAATTATGTCTACCAGAGTTCTGAAATAATGTCATTTTGTAATCAATTATTACAGTTGCATTGCAATACCTTACTATTGAACCCTTAGATTATTTTAGTAATGTGGACTCATCACACCAGGGCTTGGTTTTATTCACTTGAGTTTGATTTGCTTCGTTATGATGAATCATTTAAACATTTTAATTGCATTAATTTCATTGTTCATACCATCAATCAATGTAATATCTGCATTTCTTTCTTATAGATAATGTAGCAAAAATAATGATCTTGTATTTCAATGATTTTCCTAATGTTACCTGTGGTAGTATCTGATCAATCCCTTATCAAACCTGTTTATTTCCAGACCTTTTGTTAAATTGATGTGCCTATATTACATCATGCTGTTTTCTGTACCTTGACATTATAGCTATATACTATCTCTTTGACTTTTTTATTCATTCCCTTTATGTACGCTCTTGCTGTTCATTTATTTAGTGTATTCCTCTTTATTTGCCTTTTTGTGTAGTTTTCATTCATGCACTCTCGTGAGTGTTTTGTTTGTTTTCTTTCTGCACTCTGATCATTTAAATGTTTTCCATTGTTCTACAATTTTGTTGGCTGATATTGTTTCCTCTTTTTACTGATCTGTTTTATTCTCTGTCCCTTGATGTCCGTTTTTCTCTAATTTATTAGCCTGGTTTTTGTCATACTTAGTACCACCTTTATTATCCTCTTGAAACATGTGATTTGACTACACGTGTACGTTTGAGACTTGGGGCATTCTTTTTGCACTATATTGTTTTTGGGTTTTTTATTGAACTTTTTGTTATTTATCACTGTATCTACTAAGTACTATGTATATATATCTGTTGTGTTGCTGCAAGTAAGAATTTCATTGATCTGTTTTGGGCATATGACAATAAAATACTCTTGTTTAAGAAAGATGCTAGAAAAATCGAAGGTAGACCACAATGCTGGAGAAACTCAGTGGGTGAGGCAGCATCTATGGAAACACTCTTGATTCTCTTGATTCTCTTGATATTATATTTTCTACTGCTTGGATGTTCCCTTTCTTTTACATTGCTTATCCGCTTTGGTTTGTCTGCCATTATTTGATTCAATAATAAATTCTCCCTAGGTGAGCTTTCATTATGAATACATGCATTTCTCTGCCACAATTACATTACATCTCTACATCTTCCCCTTTTTTCCATCCTGTCTTTGTTATCATCTAGATAGATAGATAGATAGATAGATAGATAGATAGATAGATAGATAGATAGATAGATAGATAGATAGATAGATAGATAGATAGATAGATAGATAGATAGATAGATAGATAGATACTTTATTAATCCTCTTTTTCAGGGAAATTCAGGGATGTCCTTGCAGCATTAAAGAAGAAATTTAACATTAAAACATAAAAACATCCCCCCACAATGGTTCCCACTGTGAGGGAAGGCACAAAGTCCAGTCCCCATCCCCATGTCTACCCATTGTCTGGCCTATTGAGGCCTCCGCAGTCGCCGCTACGGCTGCCTGATGTTTCAGGCCCTCTCGCCGGGTGATGGTGCTCCGGCGTCGGGAGAACCCTCTCAGCGGCTTGGGAAACCTGGAACAGCCGCCTCCTTACCGGAGACTGCGGCTTCCGAAGCCAACAGGCCGCGCTGTACGGAGCTCCACCACTGGCGATCTCAGCGAAAGATCCCAGGCTCCGCGATGTCAAAGTCAGCGCCGCCGCCCGCGGCTGGCCGCTCCACAAACCCGCAGTTCCGCGATGTTCAATCGGCGGACTCAGCACACCGGAGCTCCAGCGCGGCGACCCGGGCAAGTCATCGCCCGCTCCGCGATAGCGCTCCAGTGCTGTGCCGCCACCGAAGCTGTGGTTGTGGCCGGTCCCCTCAGGAAAAGCCGTTCTAGACCCGATGGTAGGCCGCGAGGATGGGTCGAAGCTGCTGCTTGGAGGAAAGCCGCGTCTCCGACCAGGTAGGGACTGATAAAAGCAGTTTCCCCCATCCCCCCCCACCCCCCCCCCCCCCATGAAAAGACTAGACCCCCAAAAACCCACTTTTAACATACTAAAAATAATAAATAAAAGAAGTGAAAAAACGGACAGCTGCAGGACAGGCAGCCATACAGGACGGCGCCCCCTAGGACATGCAAACACATGTGATGTAACAACTGAGACACAAAGTAATTCAGTGGGTCAGACAGCATACTTGGAGAACATGGATAGGTGATGTTTTGGGTCAGGACCCTTCTTCAGACTCTGCAAAAAGACACAAAGTGCTGAGGTAACTCAGTGGGTCAGTTAGCACACATAAAGGCACAGAGCATTGGAGTAACTCTACAAACAGACACAACATGTTGGAATAACTCCAGCATCTGCAGTTTCTTGTTTCTACAGACATTACAACTGCCTTTTCCCTTCTGCACTGCTCCCCATCCAGTGATCTAACTACTTCCACGTAAGGCATCAATTCATTTGCACCTTATTTGAAAGAGACTGTATTGAATCCTCATGATATTCTCTCATCCACAATAGAGAATGTATAGGAAGATTGCGTCCCTACTTTGCAGAAGACCTCTATTCAGCCCACAAGGTCAAACTTATCTCACGGTCTTCTGTCACTTTAATTATCCGTCCCATGCACATTTTGACCTCTCTCTGTTCATATTTGCTCACCCTATTCCAGCAAAATCCAATGTAAACTGGAGAAATATCATATTATCTTTCACAAAGTACCGTATCTTTTACACTGTCTTGCACAATTTCATGGGGTTTTTTTGTGCTTGTTGGAGCCTAATGAGATTTTCATTGTACCTGTACCTCATCGTACATGTATATATGATAATAAACATGACGATCAGTGATTACAGAGGGAGGAAAGAGTGAAACCATGAATGATTAGAAAACAGGATGAAGTTGAGTTTTTTGCCGAGTAATTTCTTGTATTGAAAGCTGCTTAGTTTTGGATTTTCGTCTAGAGTCATAGAGTGGAAACAGACCCTTCGGCCCAATATCCCCACACCAACCAACATGTCCCATCTACACTAGTCCCACCTGCCTGCATTTGGCCCATATCCCTCCAAATCTGTCTATCCATGTACCTGTCTAATTGTTTCTTGAACGTTGTAATTGTACCTGCCTCAACGGCCTCCTCTGGCAGCTCATTCCATACACCCACCGCCCCATCCTCCCTTTCACCTTTCACCTTAAACCTATGTCCTCTGGTTTTTGATTGCCTAACTCTGGGCAGGAGACTCTGTGCGTCTACCCGACCTATTCCTGTTATGATTTTGTTCTTTGTAGATACATGAGTGAAGTTGCTATGAAATCTGTTTATTTCCAGACCTTTTGTTAAATTGATGTGCCTATATTACATCATGCTGTTTTCTGTACCTTGACATTATAGCTATATACTATCTCTTTGACTTTTTTATTCATTCCCTTTATGTACGCTCTTGCTGTTCATTTATTTAGTGTATTCCTCTTTATTTGCCTTTTTGTGTAGTTTTCATTCATGCACTCTCGTGAGTGTTTTGTTTGTTTTCTTTCTGCACTCTGATCATTTAAATGTTTTCCATTGTTCTACAATTTTGTTGGCTGATATTGTTTCCTCTTTTTACTGATCTGTTTTATTCTCTGTCCCTTGATGTCCGTTTTTCTCTAATTTATTAGCCTGGTTTTTGTCATACTTAGTACCACCTTTATTATCCTCTTGAAACATGTGATTTGACTACACGTGTACGTTTGAGACTTGGGGCATTCTTTTTGCACTATATTGTTTTTGGGTTTTTTATTGAACTTTTTGTTATTTATCACTGTATCTACTAAGTACTATGTATATATATCTGTTGTGTTGCTGCAAGTAAGAATTTCATTGATCTGTTTTGGGCATATGACAATAAAATACTCTTGTTTAAGAAAGATGCTAGAAAAATCGAAGGTAGACCACAATGCTGGAGAAACTCAGTGGGTGAGGCAGCATCTATGGAAACACTCTTGATTCTCTTGATTCTCTTGATATTATATTTTCTACTGCTTGGATGTTCCCTTTCTTTTACATTGCTTATCCGCTTTGGTTTGTCTGCCATTATTTGATTCAATAATAAATTCTCCCTAGGTGAGCTTTCATTATGAATACATGCATTTCTCTGCCACAATTACATTACATCTCTACATCTTCCCCTTTTTTCCATCCTGTCTTTGTTATCATCTAGATAGATAGATAGATAGATAGATAGATAGATAGATAGATAGATAGATAGATAGATATATAGATAGATAGATAGGATAGATAGATAGATAGATAGATAGATAGATAGATAGATAGATAGATAGATAGATAGATAGATAGATAGATACTTTATTAATCCTCTTTTTCAGGAAATTCAGGGATGTCCTTGCAGCATTAAAGAAGAAATTTAACATTAAAACATAAAAACATCCCCCCACAATGGTTCCCACTGTGAGGGAAGGCACAAAGTCCAGTCCCCATCCCCATGTCTACCCATTGTCTGGCCTATTGAGGCCTCCGCAGTCGCCGCTACGGCTGCCTGATGTTTCAGGCCCTCTCGCCGGGTGATGGTGCTCCGGCGTCGGGAGAACCCTCTCAGCGGCTTGGGAAACCTGGAACAGCCGCCTCCTTACCGGAGACTGCGGCTTCCGAAGCCAACAGGCCGCGCTGTACGGAGCTCCACCACTGGCGATCTCAGCGAAAGATCCCAGGCTCCGCGATGTCAAAGTCAGCGCCGCCGCCCGCGGCTGGCCGCTCCACAAACCCGCAGTTCCGCGATGTTCAATCGGCGGACTCAGCACACCGGAGCTCCAGCGCGGCGACCCGGGCAAGTCATCGCCCGCTCCGCGATAGCGCTCCAGTGCTGTGCCGCCACCGAAGCTGTGGTTGTGGCCGGTCCCCTCAGGAAAAGCCGTTCTAGACCCGATGGTAGGCCGCGAGGATGGGTCGAAGCTGCTGCTTGGAGGAAAGCCGCGTCTCCGACCAGGTAGGGACTGATAAAAGCAGTTTCCCCCATCCCCCCCCACCCCCCCCCATGAAAAGACTAGACCCCCAAAAACCCACTTTTAACATACTAAAAATAATAAATAAAAGAAGTGAAAAAACGGACAGCTGCAGGACAGGCAGCCATACAGGACGGCGCCCCCTAGGACATGCAAACACATGTGATGTAACAACTGAGACACAAAGTAATTCAGTGGGTCAGACAGCATACTTGGAGAACATGGATAGGTGATGTTTTGGGTCAGGACCCTTCTTCAGACTCTGCAAAAAGACACAAAGTGCTGAGGTAACTCAGTGGGTCAGTTAGCACACATAAAGGCACAGAGCATTGGAGTAACTCTACAAACAGACACAACATGTTGGAATAACTCCAGCATCTGCAGTTTCTTGTTTCTACAGACATTACAACTGCCTTTTCCCTTCTGCACTGCTCCCCATCCAGTGATCTAACTACTTCCACGTAAGGCATCAATTCATTTGCACCTTATTTGAAAGAGACTGTATTGAATCCTCATGATATTCTCTCATCCACAATAGAGAATGTATAGGAAGATTGCGTCCCTACTTTGCAGAAGACCTCTATTCAGCCCACAAGGTCAAACTTATCTCACGGTCTTCTGTCACTTTAATTATCCGTCCCATGCACATTTTGACCTCTCTCTGTTCATATTTGCTCACCCTATTCCAGCAAAATCCAATGTAAACTGGAGAAATATCATATTATCTTTCACAAAGTACCGTATCTTTTACACTGTCTTGCACAATTTCATGGGGTTTTTTTGTGCTTGTTGGAGCCTAATGAGATTTTCATTGTACCTGTACCTCATCGTACATGTATATATGATAATAAACATGACGATCAGTGATTACAGAGGGAGGAAAGAGTGAAACCATGAATGATTAGAAAACAGGGATGAAGTTGAGTTTTTTGCCGAGTAATTTCTTGTATTGAAAGCTGCTTAGTTTTGGATTTTCGTCTAGAGTCATAGAGTGGAAACAGACCCTTCGGCCCAATATCCCCACACCAACCAACATGTCCCATCTACACTAGTCCCACCTGCCTGCATTTGGCCCATATCCCTCCAAATCTGTCTATCCATGTACCTGTCTAATTGTTTCTTGAACGTTGTAATTGTACCTGCCTCAACGGCCTCCTCTGGCAGCTCATTCCATACACCCACCGCCCCATCCTCCCTTTCACCTTTCACCTTAAACCTATGTCCTCTGGTTCTTGATTGCCTAACTCTGGGCAGGAGACTCTGTGCGTCTACCCGACCTATTCCTGTTATGATTTTGTTCTTTGTAGATACATGAGTGAAGTTGCTATGAAATCACGAGAGAGATTCAAAGAGATTTTCTAACCTTTAACCTTCTGAGGTGCATGATTTGACAAATATAGAAACAATAATCCTTATCCAATACTTCTTTTGACGTTATTTTCACAGCCTCTAGATAGATTATGAATAGTAATATTCTAGTTAAATGCACTTCCGTGTGAAATGTACCGAGGCATATTATTTTGGATGACA
Organism: Malacoraja senta; assembly: GCA_038087875.1. Lineage (NCBI taxonomy): Eukaryota > Metazoa > Chordata > Chondrichthyes > Rajiformes > Rajidae > Malacoraja > Malacoraja senta. Next base: position 367,982,542 of record CM075977.1, read on the forward strand.
GTTAAATGTAGGATTATAGAAAGTACACATAGCCACAAATTGAGAATTTTACAGGAGTCAAAATATAAATGATGTGATGAATGCAAATGAGAAGAGTTATAAGGTGAGAGCTACAATAGAAGACATTAAAGGATGTGGTGTAATTTAGGGCATCAGGGATATTCAAAACATGATCTTGTGGAATTTACAAAACACTTTTTTGGATTACTCTGGATCAATGTCCTTAATGTGAAAAGGACAAACCTAATTTGAGGACTATGTTATAAATTATCAGACAGAATCAAAGGGTCTGGATGTTTGATTTTAAATATAAACTTAGAATTGGTGAATTGACTATGCATGATTTCTTCCTGTTCAAATGCTAAGGAATAAGGAAACACTGGTAGTGATACTGGGTATGTGATGAAGGTGAAGTGAATGAGGTGATGAAGAAGGAGATCCTAACACCTCTGTAAACCTAATGTCTTGCTGTGTGTTTACAAGAGGCCCAAAATGGAATTACCACAGACTATGCAGATATCCTGACCAGAGATTTCTGGTAAATGACAACGAATAATGAGAATTCCTCATACTGTGGTGAAATTCCTTTACTGGAGTTTGACTGATTACACCAGACTTTATGTAAGAACAGACATTAGGATACCCGGCCTGCAGTGTTATCCTGTGGTTGGAATTGATTTCAGCCAACCACAAATATATTCCTAATGCTAGTTATAACATAGTCATAGGGCTACAGGTATATGAAACGGAAACAGGCTCTTCAGCAGAACTTGCCGGTGCTGACCTAGTTGCCTAATGAAGTTAGTCCTATCTACCTGCGCCTAGCCCATATCCCTCCAAATCACTCCTACCCATCTTTCCTGTCCAAGTAACAAGTACCCACCTCTACCACTTCCTCTGGCCCTTTGTTTCATTTTAGCACTAATCTCTGTGTGGAAAAGTTGTCACTTTTAAACCTTTCCCCTTTCCCATTAAACCTATGACCCTTTGTTTTGGACTGCATTACCCCGGGTAAAAGACTGTGGCTATTCACCTTTACTACGCCCCTCATGATTTCTTACATCTCTGTAAGATCAGCCCTCTACACTTCAGAAAAATACTAGCCCATTTAGCTTCTCCTTATAACTCAAACCTACAGACCCGGCAACATCCTCTTAATTTTTTTTGTGCATCCTTTCCAGTTAAATGACATCTCTCCTGTAGCCTGGAGACCAGAACTGTATCCGTGCTCCAATTATGGTCTTCCCAATACCTTACACAGCTTAGCATGATGTCCCAACTCCTGTGCTCTATACCCTGACCAGTGAAGGTCAACATGGCAAACACCTTTTTCACCACCCTATCTATCTGTGTAGCCACTTTCATAGAACTATTTACCTGCACCTCTCGGTTTCTCTGTCTACCGCACTCCTTAGGGCCCTACCATTTACTGTGTAATCCTCAATGCAAGGTTTCAGCATCTGCAATAGCAAAATGCAACACCTCACACTTATCTAAATTAAACTCCATCCGCTAATACTTGGCTAACTGATCAATATCCCATCAGTAATTGTAGATAACCTGGATATGGTATACAATGCCCTCCATAATGTTTGGGACAACGTCCCATCATTTATTTATTTGCCTCTGTACTGCACAATTTGAGATTTGTAATAGAAAAAAAATCACATCTGGTTAAAGTGCACATTGTCAGATTTTATTAAAGGCCATTTTTATGCATTTTGGTTTCACAATGTAGAAATTACAGGAGTGTTTATACATAGTCCCCCCATTTCAGGGCACCATAAGGTTTGGGACACAGCAATGTCATGTAAATGAAAGTAGTCATGTTTAGTATTTTGTTGCATATCCACTGAATGACTGCTGGAAATCTGCGATTCATGGACATCACCAGTTGCTGTGTGTCTTCTCTGGTGATGCTCTGCCAGGCTTGTATTGCAGCCATCTTTAGCCTATGTTTGTTTTGGGGGATAGTCTCCTTCAGTTTTCTCTTCAGCATATAAAAGGCATGCTCAATTGGGTTCAGATCGGGTGATTGACGGCCACTCAAGAATTGACCATTTTATAGCTTTGAAAGACTCCTTTGTTGCTTTAGCAGTATGTTTGGGATCATTGTCTTGCTGTAAAATGAACCGCTGGCCAATGTTTTGAGGCATTTGTTTGAACTTGAGCAGGTAGGATGTGTCTATACACTTCAGAATTCATTATGCTACTACCATCAGCAGTTGTATCATCAATGAAGATAAGTGAGCCTTTCCCTTCAACAGCCACGCATGCCCAGGCCATAACACCCCCACCACCGTGTTTCACAGATGAGGTGGTATGCTTTGGCTCTTGGGCAGTTCCTTCTCTCCTCCATACTTTGTTCTTGCTACCACTCTGATATAAGTTAATCTTCGTCTCATCTGTCCACAATACCTTTTTCCAGAACAGTGATTGCTCTTTTAAGTACTTAGAAACATAGAAAACATAGAAAATAGGTGCAGAAGGAGGCCATTCGGCCCTTCATTGTGATCATGGCTGATCGTCCCCTATCAATAACCCGTGCCTGCCTTCTCCCCATATCCCTTGACTCCACTAGCCCCTAGAACTCTATCTAACTCTCTCTTAAACCCATCCAGTGATTTGGCCTCCACTGCCCTCTGTGGCAGGGAATTCCATAAATTCACAACTCTCTGGGTGAAAAAGGTTTTCCTCACCTAAGTCTTAAATGACCTCCCCTTTATTCTAAGACTGTGGCCCCTGGTTCGGGACTCGCCCAACATTGGGAACATTTTTCCTGCATCTAGCTTGTCCAGTCCTTTTATAATTTTATATGTTTCTATAAGATCCCCCCTCATCCTTCTAAACTCCAGTGAATACAAGGCTAGTCTTTTCAATCTCTCCTCATATGACAGTCCCGCCATCCCAGGGATCAATCTCGTGAACCTACGCTGCACTGCCTCAATCACAAGGATGTCCTTCCTCAAATTAGGAGACCAAAACTGCACACAATACTCCAGATGTGGTCTCACCAGAGCCCTATACAACTGCAGAAGAACCACTCCTATACTTCTTGGCAAACTGTAACCTGGCCATCCTATTTTTGCAGCTAACCAGTGGTTTGTATCTTGTATTGTAGCCTCTGTATTTCTGTTCATGAAGTCTTCTGCGGACAATGGTCATTGACAAATCCACACCTGACTCCTGAAGTGTGCTTCTGACGTGTCGGACAGGTGTTTGGGATTTTTCTTTATTATAGAGAGAATTCTTCTGTCATCAGCTGTGGAGGTCTTCCTTGGCCTGCCGGTCCCTTTACGGTTAGTAAGCTCACCAGTGCTCTCTTTCTTCTTAATGAAGTTCCAAACAGTTGATTTTGTAAGCCTAAGGTTTGGCTGATGTCTCTAGCAGTTTTATTCATGTTTCTCAATCTCATAATGGCTTCTTTGTCTTTCATTGGCACAACTTGTCCTCATGTTGATAAACAGCAATCAAAGTTTCCAAAGGTGATGGAGAGACTGGGGGAAAGACTAGGTGCTGAGAGCTCTCTTATACCTGCATTAAGATGGCAATTAAACACACCTGAGCAATTACAAACGCCTGTGATGCCATGTGTCCCAAACATTATGGTGCCCTGAAATGTGGGGGACTATGTATAAACAGCTTTAATTTCTAAATGGTGAAACTGTGGAGTACCGAGGCAAATAATTAAATGATGGGTCTTTGTCCTAAACATTATGGAGGGCACTAAAGTATTGGTATATTGTCACGTGTATCGAGATACAGTGAAAAGCCTTTGTTTACATGCTATCCAATCAAATAATACTATATATGAATATAATCAAGCCATACAAATGTACAACAGGTAGAACAAAGAGAAAAATACCAGGGTGTGGAATATAATTCCCCAGAATGTGCACCAGTTCCAGACAAATGGTCTAATGTCCACAATAAACGTGGGCTAGAAAATAAAGAGTGTACTCTGGTTTATGTAAGGGCCATTCAGAAGCCTGATAACAGTGGGGAGGAAGCTGTTGCTGAGTCTGGTGGCATGGACTTTCAATTCACTAACAATGTCATATACATGTACATCCAAGTTGTCAATATAAATTATGAACAGAAGTGGACCCAGAACTAATCCCTGTTGTATACAATAGGCACTGGTCTATGGTCATTGGTCCCAAAGTATTCCCTTACTAATACTTCAGTCACATGCATATCTCATTTTCCAAAAGAAGGTTTGACATCAAATTCCTTGTATGTTGCAAAACATACTTGGCTAATAAAGTAAGCATGAGTATGAGTATATGTTGTCTGATAGGGTCCTCTGCATATTGCTTGAGAATATGCTTGAGAATCAGATACATCGGTCTGAAGAAGGGTCTCGACCCAAAACATCACCCATTCCTTCGCACCGGAGATGCTGCCTGTCCCACTGAGTTAGTCCAGCATTTTGTGTCTATCTTTGCTTGAGAATACCTTCCTGGATGCATTTTACAAATTCATATCCATCAGAGCCCTTAACACAATGGTAGACCCAGTCTATATATTTTTTGAAAGTTATAATTCCCTCACTACTACAAGCCTATTATCCTTGCAGTTATCTGTGAATCAAAAGGAACGAGGAGCACCCCAGCATAATAAGAGTCCAATTAATTAGGAAAAGAGTTGTTGCTCAGTGTTTGGGACAGAAAAATATACAGAGCACAATAGTGTCATTTAATCCCAGAGAGTGTCTGAAGAGATAATGTGAATGCTTTTCAGTTTAGAGAGAAGTCTTTTACATTTATGATATCATAAATATTTCTGGTTCACATATTTGAATGAAAATTGCAGCTTGTGGTCTGCCTCATTTGTATTCCAACAATAGAAACAATATATCAGGCAAAAACACCAGCAAGAAAGCTGCATATCATTCCTTTAGTTTTCATTCCAGTAATTGTGGTGATTCTACACATGTGAAGTCATCCGGGGCTGAGAAAATTGGATGAGCTACACAAAGCAAATTTTGTCTGATCAATCACTCTTCTAATTGAATTTGGTTTTGAAATGTGTTATTGTGGTCTTCCACATTTTGTATAATTAATTTCCCATCTAATTGAATCGCAACACAAAAGGACTCTCACACCTAGTATTCCTCTAGTATTCATCATTTCAATAATGGTACACTCTGGGGATTTTCACCAGATATCAGTGCATTACACAGTGCTGCTTTATCACAAAATAAGTGAGCTGAAAATGTCTGAGTCCTTCAATCAGTTATTCACTGCTACATTTGCATCCCTTTAGTCTGTGACAAAGTATATAGAAGGGAGTTTTCAAGAGTATTTAATGTCTCTTCCAATCTAGTTAGGTTAATCGAAAGATTTGGAGACAAGCAACCAGAGATGCTGGTTAACAAAACAAAACACAGTGTGCTCCAGTAACTCAGCGGGCCAGGCAGCATTACGAGAGGACATGGTTAGGCAACGTTTCTTGTCAGGACATTTTTTCATTTATTCTGGTATTCGCGGGCAGGGGGAGAAAGCTGGGAAAGAGGTGAGGGTGGGAAAAAACTTGGGAAGTTATAGGTAGATACAGGTCAGCAATCTGTCAGTACAGCAAAGGATTCTCAGGCAAGATGTTTGCACTCAAATCTCTGGAGTGGGAATAGAATTACACAATTTGAAATTATTTAATGACTATGATTCTACTTTTTATTCTCATTCAGAGCAGCAATTTTGTCATCTAAGCTATAGGAAACTGGGATCAAATGTATTGGTATGTGCAGCTGGTATCAAGTGCATGATATAGGTAGCTGGGATCAAGCTATTCACTGGACATATACAGGAGATCAAGGGGCATATTTCTGGAGGAATTCCAGAGGGCATAAAAGGGGCATGACATTGCTCAAAGATAAGATTGAGGAGAATCTAGAGAGATTTTTTGTATATCAAGGGTAATTAGATAGGGAATAAAGCCTCTCAGAAACCAAGGTGTTCATCTCTGTGTGGAGCCACAGGAGATGCTCAAAGTCCTCAATTAATATTTCACCATAAAGTCATGAAGATGAGGGAACTTAGGAAAGTTAATGGAGAAGTCATGAGGACATTCCATACTACAGCCAAGGTGGTGCAGGCCCGGGGAGGTGGTGAGAGTTGGTGACAACAGAGGTGGCCCCAGGGAGGCAGTGAGAGTCAGCAGCCGCAGCAGTTTCGGTGGTCCCAGGCCTGGGCTTGGCCGGGAAGGCGGTGAGGGTTGGAGAGGCGGTGGATGTTGTTGCTGCTCCTCGTGGTGGCCATCTCAGCCTCGTGGTGGTCGTTCAGGCGGCGGCGTGGTCCAGCGGTGGAGCTGCAGGCCTGCGAGCAGGCGGTCGAGTCAAGGAGTGTCGGTGGAGGGACCGGTCTGGAGGTGGGCAAGCTTGCAATCCTTGGTGGAGTCCAGATGGGCGAGGAAGCATTTGTTGAGGGTGTGGATCTGGCGTCGAATGAAGTACAGTTATGGTCCATTGCAGGTGTGAGTGGGTGAGTGAGTGGGTGAGTGAGTGGGTGAGTGAGTGGGTGAGTGAGTGAGTGTGTGGGTGAGTGGGTGTGTGTGCGAAGGCCCAGAGCTGTGGGAGAGTCAGGGCGAGTTGGCCGGCACCTCTGTAAAAATGCATGATTACCGTCTTTTTCTTTACTTGCTTGATAATTATATTTCATGATAATTGGTGAGTGCAACCGTGCAATATTTTGTCATATTATTAAATTAAGTATTGTATGTTTTATTGTACTAGTTATACACTGGGATGTAGTGATAGGCTATAATCTTGTTTGACCCTCTTGGGAGACTAAGTTGCCCCCACCCCAAGCAAAACCTGAAATAACGCCCTTGTTTGACAACTCCGGCACCTAAAAAATTAGCACTGCAACACTGCTTATCATGTATCTATATGCTGAAAATAGATTGTTTGTAATCATGTATTTTCTTTCTGCTGACTGGTTGGCATGCAACAAAAAGCTTTTCACTGTACCTCGATGCACGTGACAATAAACTAAACTGAACAAAAGATGAACTAAACAAAGAAACTACAACTCATGGGTACCATTCTGAAACTGGCATCTCCAGGCATCTTCTGCAATTTATTATAGATGTGTGCCTGTTTTTGCCCAGCTGTAAACTTAGATAAGACTGTTTGAAACTTTGCCAACATTACTGACTACAAAGTATGAATTACTTTGTCAACTTTCTGTGCCATTTGCATGGTGACAGCAACTCTAGTTTTTTAACACCAAATCCTGCCAACTCCTGATTGACTTTTTTTTTAGTCAATCAATTGGACATTTATGACTTCCAAAATATGCATTTCCTTGAAGTGTATTCTGTTTGTCATTGTGATAAGTGTTAAATTAAAAAACACTTGTCAGATTGTTGGCTGTCAGAATAGTCAGTTATGTCAGAGCATGAACAATATATGAATTGATATCATTATATGATATTTATCAATTCGAGTGGAAACTGTGTGAATCTCATGATGATAAGAAATTAGAAGTAAAATAGATCTATCATACTTTAGGTATTAGATAATCCAGGGCAAGGGTGACCAGACCATGGTGCTTGGGAGGCCATTTTCTAGTTGCAGCAGAATTATTCCTGAAGCCGTCATAAGATCATAAGGTGAGAAGTGATAGGAGCAGAATTAGGCCATTTGGCCTATCAAGTCTACTCCACCATTCAATCATGGCTGATCTATCTCTCCTAACCCCATTCTCCGGCCTTCTCCCCATAACCCCTGATGCCTGTACTAATCAAGAATCTTATCTATCTCTGCTTTAAAAATATCCATTGACGTGGTCTCCACATCCTTCTGTGGCAAATAATTCTACCGATTCACCATCCTTTGACTAAATAAATTCTTCCTCATCTCATTCCATTCAAACATGTGACATATCTGTTGCAGTTGCACAGTGATGTTACATGGCATTCACTATTTGTTTGTTATCACCTCTGCAAAACTCATTAATGCATGCAAGAAAACCAAAGCAAGTCTGTCTTGGAGAGTTGACACCGACTTTGATGTTGGCGAAGCAGCTTGATGCTATTTAGGCTCCAAGACTTTAATTTTCCTTCAGGTAAATGGCTTTAACTTTCCATCAGAGGTGAGAGCCCTGCCACCCATTTATCACTACTGCTGATCTCCCAGCCACCTTACAATCATCCGAATAATCTCGCCACATCAAGCTGGCTTCATTTTCCTCTAATTTATTTCATCATCCCCTACTATCTATCCCCACACCCCAACTCTGCAACGCTCTCACCAACCCTCTTATATCCAGGTCTTCCTAATCTGTAATGAAGAGAGATCCATTGAGAGAAGTTTGCTGCCCAATGCAGGATGCCTTAAGCCTTTTGCCCAGGGAAAAGCACTCTCCTTCATTGGGCAAAGCCACAAATTTGCCACCTATCATCAAGATTATACCTCCCCCCTCAACTCCATCCAACGACCCAAGCAGTCTTTCCAGGTGAGGCAGAGGTGCACCTGCACCTCCTCCAACCTTATCTATTGCATCCGCTGTTCCAGGTGTCAACTGCTCTACATTGGTGAGACCAAGCGCAGGCTTGGCGATCGCTTCGCCCAACACCTCCGCTCAGTTCGCAATAACCAACCTGATCTCTCGGTGACTCAGCACTTCAACTCCCCCTCCCACTCCGAATCAGACCTTTGTGTCCTGGGCCTCCTCCATGGCCACAGTGAGTCCCACCACAAATTGGAGGAACAGCACCCCATATTTTGCTTAGGTAGTTTACACCCCAGCGGTATGAACATTGACTTCTCCAATTTCAGGTAGTCCTCCCACCCCCCCCGACATCAGTCTGAAGAAGGGTCTCAACCCAAAACGTCGCCTATTCCTTCGCTCCATAGATGCTGCCTCACTCGCTGAGTTTCTCCAGCTTTTTTGTCAACCTAGGTCTTTGGATAGGCCGTATTTGGAGTATTGTGTGCAGTTCTGGTCACTCGTTCTAGGAAAGATGTGGAGGGAATGGAGAGGATGTAGAGGAGGTTTACCAGAATGCTGACTGGATTAGAGGCTTGCAGCTACAGGGCGAGGTTGGATAGATTTGGATTGTTTTCTGTGGAATGTCGGAGGTTGCGGGGAGACTTGATAGAAGTATATAATGTTCTTATGAATATAATGAAAGGCATAGGTAGGGTAGATAGTCAGAACCTTTTCCCAGGGTGGAAGCATTCAACATTAGAAAGCATACAAGGTGAGATGGGGAAAAGTTTAAAGGAGATGTGTGGGGCAAGGTTTTTTACACAAAGAGCGGTGGGGGCCTTGAATGCACTGCCAAAAGTGGTAGTGGAGGCAGGTTTGATAGTGGCGCTTAAGAGGCTTTTAGATAGGCACATGGTAGTACAGGGAATAAAGGGATATGGTCATGTTCAGCCAGATGAGATTAGTTTAACTTGGCATCTTGTTCAGCTTGTACTCTTGTACTCTACTGTTCTACGTTCTATGTAACCAGAGAAAAGGAGGAATTCAGCTAAAGTTAATTTACCATCACTTTGCAGTAATCTTTGAGGAAAATTGTGTTGTAAGTGAGAATACTGTCAAAGTAGAAGATGATGCTTGTAAATATTGAATTGTTTAAATAGGCAGCATTTGGGCTTACGCATGAAAGAAAGCTTTCATTAGTTTTGCCCGAAAATCTGTCCAGAAATATCAGGTAGAATAATATAATTCATTTGAGATGCAATACTGATCCCCGAGAAAGAATTGTCAGCATCTATGAAGCAAACAGAAACACTGCTGCAGTTCAATCCATTCCCAAAAGGCATGTTGTGTGGAATTTGGACACTGACACACCCAGCTTTGTTGAAAGATGCAACTTGTGATGGCAAGTTCTTTCTCCTTCACAAAACACTTTAAGGCTGAGGAATGTTAATCTGTTCTGCATCAGTTCTTTCATTAAAAATGTTACACCTTTTAAATTAAAAGGGAAAAAGTTAGCCAAATTGCTGTTTTTCTAAATTACTCCTAATTTGCTTGGATATCCTTTGTGATATCACTAGAGTTTGTAATCTGATGTATCCTTTGGCAGATGACAATGATAGCTGCATTTTCATGTTATCTCTTGCGTTTAAGGGGCACCTGAACCTGAAAATGTCTTACTAAGACATAAAATTGAAAAATTAACTGATCGTCACACATTAGTTATAAGAAGTTGGTGTCGTTTTGTGTTGTAATGTGTACACTAACATTCTCAACAGATCAATGACACAAAACAGAGCTAGTTGACTTCCGATAACAATCGATTTGCAAGGAAAGAAAATTAGGAATTCCTTGCAATGCTATAAGCAGTGTCTGGTGGTGAATAATTAACAGAGTGCAAGACGCTGTTTGTCCACTATTTCGTCTTACTGACTGGTGCACAGTGGAAAGTGATTTTTGATAGTTTTCAATCATCTCACTGGCTGAATGAGCATGACTAATGCTATGTTCAAGAAGGAACTGCAGATGCTGGAAAATCGAAGGTAGCCAAAATTGCTGGAGAAACTCAGCGGGTGCGGCAGCATCTATGGAGCGAAGGAAATAGGCAACGTTTCGGGCCGAAACCCTTCTTCAGACTGATGCAGGGTAGGTTGGGGGGAGGGGGGGGCAGCAAGAAGAAAGGAAGAGGAGGAGCCAGAGGGCTGAGGGAGAGCTGAGAAGGGGAGGAGACAGCAAGGGCTACTGGAAATTGGAGAAGTCAATGTTCAGGCCACTGGAATGTAGACTGCCCAAGCGGAATATGAGGTGCTGCTCCTCCGGTGGTCCTCACTCTGGCAATGGAGGAGGCCCAGGACAGAAAGGTCGGATTCGGAATGGGAGGGGGAGTTGAAGTGCTGCGCCACAGGGAGATCAGGTTGGTTAATGCGGACCGAGCGGAGGTGTTCGGGGAAACGATCGCCAAGCCTACGCTTGGTCTCACCGATGTAGATCAGCTGTCATCTAGAGCAGCGGATGCAATAGATGAGGTTGGAGGAGGTGCAGGTGGACCTCTGTCACACCTGGAACGACTGCTTGGGACCTTGAATGGAGTCGAGGGGGGAGGTAAAGCGACACGTGTAGCATCTCTTGCGTTTGCAAGGGAAAGTGCCCGGGGAGGGGGTGGTGCGGGTGGGAAGGGAAGAATTGACCAGGGAGAATGCTAATTCTCCCTGGTCAATGAATAATGCTATGCCAGGGACATGCGGTCAGGGGAGGCAGGTGAGGCTGAGCCTCACCTGTCATACTCCCAATGAAAATAGCTGTTAAGAAAAGTAAAGAAAAATAATAATAAAATAAAATAAATATAAAGATTTTTCCACTGATCTGTTATAAATGTCATTTCTATATGAATCTAATCATTTTTTATAGTCAAAATCGCCAAATTTGCGCTACTCCGCTGCAAATACAGGGAGAAATGAGAGATGAGGCAGCGACGAGCTGAGTCTCCCCTCTTATTGCGCAACCCCTCAGAAAGTGGATGGAGCGTGGTCAATAAGCGTGTGCCTTTTACTATCTCTATGTATGTCAACAACGTAATGTTTGTAAACCCCTTCATTACATGTCCTCGCCTTCCATAGTCCAGGTAGCTTATTTCACGTATAAATATATTAAATTTAGGCTTGCTGGTCTCGTCATAAAACTGTAATGAAAAAGCACCAGGGGAGGCAGCGATCACATCTGCCTCCCTGAGGGGGCGTGTCTTGAGCCCAGTGGAGGGAGAGCGAGCGTCAATTACGTGGGCAATTACGTCAACCTACCTCACTCTCCCTCCACATTAGCTAGCTTCAGCAGTGGCGGCGCAGCACTGGATTCCACCACCGGCGGCGCTGACTTTCCAGCCGTGAGTGGCGCTGACTGGTAGGTTGATTCGTTGATTTGTAGCGGCTGATTCGGAGGCTCTGGGCCGCTGAGAGCTCCCGTGCCTAAGGGGGCCCTGCGCTGGAGTAATGTACTCTCAGCTCGGGTAGATCTACCCCGGGTGGAGGGGGGAGAGAGGGGTGGAGAGAGACTAGAGGGGTGGAGGGGGAAGCAAGGGGTAAATGGGGAGGGGGGTGTGAGGGGGAATGCAGAAGGGGGAGATGGGGAGGTAGTTCGTTCCCTCACGGTCACGGGGCAACGCTCCCTCCCCTCCAGTCGCCGTGCTTCACGCACACAGTCCCGGCTCCACCCCTCTCTCTCCCCGGGGAGATGCGGTAATCAATATATGGAGGGATGGGCCACTGATACTAGCCAGTGCCTCCCCAGCCATTGACATCACCGCATGTCACTATAGCTGCTACTTCTCTCCTATGTTGTCTCAAGAGTACAATTCCTTTTATTACTGTCGGGGAAGCTTAGTAATAGTGCCCACCTTGAGGTTAAAATGTTATGAGTTCAAACACAGCTGCAATACTTCAGTATCAAGCAAAGACTGCTTTCTAGGAGGTACAGTGCCCTCCATAATGTCTGGGACAAAGACTCCACAATTTGAGATTTGTAATAGAAAAAAATCACATGTGGTTAAAGTGCACATTGTCAGATTTTAATAAAGGACACTTTTATACATTTTGGTTTCACCATGTAGAAATTATACCAGTGTTTATACATAATCCCCCATTTCAGGACACTTTAGGAAAATTAAAACATAACAGTCTGATGAAGGGACCGCCTGTCCACGTCCTCCAAATATGTTGCCTGATCCGCTGAGTTACTCCACCACTTTGTGTTCTAAGTTGAAAACAGTTTATCAGGAACCTTTGATATTAAGTCTGATTATTAAATGAAACACCTTGGTGCTTAAGAAGAGGCTTTTAATGTAGTTAAAGTCCTTGCACCTCATGGGATTGTTATCAAACAATACCTGATGTTGAGTCATATATTAGTGAAGATAACAAACAGCTAGGTAGATTTTCTGGAGATTTTTTAAAGAGGAATGAAAAGTAGAGAGGTGGAGAAATTTAGGATAACAATTCCCCAAAGTAAGTGCATGGCAACTGAAGGCACAGCTATCAATACTGGAACAAATACAATTGTGTTTGCTCAAGTGGCCAAAATTAGGGGAAGAGCAGATGTCAAGGATTGATATAAAATAAAAGGAAATCCAGGAATATGTAAAAGCTAAAAAAAATAAAGCCAGTGGCCTTAACAGCAGGTCACAGTACATTAGTAAGTACAAGAGGTTGTGGATGAATGAGCCGCTATGAATTAGGACATTACTGGTAGATCTTTTGATAATCTCAAGTTATTGGAGAACAGAATACAAGGTAACCGGGGATGTACTTGAAAACTCAAGTCCAGAAGTAGCAAAAACGTGATTGAGCTTCTCAGCAACAGATGAGCTCAGGCTGGGGCAGAATCAGATATTGTGCATCAGTCCAATGAAGGAACCCAACCCAAAACGTCGCCTGTCCATGTGCTCCAGAGATGTTGCCTGACCCGCTGAGTTACCCCACCACTTTGTTCCAAGTAGGAAACAGTTAATCAGGAACCTTTGATATTTACCGGTAGTCTGATTATTAAATGCAGCACCTTGCTGCTTAGAAAGGCTCTAACTATGTGACAGCCTGTGGAAGCCGATTATTTTGTCTGTGTCATGAATCATATTTTCATTTCTACTAATATCAATGCAGGTCAATCGCAAACTGCAGGAAGAGAGTGCAGAATCAGTGTGTGAGCAATTCTGACTGCCATTTCACCTGCTTGCTTTCTGTGCAGGTTATCTTTAACAATGGCCAATGATTTGGAATTTTGTATTGAATCTTCTAAATTATTTCAATTTTATCTGACCTGCTATTAAGTATTGAAAGTACTTTCTCTTTTGATTTTAGTTGAATCACAGCTTTTCTCCTATTATAGGTGGTTAAGGAGTTCAACAGATTCTGAACTGCCTTGTTCAATCAGTGGTAATGAGGTTATTATGGATCACAGTTCATAGGGAAACAATTGTCCATCATTGTCAATTACTTATGCATGCATAATTGTGCGTTTATTTCCGTTCCCTGTGCTATTTTTCATGATGTCTTGCTGTGTTAATATTTTTTCTATATTTGCATGATCTATAGGCATCATTTTATTTAGTTCAGATGAGAGTGAGGGATGCTAAAACATAACAACAGAGAATCTGCTTCAAAAATAATGCATTAGGTACCTTCTGGATGAGAACTATGTTGAATAAATGCAAAGTCGTCTGCACCCCTAAAATGTGCTTTGTAAATGCCAGGGAGTTATTTGATTTCTCAAAGGCATATTCAGCTGGAATGTGCATGATGCATATGTGATATAGTGCGCTGCACCACTCTTTTTAAAGCAGACTCACAAAAATGATCCCGGGGATCATTAGGTTAACATATGCGGAGCATTTGATGGCTCTGCGACTGTACTTGCTGGAGTTTAGAGAGATGAGGGGGAACCTATCGAATAGTGAAGAGAGATTGGAATAGATGGGGGAAATTGATCTTCTGATTTAGAATGTCAGAAGGTTGTGTGGGATACGAGTTGTGGCTAAAATAATTGAGTTTGGGTATTGGAGGGAGTTCATCACTTTATAACTTCAAGTTGAGGCGACAGTGGTCAGGGACACAACTGACTTGAGAATAAAAGGATGTACCGTTAAAAAGGAGATGAGAAGGAATTTCTTTAGTCAGAGGGTGGTGAATCAGTGGAATTCATTGCAACAGACAGCTGTATTGGCCAATTCAATGGACAATTTTATGGTGGACATTGACAGATTCTTGATTACGAAAGGTGTCAGGGGTTATGGGGAGAAGGCAAGAGAAAGGGTTTGAGAGGGAAAGATAGATCTGCCATGAGTGAATGGCAGAGTAGACTTGATGGGCCAAATGGCCTTATTCTTCTCCTATAACTTATGAACTGATGAGATAGTGGGGATCTACAAATGTGGAGAGGTTGTAAATGAGGGATTTGTTTAGGACAAGGTTCCACTGGCAGGCACCATGCATGTCATTAGTAGCAAAGCAAAGTGATGAAGGGGTCTTCCTTGCTGGAGGATTAAGATGCGGAACTTGGTAATCATTGAGTGAAAAGGATTGTCTTCCGTTAAGCAGCAAGAAGCAACCATCATCCATCTTGATACAGGTTGAATCTATGATTTACCATTTAGTCCGCATGGGTTGCATTTTTCGACATCACTGCGCGACAATCTAATAGCATTGATTGAATTATTTTACAGTGTGCACAAAAATCGTTGGGCAAGGTGAAATTATTTCGGCCTAAATTACAACTTTTCGGATCAAAACTTAAAAACACCCCATTTTAGTGCTTTACATTTTTAAATCTCTGCTACAAACCCTAAAACCCAATTTAATGGTTGGGAGATTTGCACATTGTTGCCAATTGATATCCAAGCTTGCACAGCCACACCTTTTTTGAAAGGCTGGTGAAGCTTAAGGGCCTATCCCACTTAGGCGATTTCTTCGGCGACAGCCGTTAAATAGGCTGTCGGCACATGGTCGTGGAGTGACGGAGAGTGACTCCTGTAGTGTCGTGAGTTCTCTCCTCAAGTGTCTTAACCTTTTCCTTGTCGCCACTGGATTTTGAAATGTTCAAAACCTTTCGGTGACAGAGGGCTTGACGTTGCCTGTCTTCTCCTGTCATAGGTGCTGTCGTAAGTTGTCTTAGGTTGTCGCCAGGATGACGGCAGGTGATGTTGGTTGTCGCTGGGTGTTGACCTCGGTGAATTCCATTGGCGACAACCTTCGTCAACCGGCGACAGTACCGGCGTCCATAGAAGTCTTCAGTTGCCTTCATTTGTAGCCGACAAGGTCGTAGCTTATCGCGGGTGGAGGTAGGTTGACTTCGGTTGTCGTAGGTTGTTGCCTGTGTGGTCAAAGGTTGTCATAGTCCTCGTCGTGGTTGTCGTAGGTGTGGTCGTAGGTGGTCGTGAGGAATTGTGTCGCCGGTTGACGTAGCTTGTCGTAGCTTGACGTCGTCTAGGTGGTAGCTTGTTGTAGACATTGTCACAGGGTGCGTCCATTTCGGCATCCCGCTACGACTGTGAGTGTCGCCTAAAAAAATCGCTTAAGTGGGACAGGTCCTTTATGAGTCAAGAATGGGGAGAATACGTTACTAATCCATATCGGCAGCAAGAAAATTGGTTTCAATTCTATTTATTTTCCTGTGCACTGCGGCTTTTGTAGTAATTAGGGGGGGGAACTTGCCTGCATTAGATGCTGAGGTCCCAGCATGTCTTGTTTCATTTTCAGCAGGGACATCAGCAGCAGTGTTGCTGTTGACATCAGCCATGTAAAGTAAGTGAGCCATAAATCACTTCACTGCAAAGCGACTTTGCTTATATCTACACTTATGAAGATCATAATGGAGAAAGACAGGTTTACAATTCTTGTTATAAATTATTAATGTGATGGATTTGCAAAAAAAAAAACATGTCCAGGAAGTGTTTTATCACGGGAAGAGATTATGGACAAGTTGGAATGGAGATGGCAAAGAGTGGGGAGGGAGTGTTTGGTGGCGGGGCTGCGGGGATTGAGGTGTCACTGTTTCCCTGGAGCATTTTGTACCCTGAGACCTTTGTACTCGTTAGGTGGCACGGTGGCACAGCAATAGAGTTGCTGCCTTACAGAGCCAGAGACCTGGGTCCGATCCTGATTACAGGTGCTGACTGGATGGTGTTTGTACGTTCTCCGCGTGACCTGCGTGGATTTTCTTTGGGTGCTTTGGTTTCCTCGCACACTCCAAATAAGTACAAGTTTGTAGATTAATTGGCTTGGTAAAATTGTAAATTGTCCCTAGTGTGGAGGATAGTGTTAGTGTGTGGGGATCGCTGGTCAGCGCGGATTCTGCTGGTCAAAGGGTCTGTTTTTGTGCTGTATCTCTAAACAAAACAACCCAAGTTTGACAACTGCTGCCTATAGTTCTTTTCTAATATAATGTAATAACTGGTGTCAATAGACAATAGACAATAGATGGGATTAGGCCATTCGGCCCTTCGAGCCAGCACCGCCATTCACTGTGATCATGGCTGATCACCACAATCAGTAGCCCGTTCCTGCCTTCTCCCCATATCGCCTGACTGCTATCTTTAAGATATCTATCTAACTCTCTTGAAAGCATCCAGAGAATTGGCCTCCTCTGCCTTCTGAGGTAGAGAATTCCACAGATTCACAACCCTCTGGGTGAAAAAGTTTTTCCTCATCTCCGTTCGTAAGCCCCTGTCCCACTTTCCCGAATTCTCTGGGGAATGTCCGTAGCGAGTCCGTAGGAGTCCCTAGATATTTCGTAGCGGCTCGTAATGCCAGCCGTAGGTACATCAGGTAAGTCGGGACGTTTTTTCAGCGTGTTGAAAAATGTCCACGAGTAAAAAAAATAGCCCCGAGTACCTACGGCTGACTATTACCGTAATTCTCCGAGTTTGAATCAAGGGGAAAACTCGGGAGAATTCGTGGTAACTCGGGAAAGTGGGACAAGGGCTTATATGGCTTACCCCTTATTCTTAAACTGTTCAAATCTCCTGATGGTTTCCATCGATTGGCTCTTGCTTTGATCATACTGTGATTTCCTTTCCAATAAGACGAAAACATTTGGAGCGGCTTGTAATTAGTTTCAGCACTAAATACAGTGCCAGTATTTTAATTGAAGTATATGCTTGTTTGACGAGGTCTCACAGGCGGAAAACAAACATAACTGCAGTTGCTGCAATCTGAAACAAAATCAAATGCTGGGAGAACTCAGATGGTCAAGTATCAATTGCAGAAAGAGAAACCAGTCAGTGTCAGTGACCTTTACCCAGACGTGGCGCAGTTAATCCCGTTCATGGTGGCATTTGGTTTTAATATTAATCCAGGGAGTGCAGCATTGTTTATCCTGCTCAACAACACTCCTGAAAATTGCTGTCAGCAGCAATGGTAACAGGTAACCCATCCCTGTTCTATGCCCCAGGCGTCTGTGCAGCCTGTTTTAAATCTCCTGTCCGATGATTTTTTTTTTGCTGGAGGCAAACATTTGGAACATCATTTCACCTGTAGGGGAAGCTAGTGGAAGGGCCACACTGACAGTTTGCTCAGAATATTCAAGTAAGCTCACAACATCTGAAATCGGGATCAGATTAACTTCTGGTCACATGTGCATAAAAGGAATAATATCTGACTCTGCCTTCAGCATGGTAATCTGCTGAAGAATTTATGGAAACCAATGGAATATCACAAATCCTAGCCATATGAATACCGTGTAGGTCAATATTGTTGTTTGTCAGTCCATGGCAACTAGTCTATACAGTTGCGATGTGTATGGAGTTGGCTGATATGACCAATCTGGGCTTTAAAATTCCTTATGCACAGGCGAGAGAGGTTTAGGGATAAAACAGCATCAATGGTTCTTGATTATTGAGATTTGTGTGCCTGCTTTGCTTCCTCCATTCTCGCCTGAACGGACACCACATTTTACTGTTGGGGGTACTGATTTTAGATGATCATCCATGATCATATTGAATGGCTCGAAGGGCCAAATGGCCTACTCCTGCACCTATTTTACTGTTTCTATGTTTATACGGATATGCCAAACAGAATGATCCAATGCTTGCTGCTCCCATTGGCATGCGTCAATGTTGCCATTTTTCAGGTATGTTGGAAGCAATGATACTAGTATCTTTGGTTGGAAGAGAGACTTTGAATCTCTTTTTCTGTCCACCACATGATCATTTGTCATCAGTCAGATCCCCGTAAAGTACAGTGCCCTCCACAATGTTTGGGACAAAGACCCATTGCTATTTATTTGCCTCTGTGCACCACAATTTGAGATTTGTAATAGAAAAATATCACATGTGGTTAAATTGCACATTGTCAGTTTTTAATAAAGGCCATTTTTATGCATTTTGTTTTCACCATGTAGAAATTACAGGAGTGTTTATACACAGTCCCCCCCATTTCAGGGCACCATAATGTTTGGGACACAGCAATGTCATGTAAATGAAAGTAGTCATGTTTAGTATTTTGTTGCATATCAAGTCAAGTCAAGTCAAGTGAGTTTATTGTCACGTATCCCTGGTAGGACAATGCAATTCTTGCTTTGCTTGAGCACAACAGAACATAGTAGGCATTTACTACAAGGCATTCTATAAATATACACACAATGGTCAATATACTGATCATTCTGTATATACTGTATATACATATACTGAGCAGTCATTGCATATCCTTGGCATGCAATGACTGCTTTAAGTCTGCGATTCATGGACATCACCAGTTGCTGGGTGTCTTCTCTGGTGATGCTCTGCCAGGCCTGTATTACAGCCATCTTTAGCTTATGCTTGTTTGGGAGGCTAGTCCCCTTCAGTTTTCTCTTCAGC
The DNA here is from genome assembly GCA_038087875.1 of Malacoraja senta. NCBI lineage: Eukaryota > Metazoa > Chordata > Chondrichthyes > Rajiformes > Rajidae > Malacoraja > Malacoraja senta. The sequence continues at coordinate 368,001,811 of CM075977.1, forward strand.
ATATAAAAGGCATGCTCAATTGGGTTCAGATCGGGTGATTGATTTGGCCACTCAAGAATTGACCATTTTTTAGCTTTGAAAAACTCATTTGTTGCTTTAGCAGTATGTTTAGGATCATTGTCTTGCTGTAGAATGAACTGCCAGCCAATGAGTTTTGAGGCATTTGTTTGAACTTGAGCAGATAGGATGTGTCTATACACTTCAGAATTCATTATGCTACTTCCATCAGCAGTTGTATCATCGATGAAGATAAGTGAGCCAGTACCTTCAGCAGACATACATGGTCAGGCCATAACACCCCCACCACCATGTTTCACAGATGAGGTGGTATGCTTTGGCTCTTGGGCAGTTCCTTTTCTCCTCCATACTTTGCTCTTGCCATCACTCTGATATGTTAATCTTCGTCTCGTCTGTCCACAAGACCTTTTTCCAGAACTGTGGTTGCTCTTTTAAGTACTTCTTCGCAAACTGTAACCCGGCCATCCTATTTTTGCGACTAACCAGTGTTTTGCATCTTGCAGTTTAGCCTCTGTATTTCTGTTCATGAAGTCTTCTGCGGACAGTTGTCATTGACAAATCCACACCTGCCTCCTGAAGAATGTTTCTGATTTGTCGGGGATTTGACCGATTTGTCGGGGATTTTTCTTTATTATCGAGAGAATTCTTCTGTCATCAGCTGTGGAGGTCTTCCTTGGCCTTGCGATTAGTCAGCTCACCAGTGCTCTCTTTCTCCTTAATGATGTTCCAAACAGTTGATTTTGGTAACCCTAAGGTTTGGCCGATGTCTCTAACAGTTTTATTCTTGTTTCTCAGTCTCATAATGGCTTCTTTGACTTTCATTGGCACAACCTTGGTCCTCATGTTGATAAACAGCAATAAAAGTTTTCAAAGGTGATGGAAAGACTGGAGGAAAGACGAGGTGCTGAGAGCTCTCTTATACCTGCATAAAGGAGGCATCTAAACACACCTGAGCAATTACAAACACCTGTGAAGCCACGTGTCCCGAACATTGTGGTGCCTTGAAATGGGGGGAGAGGATTGTTCTCCTTGTAACATAGGAGCGATCCTCTTCTCCCCGATAAAACTGAACAACACAATATATAAGAATAATCCAATTATCCACAATACAATAAGAATTTGGAAACAAATAAAATTAACTTTAAAATTAAGAAACCTATCATTGTTAACGCCACTAGTGAATAATCCTTAATTTAAACCATCTCTTACCGATAAAACATATAACCAATGGGAAAGAATGGGAATTAAAAGGATCGGCGATATGTATGAAATGGGAAATCTGTTATCATTCCAACAATTACAATTAAAATTTAAGCTGAAAAATAACCAATATTTTAAATACCTTCAGATCTGCGACTTCATGAAGAAATACATACAAAGATATAAAACTATAACTTTAGATCCACTGGAAGAAGCAATGAATATTAAGGCTGACTCACAGAAATTAATATCATATTTATATAATAGTATTTTAAACATAGAACTACCATCGAGGCACTTAGAGAAGATTGGGAACGAGAATTAATGATAAAAATCACGAAAGAAACATGGGAAAAGCATTTGATATATATACACAAATGTTCGATTAATGTGACATAATTTAATTCAATTTAAAATTCTACTTAGATTATATTATTCAAAAACTAGATTGAATAAATTCTATCCAAATACTTCTCCCATTTGTGATAAATGTTTATCTCAAAATGCCACTATAACACACTCTTTTGTTTCTTGCATAAAACTTCATAAATTCTGGAGCGATATCTTTGAAATATTTACAAAATTATTCAAGATAAAAATGGAGCCAAACACTGAAATGATTATACTTGGAGTAACGGAAGACGGGAACAAATTGAACACATTTCAAAATTCATTTTTTAATTATGGGTTAATAACGGCAAAAAAACTTATACTTAAATTTTGGAAAAATACACCCATACCAACGCTTAAAATGTGGATTTCAAACAAGTTGGACACCGCACATCTTGAAGAAATGCGATTCCTCCCAATAGATAAATCAGACCAATTCTTAACGAGTTGGTCTCCATTTATCGACTTCTTGGAAGCATATGGTGCAACAAAATCGTAGAAATCAACTGTTTCAGGACTGGGTGAAGGATGGTCAAGAATATAAATAACTATCTCCTATAATCTCCTACTCTCTACTCTTTCTCTTTCTCTCTCTTTTTTTTTAACTTCCCCTCTTTCCCCCCTTTTCCTTTTCACACACCAACACATCACACGTTTTTCTAATTTTGATTACCTATTCTTTCTTTCTCTCTTTTATTATTAAAAAAAAAAAGAAGCTGTACATAAAATGTAACTTGCCAATATATATTAGGCACCTTGGTGCCACACTACTGTACTTACTTCTAATAAAATAAAAATATTTTTAAAAAAAGAAATGGGAGGACTAAACACATAAACACAGCTTTAATTTCTACATGGCGAAACCAAAATGTATAAAAACACCCTTTAGTAAAATCTGACAATGTGCACTTTAACCACATGTGATTTTTTCTATTACAAATCAGAAATTGTGGAGTACAGACGCAAATAAATATATGAAGGGTCTTTGTCCCAAACATTATGGAGTGCGGGTTGCTGCTTCAGGCTTTCTTTTGACATGCTCTACCCACCTGATCTGTGATTCTTTCAACAATGTGTAATAGACAGGGAGTTGTCTGGAACACAAGCTGTCTATGATCTTGTCTTGTTCACTTGATGTGAAATATTCTGTGCAGACAGGCCATGTGGAAGTGATTGAGCTGTCTGTCTGGCATGTCTCCTGTTCACTGTCCCTTTCTTAAAAACAGGGAGTTGGGTGGATATGACAATCGCACAATAACCTTCGGCTTATTTTTTAGGCTGATTCCACTTGTTCCACACATTACATCTCGGTCTTCCAAAAGCAGAGCTGGCTTTTGCTTTCCTGTTGTTTACTGTCATCAATTGCGAGTGACCTTGAGAGAATGTTGCCAAGGCATGTGAACTTTTTACTTCTGGCCTCTGAACATTCACAGGGATGTTTAGTTCTGAGTATGAGGTGTTTAGTGCAAGTTGGTGCAGAACAGAAAATATAAACAGATAAATAAACAGAAATTATGCACCAATATGTTCTACAAATCGTAGGCATTTGTCAAACAACATTTAGAACACTATTTCAACTTCTGTTTCCTTTGCCTCAAGGGACACGTTTGATTAAAAATCATGCAAGAGCATGCAAATATTTGTTTTTCAATTTTCTTTCATGAAGATATTTGAAATGGGAAAGATTAGAAAAACTTAAGGTCTGTTGTGTGGAGAAAACGTTAAAGGGAGTACACTGGAATTTAAGGATTTTAAAACTTTCTTCATAGGACATGAACCATTTTAGAAAGACTAAAGCTTTCTCATGTTAATGGAAGTAATGTTAAACCTTCTATGTGAAATGTCTCATTCATATTCCTGCAAGATTTCACTACTCCTTCAGTTGTCCCAAGCTCCAGAATTCTGTGTTCCTCGAATTATAACCTCTTGGACAAACGAACATGACCTCGGGTCAATGTACGTCTAATCGTCAAGGTTCTAAACTATAGAATTTCCTTTTCAAACCAATTCAATTCTTCATTTATCCTCCTTTAAGACATGGTTTGAAATCTTCAACAAAACATTTCATCATGCCCTAATATTTGGTCACTCTGTTAGCTGTATCTGATAATTATCTCCTGTAGCCCTTGAGACATTTTATAACTTTAATGAAGTTACATGAATTTAATGAAACTTCAATGGAGATTCACTGGAATTTAGGATGAGAGGGGATCTTATAGAAACATATAACATTCTTAATGGATTGGACAGGCTACATGCAGGAAAAATGTTCCCGATGTTGGTGGAATCCAGAAACAGAGGTCATAGTTTAAGAATAAGGGGTAGGCCATTTGGGACTAAGATGAGGAAAAACCTTTGCAGCCAGAGAATTGGGAATCTGTGAAATTCTTTGCCACAGAAGGCAAAGGGGGCCAATTCACTGGATGTTTTCAAGAGAGAGTTGATATAGCTCTTTGGGCTAACGGAATCAAGGGATTAGGGGATTTTGCCCTGCACATCTCCATTAAATGTTTCCCCTCTCACCTTACAACTATGCCCTCTAACGTTGGACATTTCCACCCTGGGGAAAAAGGATCTGACTGCTACATTGGATCCTGTCCACCTGCCAATCTAGTTTAAAAGTTTTAAAGAAGGAACTGCAGATGCTGGAAAATCGAAGGTACACAAAAATGCTGGAGAAACTCAGCGGGTGCAGCAGCATCTATGGAGCGAAGGAAATAGGTAACGTTTCGGGCCGAAACCCTTCTTCAGACTGATAGGGGGTGGGGAGAAGAAAGGAAAAAAGGAAAAGGCGGAGGAGGAGCCCGAGGGCTGGGGGAGGGGAGGAGACAACCAGATGGCTGATGAAGGGGAGGGGACAGCCAGGGCTAGCAGAATTGGGAGAATTCAACGTTCAGGCCACCAGGATGTGGACTGCCCAAGCGGAATATGAGGTGCATTTCCTCCAATTTACGGTGTTGCTCGCTGTGGCCATGGAGGAGACCCAGGACAGAGAGGTCAGATACGGAATGGGAGGGGGAGTTGAAGTGCTGAGCCACCGGGAGTTCAGGTTGGTTATTGCGGACCGACCGGAGGTGTTCGGCGAAACGATCGCCAAGCCTCCGCTTGGTCTCACCGATGTAGATCAGCTGGCATCTAGAGCAGCGAATGCAATAGATGAGGTTGGAGGAGATGCAGGTGAACCTCTGTCGCACCTGGAACGACTGCTTGGATCCTTAAATGGAGTGGAGGGGGGAAGTGAAGGGACAAGTGTTGCATCTCTTGCGGTTGCAAGGGAAAGTACCAGGGGAGGGGGTGGTATGGGAGGGAAGGGAAGAATTGACAAGGGAGTTACGGAGGGAGCGGTCTTTGCGGAAGTTGAAAAAAAAGTTTCATGAGTTCAGCAGTGGAGAAGAACTTTTTCCTTACTTTTCTTTGGAAGTCAAATTGAAATACATTTTCCATCTGTACTCTGAATGAACATGCGGTTTAAAAAAAGAGATTCACCTTCTGACTTAAAACCATAAACGGTGCTATGCATCAACTTTGAGAAAAAAACAAATTGCTGTCTTCCAATGATAAAAGGATATGTTTTCTAATTTCTCTTTATATTAAATTCAGTAATTGGCAGTTTTATATAGTTTAGTTCCTACTGGTAATCTTCTTTCACACAGTGCCATCTAATTCTTGTGTAATATGAGTTAGTTATCGTTTGCGGCATTATAATGCTTATTTAGTGAATAGAAGAAATATGTCATTTATTGGGCATTATGAGTTCAAGAATGGGGGAAAAAAATCCAATTATATATTCTCACTATTAACATTCTGTCACACTTCCCATTGTATTTTAGCCACTGGTTTTCTGCCCTTTCCTTTGTTTAATCTTCTAAATAAAGGTGCTTTTTAAAATTTCAATTGATCATGTCTTTAAACCCCATCATATTCAATTAACCAGCTTTTGTGCAGCGTTATTAATGTTGTTCGGTCATCAAACATGGCAGCAAACTTTTGCACAACAAATAGAAATAGAGCGCAATGTGAGTTGGGAGATGAACATTGACCAGGAAACTGGGTCAAGGCCTCTTTGATTCAATAATTGCAGTGGTGGCTTTCAAGCCAGTAGAACAGATTGAAACAAGTCAAGGTTGAATATCTCTTTGCTGGGTGTGTTCATCTCTTCGTTTAGAGTCATGCAGCATGGAAACAAGCCCAGCGGCCCAACTTGTCCACACCGCCCAACATTAGTCCCACCTGCCTGTGTTTGGCCCATATCCCTCTAACCCTATCTTGTCCATGTACCTGTCTAAATGTTTCTTAAAAGTTGCGATAATATCTCCCCTGACTACCCCCTCCAGCATTTCGTTCGACATACCCACCAACCCTTGTGAAGAAAAAAAAGTGACCCCTCAGGTTTCTATTAAATCAATTCCCACTCACCTTAAACTTATGTTGTCTGGTTCTCGATTTCCCCTCCTCTGGACAAGAGACTGTACATTTACCTGATCTTTTCCTCTCCTGGTTTTGTACACTTCTATGAGATCACCCTTCATCCTCCTGGGCTCCAAGGAATAGTGTCTTAGCCTGCTCAACCTATAGCTCTGACCCTTGAATCCTTGTAAATGTTCTCTGTACCCTCTCCAGCTGAACAACATCTTTTCTATAACATGGTGCCCCAAAACTGAACCCAATACTTTAAATGTCAATTTCAATGCTCAATTTCAACAAGAAATGCATAATTTCTCAACAGGATCTCTGTTCTCCTTGGCTCTTTAATACTGATTGAAACTTTTTCAAATCATATCACAGTGACACAAGACACAAAATTCACCTGCAGTGAGATTTTCAATATCATCGACCTGGGAAATCAATATTTCTCATTATTTACAGAGCACCTTTTGGTAACCCTGTTATCCTTTAACCTATTGATAGATTCAACTCTCAAACTTCATTTACACAAAGCAAAATACCTCAGATAGAAAAAGAGTAAATGTTAGAAATTCTCAGCAGGTCATGCAGCGTTGACGTTTTAGATTGACGTTCTTTTGATAGAACAATTCAAATGAGAATGAATCAATATGAAACATTAACTCTCATTTCTCTCCATATTATTCCACATTATTCCACCCTCTTCCCATCAGTGCAGCGTCGACTTATTTTGTGGCAGTTCTCACTGACCTAATGCTCATAAATGCAAACATTTAAGATTTATTTGACTGTGTTCCCTGTAAAAGCGGGTTCTTGTTCACTCTTATCTTTTTAATCCCAGCACCATTCCTGACTTCTCCTGCTGATCTCTGCCACATCTCACAGTTTGCAGCACATTTCATTTCATAATAAAGTTATGAAAACTCCAAAGTCAATGAGACTCAACCTGATCTACTTTTCCACAGGGCATCTCGACTGTGCAGGGCTCCTCAACGTATAGATATTCAGACTCAATTGTGCTCTTACAGTGATTTCGCTGACAACCTATGATTTGGAACACTAAGCTGTAACTGCAGGAGGTCAATAGGATCCTATGCACAAAAATAATGCCTGTGGGCATTGTTTGTTGTTAAGCAGTCCAGGTTTAAGTTTAGGTTTATTGTTGCCACATGTACTGATGTATAGTGGAAAGCTTTGTTTTGTGTGCTATCCAATCGGATTGGATAATATACAATCAAGTCAAACTCAACTACAATAGGTAGACCAAAGGGGAAGGTACAGATTACAGTTGAGTGGACCCCCCCCCACGACAATGTCTACAACAAGCTACGAAAACCTACCACCTAGTCGACGTCAAGCTACAGCAAGCTACCGACAACCAGTGACCCATTAGGACGTCCACCTACGACCACATCTACGACAACCTACGACCACACAGGTGACAACCTACCATAACCGAATTCAACCCATGTCCTCCTTTGTCTTGGTTGTGTTCAGTGTCAGGTTATTTACTGAACACCACTCTGACAGTCACTGTATCTCGTCCCTGTATGCTGACTCGTCCCCCTCTGAGATGAGCCCGACGACAGTTGTGTTGTCAGCAAATTTAATAAGGTGTTAGACAAGTAGGCGGGTGTGCAGTCAAGGTACAGTGAAAAGCATATGTAAATGGGATGGATTTTATTTTAAAATGTGTACATAAAAATGTCTAAATCTAATGAGGAGTGTATTAGGGTATGTAAAAGTGTAATGTCTAGCGAAATGGAAAAAATGGCGGAGTTTTCGCATGTGGTTTTGGCGCAGCAAGGAATCAAAGGCCAAATGGGACACCCACAAACACACCCACACATCCACACACACACAGAGTTTTAATAGTATACTAGACCAAGTGCAGACCCGTTGGGTCTGGTCCCCGAAAGTGCTTGACACCCCGGGGTGTTGTTCCCGAACGTGCTTCAGACCCCGGGGTGAGAATCTGCTGAAAAAAAGATGGCGTCGTTTTCGGAAAAAAATCGGAGAAAATCGGCGAAAGAAAGATGGCGTCGTTTTCGGAGAAAATCGGAGAAAAAAATATGGCGTCGTTTTCGGAGAAAATCGGAGACAATCGGACAAAATCACATGGGGGTGGGGGTGGGATGGATTTTATTAAAAAACGTGTACATAAACAGGACCGAATTTAATCAGGAGTGGCTATTCGTAAAGATAAAGTCATCTCTTTGGAAATGGTAAAAAATATGGGCCTTTCCACGCGCTGTGTGAGCCAGGGGCGGTATCAAAGGCGGCGTATGGACGTACAGACGTACAGACGTACAGACGTACAGACGTACAGACGTACAGACGGACGACAGCCAGAGAGTTTTAAAAGTATACTAGACCAAGTGCAGACCCGTTGGGTCTGGTCCCCGAAAGTGCTTGACACCCCGGGGTGTTGTTCCCGAACGTGCTTCAGACCCCGGGGTGAAAATCGGCGAAAAAAAGATGGCGTCGTTTTCGGAAAAAATCGGCGAAAAAAAGATGGCGTCATTTTCGGAAAAAATCGGCGAAAAAAAGATGGCGTCGTTTTCGGAGAAAATCGGAGACAATCGGAGAAAATCACATGGGGGTGGGGGGGGGGATGGATTTTATTAAAAAACGTGTACATAAACAGGACCGAATTTAATCAGGAGTGGCTATTCGTAAAGATAAATGTCATCTCTTCGGAAATGGTGAAAAATATGGGCCTTTCCGCGCGCCGTGTGGGCCAGGGGCGGTATCAAAGGCGGTGTTGGGACGTACAGACGTACAGACGGACGACAGCCAGAGAGTTTTAAAAGTATACTAGACCAAGTGCAGACCCGTTGGGTCTGGACACCGAATGTGCGTTTGGGGCGGGGGGCTGTGACGTTACACTAACCACCCGTTGGGTCTGTACCTCCAAAGCAGGGTTGCGGGGTGTGAATCTGGCACCCACAAACACACACACTCATCACACCCCTTGATATTATATTAATATTTTAATTTTCTTCTTTTATTCCATCTCCACCCTATCCACTGACGAATAGCCCTCACCTCTCAGGTACGTCTCGAGGGGGGGTGGTGCAGAGAGAGAAAATTTAATGTTATAAAAAAAATTTGTGAGGTGGGGGAGGAGGAGGGTTGAGAGGAAGGGGGTGAGGAAGGTGGGGAGGGAGGAGGGTGAGAGAGGAGAGGGGTGGAGAGGGGAAGAAGAGGATGGAGAGAGAGGTGAAGGGGGTGGGCTGGAGCAGGCGTGCATGAGTTGAGCCGTGGGCTGTGAAGAGAGAAGGGCAGAGAGAGAGAGAGAGAGAGAGAGGGGAGAGACAGATAGACTGGTACACACAATAAAACTCGAGAAACACTGCGGGTGCAGTAGCATCTATGGAGTGAAGGAAATAGGCAATGCTTTTGGCGGAAACCCATCCTCAGACGGGTTTTCACGAAACGTTGTCTATTTCTTTTGATACATATATGCTGCTGCACCCGCTGAGGTTATGAAGCATTTTTTTGTGTACCTTTGATTTTCAAGCATCTGCAGTTCTGTCTTAAAGACAGAGAGACTGTTGGCGGGCTGTTTTCCCAACGCGCGTTTGCGGGAGGGGGGGGGGCTGCGGCATCACACTCACACTAACCACCCCCCAAACACAGGCGGGGGGAGGGGTGGAGAGGAAGACGGGGTGGGGAGAGAAGAGGGGAGAGGGAGACGGGGTGGGGAGAGAAGAGGAGTGGGGGTGGGAGGGGAGAGGGGAGGAGGAAAGGGGAGAAATTGGTGAGGGAGAAGAGAGCAGGGTGGGGGAGAGGGAGGGGGAGGAGAGTGGTAGGAGAGCGGGAGGGCAGGAAGGGTGGAGAGGGGGGGAGGGGATGTTAGAGGTGGAGAGAGGGGATGAGGGGAAGGGGAGAGGAGTAGGGGGAAGAGAGGGAGAGAAGGAGGGGGGAGGGATAGAGGTGGGGGAGGGAGAGTGGAAGAGTGGGGAGTGAGAGAGAAGGGAGGGGGGAGAGGGGTGGGGGGAGGGGGTTGTGGAGGGAGATGGGGATGGGTTTGGGAGTTAAGTGGAAGAATGGGGAGGGAGATGGAGAGGTGTAGGGGGAGTGGTGGAAGTGGGAGAGAGGGAGGGGGAGAGGTGTAGGGGGAGTGGTTGAAGATGGATAGTGGGGTAGGGGGAAGGGGACGGGGTGAGAGAGGGAAGGGGGATGTGGGAGAGAGTATGGGGGTGGGAGGAGGAGGGGGATGAGAGGGAGAGGGGTGGAGGAGAAGGGGATGGAGAGGGGGAGGAAGAGGGGCTGGGTAAGGCGAGGAGAAGGGTAGAGAGGTGTGGGGGGAGGGTGGTGGAGGGTGGCGAAGGGGGGGGGGTAGAGGTGGAGAGGGGATGAGGGGAAGGGAGAGGAGTAGGGGGAAGAGGGAGAGAGGGAGGGGAGGGATAGAGGTGGGGAGGGAGAGGGGAGAGTGGTGAGTGAGGGGCAGAGGGTAGCTGGGGTTTGGCGTTCCTAGTAGGGGGGAGATGGGGGGAAGAGGGGTGGTGGAGGGGGAAGAGAGGGTGTGGGAGGGGAGGGAGGGAAGAGAGGGAGAGTGGGAGGAGAGTTGAAGTAGGGAAGGTGGTAGGGACAGCCATCTGTTCCCCATTCCCTATCACCCCCAATCCCTTTCTCTATTGCCACACACGTGCCGAAGCCCTTCGACACCGGCTGTGGGGTTGGGGGGGAGGGGCTGGGGCTGGGGCTGCTGCCAAGGCATATCTAAATGAATCCATTCGCATTGGACATCTGTTAGCATCGGGCATTGTGACATCACACAACGGAATCTTTACTAACATTCTATGGCTGAGCTGTTTTTTAATCATTTTGAAATGTTTGGGGGTGGGGGGGGGAGAAGTATTTTATTTTTAAAAGTGTACATAAAAACGACCAAATTTAATCAGGGTTGTCTATTCGTAAAGATAAACGTAATCACAGGCTGCGGGGTTGGGGGGGAGGGGCTGGGGCTGGGGTTGCTGCAAAGGCATATGTAAACGGATTCATTTCGATTTGTCACACGTGTCGCAGGGCGTCGCCACGTGTGTGGGGGTGATAGGGAATGGGGACATTTCAAAATGTTAAACAAACAGCTCTCAGCAATAGAATGTAAATGAAGGTTCCGTTTTGTGATGTCACAATGCCCAATGCTGCGGGGGTTGGGGGGGAGGGGCCAGGGCTGGGCCCGCCGCAAAGGCATATGTAAATGGATCCATTCCGATTGGACATCTGTGACCATTGTGCATTGTGACATCACACAACGGAATCTTTACTAACATTCTACGGCTGAGCTGTTTTTTAAAACATTTTGAAATGTTTGGTTTGGGGGGGGAGAGGTATTTTATTTTAAAAAGCATACGTAAACACGACCAAATTTAATCAGGATCGTCTATTCGTAAAGATAAACGTAACCTCTTTAGAAACGGTAAAAAATATCGGCGTTTTCGCGAGATGCGCGGGCGCGGGGCGGTATCAAAGGCGGGACAAGTCAAGCAGAACGTTGGACGTACAGACGTACAGACGTACAGACGTACAGACGTACGGCAGCCAGAGAGTTTTAAAGTATATAGATAGATAGAAGATAGATAGATAGATAGAAGATAGATAGATAGAATACAGGTTTGGCATACAGGCGAGTTTGGTACACTCTAACATAAACATAGAAACATAGAAACATAGAAAATAGGTGCAGGAGTAGGCCATTCGGCCCTTCGAGCCTTCACCGCCATTCAATATGATCATGGCTGATCATCCAACTCAGTATCCTATACCTGCCTTCTCTCCATACCCCCATGATCCCTTTAGCCACAAGGGCCACATCCAACTCCCTCTTAAATATAGCCAATGAACTGGCCTCAACTACCTTCTGTGGCAGATAATTCCACAGATTCACCACTCTCTGTGTGAAAAATGATTTTCTCATCTCGGTCCTAAAAGACTTCCCCCTTATCCTTAAACTGTGACCCCTTGTTCTGGACTTCCCCAACATCGGGAACAATCTTCCGTGTAAAGTCATTGTTGCTGCTGTTGCTGCTGTTGAGCAAGGTTGTTGACTCGTCATCTTGAACTAATTTTGTGCTGTTTGTTGTAGGACACACCCCTTAACTGATGACGTTCTCTTCCCACCAACGCAGTCACGTGACCGTTCCCGTTCTGGTGGCGAGGGTTCGATCAGTAAGTGGCTTGACCACCAGGTGGCACCACAAATAACAACATGATGCAATTTCAAGAATGTCATGCTTGGCAGACGTTTAGAGTTATCAACTTGGATTATGTTTTCGAGAAGTAAAATGCATGTTTTAATTCAGTCTGTGATCTGAAATTGGCAGTATTAGCAGAGTCAAGATAACGAATAAAAAATTTAGGAAGGATTTAAAAAATAGATTAAATAAATAACCAAATTACTTAAATTTTCACATCAAATAAGCAACATCAAATAGAGGAATGGCAAATCCATCCTTAAAGCCAGCAGCATGGGCAAGCCCTTGCGTGAGGGTTGACTCCATTGTGTACAGTACCTGGAATGCCATGAGTGCTCTCTCTTCATCCATGTTGCATAATTCACGTTAGAATCAAAACCCTTTGTATTGTCTTGGACTTACAGTAAATGGCATGCTCCATTCGCTTAGTCACATCGCTATCTGCTATTTATCTATACAGCAAGATTGAGTGCAGATCAGTGAAGTTGACAGCATACCATATAGTTTGGGAATTTCTATTGCCTGCGACATGATGTCAAATAAATGCTAGTTCTTACTTTATTTTCGGCCCTTCAGCTCACTGATTCCACACAGAGCAGTGATTCCCTGCACAGTAACGTTATCCTAAACACATTAGGGACGATTTACAATTATACCAATTCAATTAACCTACAAGCCTGTACATCTTTGGAATGGGTGGGAACTGAAGATCCCAGAGAAAACCCATGCAAGTCACAGGGAGAATGTACAAACTCCGTTCAGACAGCACCATAGTCAGGATTGACCCTGGGTCTCTGGCGCAGGAAGGCAGAAATTCTATGGCTGCGCTGCCATGCTGCAGTGCGTTCTTGCTTCCAACTTTCCTATTAAAATCCTAACATAACATTTGCTGCTAGTTTTGTGACTTTTATAGTTTTTCTCAGACATTTGGCTGAATGCATCTTGCTGCATGAGTGTCTATTCGGTTTTTTTCTGTAAAAAAGTTTACAAAATCATCACTGTAATGAGATACTGCAAATTTACCTTTCTAATATTTACTTTCAAGACCTCTGCTATATGATATTCTATTCCGATTGAGTGGGGAATTTAATCTCCAGTACAATATAAATACAAGTAAAATAAAAATACAGTGATAATGAATAATACTGTTCATTGGTGCCATTCTTGATCTTACATGACAAAAATTATAATATTGCAGTTGATCTTAATCATCACCTCAAATGCCATTGTATGCCATTCATTTGAAGTAGAGATAGACACTGCTAGCTTGGCCAGCCACCCTCAAACCTATAACTTAAAGTTGTTCAATGTTGATACACACTTCTCAAAAAAGGATGCTCCTTTGCCACAACTAATAAGCTAATTGTTAATTGTGAGCTCAGGTACTTGGTGACACACAAATAGATATCAACTTCAATCAACTGTAGAGAAAATACTCGTTCACACCTAGTAATACCAGGCTGCCATTCTAAGACACTGATATCTATCTATCTATATCTATATAATTTTAAAACTCTGTCTGTGTCTGTGTGTGTGTGTGTGTGTGTGTATGTGTGTGTCATATTTTGCCCTTTGATTCGTTACTCCGTCAAAACCACACGCAAAAACGCCGCGATTTTTACCATTCGCTAGCGATTTCACTTTAACATTCGCTCATCCACTCCTCATTAAATTTCGTCATTTTTCTGGATTCACAATGCCTTTCCTCGTGGCCCCGAGGACCTTTTTTCACCCAGTTTTATTCCACCAGGGAGGTCTTACCTTCCACTACCTGCAACCTCCGGTAACCACCTTCAACTAGCATCGCAACCGGCTTCGACTAAAAAATTACCGATTTTTAAAACGGCAACCTATTTTTAGTCGCGGCCGGTTTTGAATTTTTTGAAATAATCGCTGGAACATAGAAGAAGCGGAACCACTTTCGACCATTAGGGAGACTGACAAAAACCTCCGGGATCCTTTGGGAACCGCACGGAAACCTTGGGTGAGGTTTCCGTTCAGGTTTCCTAAGTGGGACAGGGGCTAAGGCAGCAACACTACCACTGCGCCACCATGGGAAGGGACAACAGTTGGGTCACAGGAGATAGTGATAATAAGGATCAAAATGTGACAAATATGCACACACCACCAGTTTTGTATGTGAGGGGTGAGCATCATATATTAGCGGCATGCTGCACTCTGAGACGTATAAATAATGGAGCGAGTGCACTACATCGCAAACTATCCACCTACGGGAACTCCTGCCCATCGGTGGTTGTGTCTACTGATTCCCCTGAATGACTTCAGAAATCCAGAATGCTGGGATGGAGACAAGTTACCCTGAGAGACCCCCATGTGAGAGAGGTTCTTGTCAATTGTGAAAGCAAGAAAATAATGCAAAGTGCCCCTAGTTCTCTGGAGACTGTTCCATTACTGTTATTGCTGGAAGCTTTGAGCTACACTTGTGTCACTGTGGCCAGAAAGATGCATTGTATCACAACTGACGTCTTTAGATGTATGCCTGGTTAAAATATCAGGAGTACTAATATAGATTGGTCATAGAAATACCTGATCCAATGTTGAGAAAGGCACGACTCACATGGTGAGTCACCATGTACTTTGGGTAAGATTAATTTGTGATCATGTAGTGCTTACAAAATAGCTGTTTCTACCAGTCACATGCCTGCCACATGGCCAGCTGAATGTTTCCTGGATTTGTTCATAAGTTCATAAGTGATAGGAGCAGAATTAGGCCAGTCAGCCCATCAAGTCTACTCCGCCATTCAATCATGGCTGCTCTATCTCTCCTGCCTTCTCCCTATAACCCCGGACAGCCATACTAATCAAGAATCTATCTATCTCTGCCGTAAAAATATACATTGACTTGGCCTCCACAGCCTTCTGTGGCAATGAATTCCACAGATTCACCACCCTCTGACTAAACATTGTTGTTCCAATTTCAGATTTCCAGCATCCACAGTATTTGCTAAATATCCTTTATACTCAAGACAGGTACAAAATGCTGGAGTAACTCAACGGGTCAGGCAGCATCTCTGGAGAAAAGGAATAGGTGACTTTTTGGATCGGAACCCTTCTTCAGACGGTTCTGACCTGAAGCATCACCTATTCATTTTCTCCAGAGATGCTGTCTGATCCGCTGAGTTACTCCAGCATTTTGTGCCTATCTTCGGTATAAACCAGCATCTGCAGTTCTTTCCTACACACAAAGTTTAACGTTTAACTCATTCTGGTTTGTATTTTTAACAGCCATAATTTTAATTTGTTCATGTTGTTAAAATCTATTGGATTATTTGTTATTCTGTTAATCCAAATGCTGGAAACTTTAGTCTGAATTTGCATTGACTCATGCTGGAGCACGATAGGCTGTGCATCAGTACTTTGCAAATGAGTGCTGGGAGCCCATTTGATAATCGCAGTTTAAAGCAAATCCTGTGCACAATCAAAATTCACATAGTAATGTCCTTCAGGCATTCTCACGGTGATAATGAATTGCTCCTCCCTAATCCCATAATATTTTACTAGTTTCTACTCCCTGTGACAAGCAAGATAAGCTAAATGAGGAAATTTTCATTTGTTTATCAATGCACGTTGCAGAAATCATTGTAGTGAAAGCACTACCACGCTCAGAACCTGCTTGTGACATTTTTATTTGCTCTTTTTAACATTAAATTACGATTGTAACCTGCAATATGATGGTTCTTTAAAAGCAGTTCATCATTTAAATTCCCTTACACCCAGTGGCATGTGTAAATGCTTATCTTATCAAAGATATTCAGTGCAATCATAAATCAGAGATGCATTATGAAGTGATGCTATTCTTCAGATCTGATTTTTAATCATGTCTAAAAACGACACAAAGTGCTGTTTAACTCAGCGGGCCAAGCCGCAACTCTGGAGGAGATAGATAGAAAAAGTTTCGGGTCAGGACCCTTTTCAGATTGATTGTGAGGACGGGGAGAGATGGAAAGGTGGAAGGTGGGCAGGTCAAAGCTTGGCAAGTAATAGGTGGATGCAGGCGACGAGGGGGGGTGGGGTGGGGGTTGATAAGCAGATGGTTAGACAGACATGAAAAGACTGAAGGTGTGAGACAAAGGATTGAAGAGTTGTAAATTGTGAAGGAATGTAGGTGGAAGGGAAGGGGAAGACATAGTTGTGAGTCCAGGTGGGCCGCAAGAGCGGGAGAGAAGGTGGAGACAATAGACAATAGACAATAGGTCAGGAGTAGGCCATTCGGCTCTTCGAGCCAGCACCGCCATTCAATGTGATCATGGCTAATCATCCCCAATCAGTACCCCATTCCCTGCCTTCTCCCCATATCCCCTGCCTCCGCTATTTTTAAGAGCCCTATCTAGCTCTCTCTTGAAAGCTTCCAGAGAACCTGCCTCCACCACCCTCTGAGGCAGAGAATTCCACAGACTCACCACTCTCTGTGAGAAAAAGTGTTTCCTCGTCTCCGTTCTAAATGGCTTACTCCTTATTCTTAAACTGTGGCCCCTGGTTCTGGACTCCCCCAACATCGGGAACATGTTTCCTACCTCTAGCGTGTCCAAGCCCTTAACAATTTTATATGTTTCAATGAGATACCCTCTCATCCTTCTAAACTCCATAGTGTACAAGCCCAGCTGCTCCATTCTCTCAGCATATGACAGTCCCGCCATCCCGGGAATTAACCTTGCGAACCGACGCTGCACTCCCTCCATAGCAAGAATGTCCTTCCTCAAATTAGGGGACCAAAACTACACATAATACTCCAGGTGGTGGTCTCACTAGGGCTCTGTACAACTGCAGAAGGACCTCTTTGCTCTATAGTCGAATCCTCTTGTTATTCAGGCCAACATGCCATTCGCTTTCTTCACTGCCTGCTGTACCTGCATGCTTACTTTCATAGTACAAGGAACCCCAGATCCCGTTGTACTTCCCTTTTTCCCAACTTCACGCCATTTAGATAGTGGAGGGGGGGGGGGGGTGGTGTGGGAAGAATAGTGGTGTTACCTTCAATTTTAGGTAACGAGAATTTGAATGTTCATATTGTTGGTTTATAAGCTACCCAAGTAGAATATAAGCTACCCAAGTAGAATATGAGGGTGGTTTTACTCTGGCAATGGAGTAGGCCTTGCACCAAAAGGTCAGTATGGGAATGTCTATGGGATTGGGAAAGCGGTGTTAAAACGGTTAGGAACCAGGAGGTCAAGTAGACCTTGGCGGACCGAGCATAAGTGTGCAGCAAAATGGTCACTGAGTCTATGCTTGGCCTTGCCAGTGTTTCGGAGGCATCATTGGGAACACTGGATGCAGTACATGAGGTTAGACCATGACTAATTAGGTGGATGACAAAGATCTCTTGATATTTTCCCAAGCACAAGCACGTCTCTTGCCTTTGTGGCCGATATTCTTCCCACTATCAAAAATAAACCCATTAATTGGTCTTTGGTATTATTAGGGATGGAGAAAATTGTGAGACACATTTTCTTGAAGTATTTAATAAAATCATTGCAGTTTGTCAACAGAAATGGTGCTGACATTAGTAATGCCAAATTAGCCAAAGAAATTAAATCAGAAAATTCTGGAAATACTCAGGCCACCGCTGTGCGCGCCACAATAGACAATAGGTGCAGGAGTAGGCCATTCGGCCCTTCGAGCCAGCACTGCCATTCAATGTGATCATGGCTGATCATCCCCAATCAGTACCCCGTTCCTGCCTTCTCCCCATATCCCCTGACTCTGCTATCTTTAAGAGCCCTATCTAGCTCTCTCTTGAAAGAATCCAGAGAACCGGCCCTCCACCGCCCTCTGAGAGAATTCCACAGACTCACAATTCTCCGTGAGAAAAAGTGTTTCCTCGTCTCCGTTCTAAATAGCTTACCATTATTCTTAAACTGTGGCCCCTGGTTCTGGACTCCCCCAACATCGGGAACATGTTTCCTGCCTGTAGCGTGTCCAAACCCTTAATAATCTTATATGTTTTAATAAGATTCCCCCTCATCCTTCTAAAGCCCAGCGGCTCCAATCTCTCAGCATATGACAGTCCCGCCATCCCGGGAATTAACCTTGTAAACCTACGCTGCACTCCCTCAATAGCAAGAATGTCCTTCCTCAAATTACGGGACCAAAACTGCACACAATACTCCAGGTGTGGTCTCACTAGGGCCCTATACAACTTTAGAAGGACCTCTTTGCTCCTATACTCAACTCCTCTTGTTATAAAGGCAAACATGCCATTCGCTTTCTTCACTGCCTGCTGTACCTGCATGCTTACTTTCATTGACTGATGAACAAGGACCCCCAGATCCCGTTGTACTTCCCCTTTTCCCAACATGACACCATTTAGATAGTAATCTGCCTTCCTGTTTTTGCTACCAAAGTGGATAACCTCACATTTATCCACATTAAACTGCATCTGCCATGCATCTGCCCACTCACCCAACCTGTCCAAGTCACCCTGCATTGTCATAGCATTCCCCCTCACAGTTCACACTGCCAGACAGCTTTGTGTCATCTGCAAATTTGCTAATGTTACTTTAAATCCCTTCATCTAAATCATTGATTTATATTGTAATTAGCTGCGGTCCCAACACCGAGCCTTGCGGTACCCCACTAGTCACTGCCTGCCATTCTGAAAGGGACCCGTTAATCCCAACTCTTTGTTTCTGGCTGCCAACCAATTTTCTATCCATGTCAGCACTCTATCCCCAATACCCTGTGCCCTAATTTTGCCCACTAATCTCCTATGTGGGACCTTATCAAATGCTTTCTGAAAGTCCAGGTACACTATTTCCACTGGTTCTCCCTTGTCCATTTTCCTAGTTACATCCTCAAAAAATTCAGTAGAATGGCGCAGAGGTCATCTGGTCAACGAGTGAATGGGAGATTAGATAATGAAAACATAGGCAAAAGAATGTAGGAGTTACAAAAATGCAGGGCAGGAAATATGTCATAAGGTCATAAGGAATAGAGTAGAATTTGGCCATTCGGCCCATCAGGTCTACACCGCCATTCAATCATGGTTGATCTATCTCTCCTAACCTCATTCTCCTGCCTTCTCCCCATTACCTCTGACACCTGTCTGGTGGACAGTTCATATTGTTGTTCCTCCAATTAGGCCTACCCGATCTCCCGGTTGCTCCCCCTCCTATTTCCACACTGACTTTTCTGTCCACTGTCAGTGAGGCCCAGCGCAAATTTGGAGGTCGTGAATTAGGTCGTGAAAGTGGGACAGGCCCTTTACAATGCCAGAGACCTGGGTTTGATCGTGACTGTGCATGCTGTCTGTACGGGGGTTTGTACATTCTCCCTGTGACCACATGGGTTTTCTCTGGGTGTTCCTGTTTCCACCCGCACTCCAAAGACGTGTCGGCTAATTGGCTTCTGTAAATTGTTCCTAGTGTGTGGGAGAGAGATGGTGATCATGTTCAGACTTGGTAGTTTGAAGGGCCTGTTTCCACATTGTATCTCTAAACTAAACTAAAGCCTGTTTCCTGGTAAACTAAAGTCCCCCTAGTCCTCACCTTTCACCCCACCAGCCGTCACATACAACAAGTAATCCTCAGTCAGTTTCGCCACCTCCAACGTGACCCCACCACTCGCCACATCTTCCCATCTCCCCCCATGTCTGCCTTCCGCAAAGACCGCTCCCTCCGTAACTCCCTTGTCAATTCTTCCCTTCCCTCCTGTACCACCCCCTCCCCGGGCACTTTCCCTTGCAACCGCAAGAGATGCAACACTTGTCCCTTCACCTCTCCCCTCGACTCCATTCAAGGACCTAAGCAATCGTTCCAGGTGCGACAGAGATTCACCTGCATCTCCTCCAACCTCATCTATTGCATCCGCTGCTCTAGATGTCAGCTGATCTACATCGGTGAGACCAAGCGGAGGCTTGGCGATCGTTTCGGCGAACACCTCCGCTTGGTCCGCAATAACCAACCTGACCGCCCGGTGGCTCAGCACTTCAACTCCCCCTCCCATTCCGTATCCGACCTCTCTGTCCTGGGTCTCCTCCATGGCCAGAGCGAGCAACACCGGAAATTGGAGGAACAGCACCTCATATTCCGCTTGGGGAGTCTGCATCCTGGGGGCATGAACATTGAATTCTCCCAATTCTGTTAGCCCTTGCTGTCTCCTCCCCTTCCTCAGCCCTCGGGCTGTCTCCTCCTATCCCTCAACCCTCGGGCTCCTCCTCTGCCTTTTTCCTTTCTTCTCCCCACCCCCCATCAGTCTGAAGAAGGGTTTCGTCCCAAAACGCTGCCTATTTCCTTCGCTCCATAGATGCTGCTGCACCCGCTGAGTTTTTGTGTACCTCCTGTTTCCTGGAAGTTGAAATTGGGACTGTCCTCTATTGTTTTCAGTGCCTTTTTGGCTGAAATACCCTAATCTGTCTGAAATATCCTAATCCAGTGCACAGTAATAATTCCTTGAGTTCCATCTCCATTTTTAACGAGAAAAAAAGTTTGTGAATTTTTTTATTGGGAAAGCATTAGTTATTGGGAACAACTTTCCCAATAACTAATGCTTCAGGTTGGGACGATCCACGTTCTCCAGGGTGGCTATCTGACCCGCTAAGTTACTCCAGTACATTGTGTCTCCCCTTTTCCTGAAAATTTGGCAAACTTGCTTCAGAAAAGGGCGTCTGCATTGAGTCAGTGTCATTTAACAAGGGACACATGTACTTTAAAAGGTTCCTTGTATTTCAAAGATTTCCATAGTTCAGAATAGTTTTTGGTTAGTTTGAATAATTCTATCAAGGTTTTAAAGAGCAACATCAAAAATCTTCTAACCCACCATTCTACCTCCAGGTCCCTCAGGTCAGCTGACTTGGGGCTACTGACTATCCCGTGGTCTAGGTTTAAGCTCGGGGGTGACCGCGCTTTTGCGGTTGCAGCACCTAGACTGTGGAACAGCATCCCTCTCCTCATCAGAACTGCCCCCTCCATCGACTCCTTTAAATCAAGGCTCAAAACCTATTTCTACTCCCTAGCATTTTTGAGGCCCTCTGAGAGGGGGCTGCAAACAGTTTATACATGTATTGTTAGGTCTGTGTACCATTGTATGTAGCACATTAGTACCTGCACTGATGTACAGCACTTTGGTCAACATGAGTTTTTAAATGTGCTATACAAATAAAATTGACTGACTGACTGACCTCATATTTCGCTTGGGTAGCTTACAACCCAGCAGTATGACTTTTGATTTCTCTAACATAGAAACATAGAAACATAGAAACATAGAAATTAGCTGCAGGAGTAGGCCATTCGGCCCTTCGAGCCTGCACCGCCATTCAATATGATCATGGCTGATCATCCAACTCAGTATCCCGTACCTGCCTTCTCTCCATACCCCCTGATCCCTTTAGCCACAAGGGCCACATCTAACTCCCTCTTAAATATAGCCAATGAACTGGCCTCAACTACCCTCTGTGGCAGAGAGTTCCAGAGATTCACCACTCTCTGTGTGAAAAAAGTTCTTCTCATCTCGGTTTTAAAGGATTTCCCCCTTATCCTTAAGCTGTGACCCCTTGTCCTGGTCTTCTCCAACATCGGGAGCAATCTTCCTGCATCTAGCCTGTCCAACCCCTTAAGAATTTTGTAAGTTTCTATAAGATCCCCTCTCAATCTCCTAAATTCTAGAGAGTATAAACCAAGTCTATCCAGTCTTTCTTCATAAGACAGTCCTGACATCCCAGGAATCAGTCTGGTGAACCTTCTCTGCACTCCCTCTATGGCAATAATGTCCTTCCTCAGATTTGGAGACCATCAAGTAACATCAACTAACATCAAGTAACCCTTGCTTTCCCTCTCTCTCTGTCCATCCCCACCCTAGTTCTCCCACCAGTCTTACTGTCTCCTACTATATTCTATCTCTGTCCCGCCCACTCCCCTGACATCTGAAGAAGATGTCTGAAGAAGAGTCTGGACCCGAAACATCATCCATTCCTTCTCTCCAGAGATGCTGTCTGTCCCGCTGAGTTACTCCATCCTTTTTTGTCTATCTTTGACACGAGTAGATAGAGTGATAAAGAAGGTGTGTGGTATGTTTGCTTTCATTGGCCAGGGTATTGAGTATATGTGTCAGGAAGACATGTTGTCACTTTATAGGATGTTGCTCAAGCCATATTTGGATTATTGTTTATTGTTCTGCCAATCCCATTACAGAGAGGCTTTGGAAAGTGTGCAGAATAGGTTTATCAGAATTCTACCAGGATTAGAGTGTATTAACTATAAGGAACGTCTGGACAAACGTGGATTGCTTTCTTTGGAACAGAGGTTGAGGGGAGATTTGAAGAAGTATATAAAATTATGGGAGGCATAGATGGGGTAGACAGTAGTAGCCTTCTTCCCAGAGTGGAACTGTCAAAGACAAGAGGGCATAGCTTTAAGGTGAGCAGGGCAAAGTTTAATGGAGATGTGCAGAGCAAGTTTTTTACACAGACAATAGTGTGTGCCTGGAACGAGCTGACAAGGGTAGGGGGTGGAAGCAGATACCATTGTACCTTTAATAGGCTTTTTAAAAAGACACATGGATATGGAAAGAAAGGAAAGATGTGGATCTTGTGCACAGACATTGTGAGCTGAAGGATCTGCTCCTGTGCTGTACTGTTCTATGTCCTTATTCTACATTCTCCACTATATCCAGTGTTCCTAAGAAGCTCCTGACTCTGATTGCAAAATAATCATTTGATGAGATATAAACTTGCTTTTTTATTTTATTCAAGAGCCATTCTGACACACTTGCAGTTTTTTTTCTTGGCACTTGTCATTTAAGTCTCGCCTCCTGATATGTAATGTAATTGCCCATCGTGGCCCAATTAAAACGACCCAGTTTTGTCTCATATATTACACAGCAGTAAATTCTTACGTATAGAAATCTCAATGTCAATTGCTACATTGATACTCAGCACACAGTATTTTTTTATTTCTGATCTTTTACTCGGCGCTACTTTCCTGCACTAATTCCATATCCCTCGATTCCATAATTATCTGCATATCTATTGATTTTTTTTGTTTAAGTATGCTCGGTGATTGATTCCCCAGTGCCCACTTGGGCCGTGAATTGCAAAGATTCACTGCTCCTTGCTTGAAGAAATTTCATTTAATATCGGCCCTCAATGGCTGATGCTTAATCTTGATATTGTGACCCATTTTCATAATTCTACCAGCTAATCGATGCAAGGTCCTTGCATTTGTGCTGTCAAGCCACATAAGAATCAATCAGATCATCTCTTATTCTTCTTAACTCAACAGAGCTCTGACCCACTGTACTGAACATCTGAATCACAATTCTGCCATCCCAGGAATCAATCACAGGGCTGCCAACTCTCACGCTTTGAGCGTGAGAATAACGCATTTCGACAAATTCTCACGCCCTCACGCTGATCTCAAATTTCTCACGCTCTGTTGTGAGAAATTCTGTGATCAACGAAAATTTCAAAACTCATAAACTGCATGGGCCGCGGGTGTTGGCGAGCCGGGGCTGAGGGAGGGATGGAAGCAGAAGTTGCGGCGGGGACAGATGCGGGGAGCCGGGGCTGGCGAGTGTTTGCGGGGCTGGCGAGTCGCTCGCTGCAGCTACGGCCATGGAGCAGCCCCAGTGCAAGAGTCCCGGGCCGTCGGAGGCGTCGAAAGCGTTGCGCCGCTGCCGTGAGAGTCTCTGTGCCGAAGGGGCAGAGACTCTCAAAGGGAGGGGGAGAGAGAGAGGGGAAGGAGACAGGGAGACAGTGGGGAGAGAGAGAGGGGGTGAGACAGAGGGCGAGAGAATGGGGAGAGAGAGGAGGGAGAGGGGAGAGGGGGAATAGAGAGAGGAGAGGGGGGAGAGTGCGGTGGGAGAGAGGGGGAAGAGAGAGAGGGGGTGAGAGGGATGGGAGGAAGTAATGGGGGAGAGAGGGGGGAGAAAGAGGGGGGAGAAAGGAAGAGAGAGCGGGGAGAGAGGGGAGAGAGAGAGGGTGGAGAGGGAGGAGAGAGGGGAGGAGAGAAGGGAGAGGGAGGGGGGAGAGAGAGGGGGAAGAGAGAGGGTGGTAAAAGAGAGAGGGGAAGAGGGAGAGAGGGAGGAAAGAGAAACGGGGGAAAGAGGGCGAGAGGGGGGCAAAGAGAAAGAGGAGATAGAGAGAGGAGAAAGAGAGGGGAGAGATGGTAGAGAGAGCAAGGGGAAGAGTGAGGTGGGAGGGAGATATGGGGGAGAGAGAGGGGGAGAGAGGGGGAGAGGATGAGAGAGAGAGAGGGGGAGAGAGATGGGGAGAGAGAGGGGGAGATAGAGAAGGAGGGAGAAAGAGAGAGGGGAGAGAGAGAGGGAGAGGGGGAAGAGAGGGGGAGAGAGGAGAGAGAGAGGGGGGGAGTGAGGGGGAGAGAGAGTTAAGGGAAAGAGAGGGGAGAGAGAGTTAGAGGAAAGAGTGGGGGAGAGAGAGAGGAGAGAGGGGGGAGAGGGGAGGGTGGAGAGAGAGAGGAGGCGAGAGAGAGGGGGGAGAGAGATGTGGGAGAGAGGGGGAAGAGAGAGAGGAGAGAGGAGGCGAGAGAGGGGGAGAGTGAGGTGAAGGGAGAGAGGGGGAAGAGAGAGAGGGAAGGGGAGAAAGAGGGGGGAGAGAGAGAGGGGGAGAGAGAATGGGGGAGAGAGAATGGAGAGAGAGGGGAAGAGAGGAGAGAGAGAGGGGGAGAGAGAGTGGGGGAGAGAGAGAGGGGGAGAGGGGAAGGGGGGAGATAGGGGGATTATAGCAGGGCTGCCAACTCCGATGCATTGAGCATGAGAATCACGCATTTTGCCAAATTCTCACACTGATCACAAATTTCTCACGCTGTGTCGTGAGAAATTCTGTGATCAACGAAAATTTCAAAACTAATATCAACTGCATGGGCCATGGGAGTTAGAAGCAGAAGCAGCGGCGGGGACAGGTGCGGACGGGGAGCGGGGATGGCGAGTGTTTGCTGGGCTGGCGAGTGTTTGCTGGGCTGGCGAGTCGCTCACTGCAACTCTGGCCATGGAGCAGCCTCTGTGCAAGAGTCCCGGGCTGTCGGAGGCGTTGGAAGCATTGCGCCGCTGCCGTGAGAGTCTCTGTGCCAAATTCGCCCAGGTGACCAGCATGGGTCAGGCTGCGGCTCGGTGCATCCTGGAGGACAACCAGTGGCTGCTGGAAGTAAGTACCAAGCACTGGGTAGAAACGGTGGAAGATAGTGGACTTCAAATGGGAGTGGTTGGAGAAAACTCCCTGCTTGCCTGCTAGATTTTCACTTACTGTAACTGCAGGAAACATGTTCCCCATGCTGGGGGAGTTCAGAACCAGGGTTCACAGTTTAAGAATAAAGGGTAGGCAAGTTAGGACTGAGATGAAGACAAACTTTCTTCACGCAGAGTTGTGAATATGTGGAATTCTCTGCCACAGAAGGCAGTGCAGGCCAATTCACTGGATGTTTTTAAGAGAGAGTTATATTTAGTTCTTGGGGCTAATGAAATCAAGGGATATGAGGAAAAAACCTGGAAAGAGGTACTGATTTTAGATGAATAGCCATGATCATATTGAATGGCAGTGCTGGCTCGAAGGGCCGAATGGCCTATTCCTGCACCTATTTTCTATGTTTCTATGCTTGAGTATATGGCAATAAAATTCAATCACTTGATTTTGAAGCATTCATGCATGGTGGAGGTATAATGTAGTCATAGAGTGATACAGTGTG
Source organism: Malacoraja senta (assembly GCA_038087875.1). Lineage (NCBI taxonomy): Eukaryota > Metazoa > Chordata > Chondrichthyes > Rajiformes > Rajidae > Malacoraja > Malacoraja senta. Next base: position 368,027,678 of record CM075977.1, read on the forward strand.
AAAACAGGCCCTTCTGCGCAACTTGCCCACACCCGCCAACATGTCCCAGCTACGCTACCTGCTTTTGGTCCAAAGCTGCCCTATCCATGTATCAGTCTAACTGTTTCTCAAATGTTGGGATGGTTCCTGCCTCAACTACCTCCTCTGGCAGCTTGTTCCATACACCCACCACCCTTTGTGTGAAAAAGTTACCTCTTAAAAATAATTCATACAAAAACATTGAAATCATACTTTTACAATGCACTAAAACATGATTTTAATACATCAAATTTCAAAAAAGTCCCTACCCTGGGAGGGGGGACACCCCACATCCACACCCTCTCCCCACTCGGTTGCTCCACTCCCTCACCGGGTACCCCCAAAGCCAGTGATCAATGATGGCTCAGCCTCCCCACTTTCAAAAACGCTCCATGGCCCCTGGTTCAGACGGAGAACACTGCCAGATGTGAGCAGGGAACTGAGGCCAGTTGTCCATGATGTCTGGATCCCAATGCTCAGCGCTTCATGTTTCGGAGTTGGCTAATATTATTGATTTGTAATTAGCCTGATTTGTAATTAGTTGACAGAACCTTAATTTATTAATCTGGAATATCCAGGGGGATGGGATAAGTGTAATATTAAAATGACATGCAAGGTGTCAGGCTGTCTGTCACAACATACAGCCCCAATAACCCATTATTTCCTTCAGTTAAATATTGGGAAGGTAGCACTATTGTCATTTGCCATTCAACTATTATGTTTGTTTAACTCACTGACTATTTCTAAACTCCCTCCCCCAATTCCTTTGACAGGTTGAATAGAAATGTCCCCAATCTCGTTGTTTTATTAATTGAACACATAGATGAACATCCTCAAGGAGTGTAATCAGATGGAAACTGATTCAGATGCGATATTTAAGAGCTTGTTCAAAGAAGGGGAATATTTTAAAGGAGTGACCGAGATACTTGCAGGGGAATGTGTGAGGAGATTATTATTTGTCTTTAGTTTTAGCTTGAACCAGGACATCTGAAGATTCAAAGTTTAATATAGTAATTGTACTGATACTGACCCCAACCAACCACGTGATGAATATCATCCATTCCGGAGGTTTGACTTTTATGATACCATTTAAAAGTCAACTGGAGTCAGAGTCAGGAGTAGTACCAGGTGTGCAGTGAGACCCAGGTTGGTCAACATGGGCCATGATTGATTATAATCTGATTTCCATACATGAATATACTGAGATCAGTCATGTGCTGCACGTGTTAATCAGAGCCTGGGCTCGACTGTGGAATGTAATTAGGAATGTAATTTAGTCTAACCTTATTCATAGCTAATCCAACTTAAAGCATATATATTGCATTCAAGTGTAAGTTAAAAGACTCGCTACAGTATGCACCATATTGCACAATTTCAAGCTGAAAAATGCAAAAGCCCCGTACCAATGAGAGGGGGGACACCCTCCTCTAATCCCCCCCCCCCCCCGGTCGCTACGCTCCCTTGGGCTTGGTCTCTCGCAATTTCTCACTCCCAACTCTCACCCAATGTTGGCAGCCCTGCAATCATGTGAATCTTTGCTCAACGTCCTGAATTACAACCATGTCCTTCCTCTGGTAGGAAGGCCAGACCTGTACATTATACTCCAGATAACACCAGAGTGTGGAACTGGTCCCTGAGGAAGATCTAGTGTCATCCACTACAATTGTTCCACTCTTTTAAAATCTCTTTTCCAATTGTAAATCTATGGAGATCTCTTACTTTGGTGTTTTTCCTCTGTGCTACCTGTGTACGTAGTTAGAGTCATAGAGTGATACAGTGTGGAAACAGGCCCTTCGGCCCAACTTGCCCACACAGGCCTACAATGTCCCAGCTACACCAGTCCCACTTGCTTGCGCTTGGTCCATATCCCTCTAAAACCTGTCCTATCCATGTACCTGTCTAACTGTTTCTTAAACGATGGGATAGTTCCAGCCTCAACTACCTCCTCTGGCAGCTTGTTCCATACACCCACCACCCTTTGTGTGAAAAAGTTACCCCTCGGATTCCTATTAAACCTTTCCTCCCTGAACCTATGGTCCTCAATTCCCCTACTCTGTGCAAGAGACTCGGTGCATCTACCCGATCTATTCCTCTCATGATTTTGTACACCTGTGTAATTACTTGATTGTACTCATGTACAGTATGATTTGCACACAACCAAATGTTTTCAATGTATCTTGGCACATGTGACAATAATGAAACAATACCAATATCAGGTATATTCTCATCAGGACAATGTGATATTAGTATTGTACACAAATCCTCTTCCAATTCAGACCAACAGACCATTTGTCTTCCTAATAGCTTCTTGTACTTACAGGATGACTTTCAGTAGTTGATGTGCAAAGACACACAAATACTTCTGAACATGGAACATAGAACAGTACAGCACAGGAACAGGCTCTATGGCCCCCAATGTCCGTGCCAAACATAAGTCCAAATTAAACTAATCTCCTCTGTCTGCACGTGATCCATATCCCTCCAACCCCTGCATATTCGTGCAACTAGCTAAAAGCCTCTCAAATGCCACTTTCAAATCTGCCTCCACCACTATCCCTGGCAATGTGTTCCAGGCAGCCATTACTCGCCATGTAAAATAATACCTGCCCCACATATCTCCTTTAAACTTTGCCTCTCTTACCTTTAAGCTATGCCCTCCTGCACTAAACATTATTTCCTTTATCCTGTATCTATACTCTGTGGACAGCTTGATTGTAGTTTTGCTGACTGGATAGCATGCAACAAAAAACATTTCACTCTACCTCCATACTCATGACAATGATAAAATAAACTACACTAATCCTTGACAGTTCCACCCTGGGAAAAAGATTCTGAATGTCTACCCTATCTATACCTCTCATAATTTAATGTACTTCCATCAGGTCTTCCCTCAACCTCCGACATTCCAGAATAAACAATCCAAGTTTGCCCAAACTCTCCTTATCGGTAATACCCTCTAATCTAGGCAGCATTTTACTAAACCTTTTATACTCCTTTCATACTTTGGCCAGTTAAGATACTCTGCCTGTCTATTATTTTTCAACCAAAGTGCATGACCTCACATGTTTCTACAGTACATTCCATCTACCATATCTTTGCAAATTTACTGATCCCTTTCATATTTTTAGTTTCGTTTTTTTTTTAGTTTTAGAGATGCAGCATGTAAACAGGCCCTTCGGCCCACCGAGTCCACGCCGATGACGATCACTCACTAACACTAATTCCACGTTATCTCAATTTCTCATCCACTTCTTACACACTCAAGACAATATTTGGAGAATCCAGTTAACTTACATCTTTGAGATTTGGGAGGAAACCGGAGCACCCAAAGGAAACCGGAGCACCCAAAGGAAACATTGACAGCTCTCAAGCTCAGGATCGAACCCAGGTCTCCGGCGCTGTGAGGCGTCAGGTCTACTAGTTGACATTCCTGACGCTTCCATGCATTTCTGAAGCTTCCCAGCATCTTCGTCATGGTTCACCTTACCACCCAGCTTTGTTTATAAATAAACAATGTAGACAGAGCAGGGGAAAAAATGATTCACTGGAATTTAGAAGGATGATAGGGTATCTTATAGAAACATATATAATTGTTAAGGGATTGGACACGCTAGATGCAGGAAACATGTTCCTGATATTGGCGGAGTCCAGAACCAGGGGCCACAGTTTAAGAATATGGGATAGGCCATTTAGAATTGAGATGAGGAAAAACTTTTTCACGCAGAGAGTTGTGAATTTGTGTAATTCTCTGCCACAGACGGGAGTAGAGGCCGATTCACTGGATGCATTTAAAAGAGAGTTAGATAGAGCTCTCAGTGCTAGCGGAGTCAGGGGATATGGGGAGAAGGCAGGAACGGGGTACTGATTGGGGATGATCAGCCATGATCACAATGAATGGCGGTGCTGGCTCGAAGGGCTGAATGGCCTACTCCTGCACCTATTGTTTATTTATCTATGATCCTGACAGCTTTTAGAGTGACACTCAAGAGACTTGATTGGCTCGGTTTCAATGTTCCAGTGAAATTGATATTATTTTTTCTCAGCGAAATACAGGCAAGAGAAGTGTGGAATAGATCCTGACATGTTTGCTGACAATTTAGCCACAGGGCATCAAGACTGAGCTGAAAGCTAAGCCAGATGTTTTCCCCATCTAATGTTGAAACTTACATCAGGAATCAGATTGTTTTCAGGCTGTCAGATTAATCATGTCCCAAACATTGATCAGCCAGCTGTGCATGCACAGTTAGTGCACACAAACCATCCTCCCTTCGATTGAGTCCATTCATATCTCACGCTGCCTCGGCAAGGCCAGCACCAAAATCATGGATGAGTCACACCCTGGCCACCCCTTCTACTCCCCTCTCCCATTGGTCAAAAGGTATAGAAGTTTGAAAACGCACATCTCCAGATTCAGGGACAGTTTCTTCCCAGCTGCCACCAGACAACCGAACCTTCCTACCATAACTAGAGAGCAGTCCTGAACTGCTATCCACCTCATTTGGAGACCCTTGGACTATCCTTGATCGGACTTTACTGGCTTTACCTTGCACTAAACAAAATTCTCTCATCATATATCTGTACACTGTGAATGTCTTGATTGTAATCATGTATTGTCTTTCTGCTGACTGGTGAGCATGCAACAAACGCTTTTCACTGTACCTCAGTACACATGACAAAAAACTAAACTAAACCAGCGGAACCAGTGCTCTTCCAGTGTGTACAGCTTTGTGCTACACTCGTAGTACCTTTTCCACAGGACTGTTCCCAGGGTCTGTTAGTGTTGCATCCCACACCAACAGCTATCTTTATCATTAAATTAATCTTGTTGCTGATTGCTCTTCTTAAATTTTGAACTGAAATTTAATTCTGCTTTTTTTTCCCTGCAGCGTGGGTTTTTCCGTCTGCACAGTGACGACTATTTTATCGAACCGATACACCGTCACCCACAAGACAAAGAAAAGCCACAGCTACATATTATTTACAAGAGGCAAGTTTCTCAACGTTCTCGCAGACAGCACCATGAATTCACTCCTGGGATCTCGGGGACTTGTGGAATACAAGGTATAGTAACAGCTGATGTGCACAATTTTATGAGGTGGGCGATAATTAGAGGAAAGGAATTCAAATATTATAACTGCATTATAACGTCCTGCTTGCCAATGGTAAGAAAGAGGATGAGGCAATGTTTTCACTTGAGGTCCAAACATTATTCAGATGGATTCAGTCCATTTATTTTCCCACCTGGATTTGATTGGTACTTTATTTTCCGCTACTCATTAGAGAAGCCTAATAGACAATAGGAAGTGTAGATGCTGGTTCACAATAAAAGAGACAAAGTGTAGAGTAACTCGGCGAGTCAGGCAACGTCTCTGGCAGACATGGATAGGCAACGTTTCAAGCCGGTCTCCAGACTGATTGTATTAGATGAGGAGAAAGCTGGAAAACAGGTGCATGTGGGACAAACTCTGGCAGGTGATGTGGATACAGGTGAAGGGGGATTTGATTGGAATATAGGTGGACCTAGGCCAGAGATGAAAAGGCGACAAAAGGCTGTGAGGCAAGGAGAAAAGAGAAGGGAAATGTGGCGCTGTTGGAAGAGATATAGATGGAAGGGAAGGGGCAGAGGAGTGGGGGAAGAATGGAAGAGAAAGGGGGCCTGGGATAGTGGGAGAAATGGGTGCACATCCTGGTGGGGCACAGCGAAGAGAGAGAGAGGTAAAAGCAGGAGGATTTCTTCAACATATTTGGCAGTCCAGTGACAATATCAAACACTTATTACAAGCTAGTTGCTCTCACCGCTGTTTATAGTGACCTCTGAGCATGGTAGCAGCAGCACACACACATGTAGTTCAGCAAAACAGCTTCAGATTTCATGCAAAATACTGAGGGAGGTGCTGGTCAGATTTTGCAACTTGAGTTTATTCTTCATATCAATTGATTTTCTCGGCTGATTTCATTTTTATCTGCTTCTAAGCAGAAAATGTAACTACTGTTGTTTTAGCATGTCAAATTGTTTGTACTGTAGATCTTCTTCTTCTTCTTCGAGTCCGTTGCAATCTCAGATGTCGTTCTGCCAGTGTCTGGCGCAGGTCACAGCTGGAAATGGAAATGGAAATAATACTGTAGATGGAAATGATTGATCAGGCGTGTTCAGTACATTTGCAGCTTGAGTTGATTTTCGAAGTGGAATTTAATGTTACTGACACCCATGCAATAGAGGCAAAGAGGTGAAAAGCAGAGAAAACAAGGAGGTACAACATGCAAATTGCAATGGATATAAGAAAGAAGGAAATAATTTAGATCATTGCACTGATAAAGGTAGAAAGAAAAGAGATTCTAGCTAAATTTAGGGAGGCCTTTGATAAGGTTCCCACATGCTAGGCTGCTGTATAAGGTGAGGTCACATGGGATCCAGGGAGAGTTAGCGAACTGGAAACAGAATTGGCTTCGTGGAAGGACGCATAAGGTGATGGTGGATGGTTCTTTTTCAGACTGAAGGTGACTAATGATGTAGATAGTGACTATCTACTTGTGAAGGGATTACAAGTAGATAGGATGATAAGGCTTTTGGTACATTTTGGTACATTGGCCTTCATCAGTCAGGGTGTGGACTATAGATTTTGGGATGTTATGTTAGTCATACAGGACATTGGTAAGGCCACATTTGGAGGAATGCATCCAGTTTGGTCACCCGGCTCCAGGAATGATGTAGGCCTTCCTGTCCCCTGTCCCCTGTCTCCATCAAGGGTGTGGATGTGCAGTTTCCAAGGAGTACAAGTACCTCGGAGTTTACCTGGACAATAAATTAGACTGGTCCAGGAACCCTGAGGCACTGTATAAGAAAGGACAGAGCCATCTATACTTTCTGAGGATGCTCCACTCTTTCAACATCTGCAGTAAGATACTGCAGATGTTCTACCAATCGTTGGTGGCCAGTGCCATCTTCTTCGCTGACGTGTGCTGGGGTAGCAAGGCAAAGGGCGTGGATGGCAACAGAATTAGCAAGCTCATCAGGAAGGCTGGCTCCGTTCTGGGGGTGCAGTTGGATTCAGTCTCGGAGATGGTCTTGGAGGGAAGGATGGTCCTCAAACTGTGAAGCATCTTACACAATACAGCTCACCCCCTCCATGACACACTGGTCAACCTGAGGAGCACCTTCAGCAATAGACTGGTTCCACTGCGATGCCACGGGAGATCCCTTTTCCCTGTGGCTATGAATTTTGTACAATTCCTCCCCCTTCTGTCGTTGGGTAGACTGACTCCCCTTCTCCCACCCCCTCCCCAATCTTTGCACATTCCCCATCCTGGACTTTCTACTCATCACTTTAATTTCATGTTTCATGTATCTTGTTGTGTTTCATGACTGGTGGCAGACTATCCTATCGTAATTAAGCTGGAAAATATGCAGAGAAGACATATGAGGATGTTGCCAGGATGAGGAGCTGAGCTATAGCGAGAGGTTGGGCAGGTTAGGGCTTTATTCCTTGGCGGCAGGCGTATAAAATCATGAGGGGAATGGACAGGGTAAATGCATAGTTTTTTACTAAGGGTAGTGGTATTAAAACCCAGATAACATGGGTTTAAGATGAGAGGGTCAACATTTAATAGGAACCAGAGGGGCAAGTGTTCACTCAGAGGGTGGTGGGTATATGAGCTGCCAGAGAACATAGTTTGCAGCAGCATTTAAAAGACACTTGGACAGGTATGTTATATAGGGAAATGGACCAAATGCTGGCAAATGGGACTAGTTTAGATGAGGCATCCTAGTCAGCATGGGCTGAAGGGCCTTTTTCCGTACTCTATGACTATGACAGTAAGAGAGCAAGATGTTTGGTCCAGAAAGATTGCAATTGGTCAAGGAGACTATTTAAGGATCTGTGTCAGTGGATTTCCAAATGTAAATGTTTAAAAGATGGATTAGAACATCCAGAAAACAACTATCGCCACAAGAAATATTAAAACCATTATAACATTTTCTAACTGATCAAATAATGAAACAACTTAGGATGGGCCCAATCATGCCTTTGTTTGGGGTTCTTGAGGTTAATACAGGTTCATGATAGTGTTTGCATATGGGTACCCTGGTCAGATACTATATTGAGAAAGAGATTAATGGTCAAATACCTAACGTCCACCAGAAACAAGTGGAGCAGGCACCTAATGGCACCAGTCAACCTGCCACACAAAATACACATCATCACTGCTACTTTAAAGAAACTTACTTCAATTGAAGCCAGCTCTTAACGTCACACAGCTGAACATAATATTGAGCACAAAGAAAAACACCTCTCCCGGCCCACCAACTTGTACTCAGCTACATTCAGCTCAGACACTAGTTGATGCATGTCAACACGTTCGTGATGATTTTCTTGAAATTGTTGTTTCATGTTTCAGAGGTTTATAGAGAACACTTGCAGATGCTGGATTATCTTTCCATAACTGTAAGCCTTCTGCAAAATAATTGCTCGGAGACATGTGAATACTAGTCAGTGCAGCCTCCTTAATGTTGAATGTATTTGGATCCATAGAGTTCATGCAGATCAGCGTAAGCTGTTAAGATGATTGAACGTCAGGGGTGATATGCGTGCCAGAGGTTATGGGGAGAAGGCAGGAGAATGGGGTTAGGAGGGAGAGATAGATCAGCCATGATTGAATGTCAGAGTAGACTTGATGGGCTGAATGGCCTAATTCTGCTCCTATTAACATGATCTTATGACGAGAAGGGGTAGGAAGACCTCTCAGCAGTGGGTGGTCAACTAAGAGTATTCAGCGAGCAAGCCTCTAACGTGAAATTTGGCAATGTCCAACTTTGATATCCTGTGCATTGGAAGGTCACTAAAATTTGCTCTTTGTAGCCACAAGCACAAACCTCAAAGACAAGACGGATATTGTTTGGTTGTGAGAGGATGGTTAAGATGCATGTCAACTCTATCCTTCATAAGTCTGTGTGCTCAATCCACTGCGCTACTCCCTCCATCCCCATAATTGTGTTGATAGACACCGTGTCTTTAAATTCAACACTGTTGTTGGATGAAAAATGGGTAACGATGAGTCAGATTGCAGGAGGGATAATCTGGTTGAATGAAACCAGAACACCAATCTTGCTTTAAACATAAGTAAAACCAAGGAGCTGATTGTTAATATCAGGAAGAGAAATCCAAGTATCCGAGCCTGTCTTCATCGCCAGGATGGCAGTGGAGAGAGTTACCGGGCATTCATAGCTATGAAGATCTGTCCTGGAACAAGCATGTTGATGTAATCATAAAGAAAGCACACCCAAGCCAATACTTTCTTAGAAGATTGAGGAGATTAGGTTTGTTGCCGAATACTCTATACTCTGGGTTTGCAAAGTTTGAGAATGACACTGACTGAATGCACCTTACTTTGCATTTACTTCTTGGTAGCTTTGTATTCTTGATCCAAAAGTGATTCTGCTCTAGTTGCGTGACAACAAGCAGTGTATCATGAAGATCATTGCCCAATATTTTGACACCAGTCACGATTCATTTATTCTGTGGTGGTCCTGTTTGCCAGCAATCACATCAGAACCAAAGGTAGCAACTGGGTAGTATTGGCTTTCCATGGATGCCATGACTCATGACTCCTGCTTGCTCCCTACACATGTGCAACAGATATACTGTCTTGCTGTCCTAAGTTCAATAGATCAGTCCACAGGGGTGATTATTCTGCCTAGATTGTTCTGTAGCAATCTTGCAGCGCTTATCTGATTGAGTGTCGTGTTTTCTCTTGATATGTTGGGTGTTGCCCAAACTTAATAGCTATTCATACTGCCTTTCAATTAAGGGAGGAAGGAAGGAAGGCAGCAACCTAGATGATCTTTTCTTGTGTCTGGGCTGTAAATAAGGAACGATGAACAAGGAAAATAATTCAAATACTATTTTCCATTCACCAACAATCTCATCTCTCTTTACTTTACTTTAGTCATTGAGAGTCGCATAATTGTATTGCAGTCAGAAACAGGTGAATTGATCATGGGGAACAAGGACATGGCAGACCAATTGAATAACTACTTTGGTTCTGTCTTCACTAAGGAAGACTTAATTAATCTGCTGGAAATAGCAGGGGACCGGGGGTCAAATGAGATGGAGGAACTGAGTGAAATCCAGGTTAGCCGGGAAGTGGTGTTAGGTAAATTGAATGGATTAAAGGCCGATAAATCCCCAGGGCCAGATAGGCTGCATCCCAGAGTACTTAAGGAACTAGCCCCAGAAATAGTGGATGCATTAGTGATAATTTTTCAAAACTCTTTAGATTCTGGAGTAGTTCCTGAGGATTGGAGGGTAGCTAATGTAACCCCACTTTTTAAAAAGGGAAGGAGAGAGAAAACGGGGAATTAGAGACCAGTTAGTCTAACATCGGTAGTGGGGAAACTGCAAGAGTCAGTTATTAAAGATGGGATAGCAGCACATTTGGAAAATGGTGAAATCATTGGACAAAGTCAGCATGGATTTATGAAAGGTAAATCATGTCTGACGAATCTTATAGGATTTTTCGAGGATGTAACTAGTAGAGTGAATAAGGGAGAACCAGCGGATGTGTTATATCTGGACTTTCAGAAGGCTTTCGACAAGGTCCCACATAAGAGATTAATATACAAACTTATAGCACACGGTATTGGGGGTTCAGTATTGATGTGGATAGAGAACTGGCTGGCAGACAGGAAGCAAAGAGTAGGAGTAAACGGGTCCTTTTCAGAATGGCAGGCAGTGACTAGTGGGGTACCGCAAGGCTCAGTGCTGGGACCCCAGCTATTTACAATATATATTAATGATTTGGACGAGGGAATTGAATGCAACATCTCCAAGTTTGTGGATGATACGAAGCTGGGGGGCAGAATTAGCTGTGAGGAGAGTGCAAGGAGCTGCAGGACTCGCTAGAATTTAGAAGATTGAGGGGGCATCTTATAGAAACTTACAAAATTCTTAAGGGGTTGGACAGGCTAGATGCAGGAAGATTGTTCCCGATGTTGGGGAAGTCCAGAACAAGGGGTCACAGTTTAAGGATAAAGGGGAAATCTTTTAGGACTGAGATGAGAAAAACATTTTTCACACAGAGAGTGGTGAATCTCTGGAATTCTCTGCCACAGAATGTAGTTGAGGCCAGTTCATTGGCAGTTAAGAGGGAGTTAGATGTGGCCCATTGTGGCTAAAGGGATCAGGGGGTATGGAGAGAAAGCAGGTACAGGATACTGAGTTGGATGATCAGCCATGATCATATTGAATGGCGGTGCAGGCTCGAAGTGCCGAATGGCCTACTCCTGCACCTATTTTCTATGTTTCTATGTTTCTATGTAGTGATCTGCCCATTCATCTTTTACTGATCCCCATTCATCCTGTATGATCCCCTCATGCATCCTGTACTGATCCCCTCGTTCATCCCATACTGATCCCCCATTCATCCTATACTGATCCCCTCATTCATCCTGTAGTGATCCCCCATTCATCCTGCACAGACCCTCCGATCCACACTGTCCTGACCCCCCCCCCATTCATCCTGTACTGATCCTCCCCCCATTCATCCTGTACTGATCCCCCCCATTCAAGAAGAATGGGGGGAACAGTCTGAAGAATGGTCTCGACCCGAAACTGGCCCCCCATTCATCCTGTACTGATCCCCCCCCCATCCATCCCGTCAAGAACCCCCCATTCAACACCACTGACATCCCCCGTGCTCTCCCCTCACAATTGTACATACTCTAACCAACACGTACTAATTCACCTTCCTCAATCCATCCATTCTGCACCGATTGCCTTCTCAACCCCCTCCCACCCTGCCATCTATCCACCCCGCATTGATTCACACCCCCCCCCCTCCCTGAACCTATTGTGCTTCATGGTCTTCAGAGCGAACATTGACCGTGTTTGATAACGGAATGCAATCAAATGTGTTTTAATTCCCAATGTTATTATTTGTTTTGACACCTTTAAACATATTACCAAAAGAACATTTGCTGCAGTTATGTACTTTGGCCATCTCTTATCACGCAAGTGTAATGTTTAACCTGTCAGATGGATATAGTCGGTTTTAACAGCTATTATCATAAAATGCCTTTAGAAATTTCCTTGCAACCTGTATATTTTGTTATGGATAAATTATGTGGGAAGCGAGAGTGTTTCTGTACCAATAGCAATAACGACCCATGCTAAGGCCATGTCATGATAATTTTCGGTCTTTCACAGAGAACATGCTTGCATCAATCTGTAGTGTGCATGGTTAAGCATATATGTTACCATGGTCCAGGATTTATTGACACAGGTTGATCATATGCTAAATAATCCAACCACATTTTTGTTTGGAAGTGGAAAGAACTAATAGAAATTGCATTAATTGCAATGTGTAAAAAGAGTTGAGATATTGTATTATAATTTTGCTGCATGTCATTGTGGTATATATCATGTCTTGATTGGTGAATATGTTTAGTTTGTGAGTTATTTGAAGCAGAAATAATATGTGAATGTAGAAAAAAATGCTGGAGAAACTCAGCGGATGCGGCAGCATCTATGGAACGAAGGAAATAGGCAACGTTTTGGGCCAAAACCCTTCTCCAGACTGATGGGTTTTGGCCTGAAACGTTGCCTATTTCCTTCGCTCCATAGATGCTGCTGCACCCGCTGAGTTTCTCCAGCACTTTTGTCTACCTTCGATTTTCCAGCTTCTGCAGTTCCTTGAACATAATATGTGAATGCTTCATTGAGCATAATTCTGACTGGTAACTACGCACTTCATCCGAGCACATTATCACTCGCGTCATGCAAACCGTCTTAAATGACCACCTGAACTGTCATTTAGCAACCTAAAAAGATGTCAAGGTTGCCCAGCTGGCAACAGAGAAAAAAAGTTAAGTGAGTGCCCTGACACACTTTTTTTGCACTAGTATTGGGGCTATTAGTTTATTGGATTATTTGTTTATTATATGCTATCATTGAGTATAGCATTTACAAGTCAGCTATGCGGCTGCAAGGAAGAATTTCATTGTTCTGTATTGGTAGATATTACAATTGAACACATTTGACGACTCTTGACGTGATTACACTTCAGAAATGATACATTGGCTGCAAAGTTCTTTGGGATATTCTTATTTTGATGAAACAATTAAATAAATGTGCTTCCTCTATGTCAAAACAATAGACAATAGACAATAGGTGCAGGAGTAGGCCATTCGGCCCTTCGAGGCAGCACCGCCATTCAATGTGATCATGGCTGATCATCCCCAATCAGTACCCCATTCCTGCCTTCTCCCCATATCGCCTGACTCCATTATTTTTAAGAGCCCTATCTAGCTCTCTCTTGAAATCATCCAGAGAACCCGCTTCCACCGCCCTCTGAGGCAGAGAATTCCACAGACTCACCACTCTCTGTGAGAAAAAGTGTTTCGTCGTCTCCGTTCTAAATGGCTTACTCCTTATTCTTAAACTGTGGCCCCTGGTTCTGGACTCCCCCATCATCGGGAACATGTTTCCTGCCTCTAGTGTGTCCAAACCCTTAACAATCTTATAAGTTTCAATGAGATCCCCTTCTAAACTCCAGAATGTACAAGCCCAGCTGCTCCATTCTCTCAGCATATGACAGTCCCGCCATCCCGGGAATTAACCTTGTAAACCTACGCTGCACACCCTCAATAGCAAGAATGTCCTTCCTCATATTACGGGACCAAAACAGCACACAATACTCTAGGTGTGGTCTCACTGGGGCTCTGTACAACTGCAGAAGGACCTCTTTGCTCCTATATTCGATTCCTCTTGTTTTTTTTTGTTTTTTTTGAAAATATTTTTTATTGGAGATAAGTACACAACCTATTAATATCATTACCAGTCTTACATTTTTGAATTGATAATATTGTCAATTATTATTACATTGTCTCCAATACCTTTTGCCTTTTTTTTGTTTTTTTTAAACTAGATAGAACTAAAAAGATAGATGAAGTAAAGAAAGAAAAGAGAGAGAAGAAAAGAGAGAGAAAGAAAAGGAAAAAAAAAAGAAAAAAAAAAAAAGATAGTTGAAGAAGAATGGAAAAATGTATTAAAATAAAAAACATCATTCGAGATATATTCGTACATTTCAGAGTATAGCATTTCATCCATTCTTTAGCCCGAGTGTTAGTCAAGTTCCTGTGCTGAACCATTCTGACCTCTTGTTATAAAGGCCAACATGCCAATCGCTTTCTTCACTGCCTGCTGTACCTGAATGCGTACTTTCATAGACTGATGTACGAGGACCCCCCAGATTCCATTGTACTTCCCCTTTTCTCAACTTGACGCCATTTACATAGTAATCTACCTTCCTGTTTTTGCTACCAAAGTGGATAACCTCACATTTATCCGCATTAAACTTCATCTGCCATGCATCTGCCTCCTCCCACAACCTGTCGAAGTCACCCTGCATTCTCATAGCATCCTCCTCACAGTTCACACTGCCACCCAGCTTTGTGTCATCAGCAAATTTGCTAATGTTACTTTGAATCCCTTCATCCAAATCATTGATGTATATTGTAAATATCTGCGGTCCCAGCACCGAGCCTTGCGGTACCCCACTAGTCATTGCCTGCCATTCTGAAAGGGACCCGTTAATCCCTACTCTTTGTTTCCTGTCTGCCAACCACTTCTCTATCCATGTCAGCACTCTATCCCCAATACCATGTGCCCTAATTTTGCCCACTAATCTCCTATGTGGGACCTTATCCAATGCTTTCTGAAAGTCCAGGTACACCACATCCACTGGCTCTCCCTTGTCCATTTTCCTAGTTACATCTTCCAAAACCGAAGAAAAAGATTGCAGGATAAAAACACAAATGGAGCATTGTATTGTCTATAGAGTTGCAAAGTAGGTTAAAAGTGAAGGCACTTGATGCTGAAGTATAAATTAATTAGATGATTAGAAGAGGTACCGAAAGGTGCATCACGAATAAATAGGTAACTGAGGTTAATTACAAAAGGATGATGAAAGGATTTATTTTGTTTTTAAATTGCTTCCATTCTTACACAATAAATTATTCATCCTTTAGGTAATTAAAACTGAATATAATTTACTGCCCTTCACAGCTTTTGCTGAACATTTAAAATATTGTGGTCTTGCCACAACACATAATTGCATTATTATAATCATTGCTCAACATAGTGCAATGGAGCAGTTCGCAATAATATCAGCAGTAAGGGTTAAGTATGTTTTGGTATTACATTGCATTAGATGATTGTTTGATTGCATGGCCAGCTACTTAAATGGAAAATTGTGAAACAGTAAATTCTGGGAATATTTTTTATTATTAGTCATTTCAAAACATGCTACTAAATTTAACTGGGATAGATGACTAATTTTAAAAGCAACTGGCAAGCGTCTTTTGGAGGAGAAACATTTAAGGAATGAGTATGTAGTGTTCAAACATGTTCATGTTTTTACTCATATGATAAATCTATGCCTGGCTGTTGCTAACTCGCCCTTGGTTTTTCCCCTGTGATGAGTGATGGCATAAAACTGTGTTTGGAGAGGAAGCTGGAATCCTTCAAAATCATTGTAAGAATGCATGCTGAAGATCTAAATTCAGCTCTTGGAGTTAGTGCAGTTAGAACGTGTTACTATGTTTGTGTTGCTGCATATATTGAAGTGGTCCTGAAATGTGTTGGGATTTCCAGTTTAGTTAAGTTTATTGTTGTCATGTTCATCGACAGTGCACACATAAAGGAGAAAGTATACAACATTTACTGCAAGGATATAATGACATTGAAAAACGAGTGGAACGTTTGTAATGAATGATTGCGGATCCTCTTCTCGGATTGGCAGGCAAAAAGTCACCATGCTCGGGCGCCATCTTGGATCAAGTGCTGAAAATGTTTTATTTTTTTTCCGCAGTGGGACCAAATGCCCAATATTTTACTGTTAGTTTGGGTGCAGGCCATCCCAGCTGGATAGTGAAAGTGTCGTGGGCCACCTGTGTTAGGTCCTGCATTTCCTATGTACTGTATAATAACAGTCAGTCATGAGCGGGATGTTTGCATTCTTCACTTGCGCATGACAACCCATGCACAATCCGGGATTAACATTCCCTGAAGATAGACACAAAATGTTGGAGTAACTCAGCGGGTTAGGCAGCATCTCTGGAGAAAAGGAATAGGTGACATTTCGGTTCGAGACCCTTCCCCAAACTCGAAACGTCACATATTTAGGGTCTCAACCCAAAACATCACCTATTGAGTATGGGAACTCAGGTAGCCCCAGCATTCCCTCTCTCTCTCAATCCCTCCCCCACCCAAGTCACACTAGTTTCTCATTTCACCCTACAAATAGCTTACAAAGGCCTTTTTCCTTTATCATTGTTCCTTTCTTGCTTATCTTTCATTCATTGTTCTTTATCTCTCCACATCACCGTCTATATCTCTCATTTCCCTTATCCCTAACCAGTCTGAAGAAGGGTCTTGACTGAAACATCACCCATTCCTTCTCTCCAGAGATGCTGCCTGTCCCGCTGTTACTCCAGCTTTTTGTGCCTATGGAAGGTAAAGAAAGTTGTTTAAAAAAACCAAATGGTATCTTGGGCTTCATAAATACAGAGAAAGGGTAAAAAAATGTCATGGTGAACCCTAATCAATCACTGGCTTGATTTATTTTAAACAAGCATTACCAATATTCCTTTATTAAGACATAGTATAGTCTGTACCATGGTACACAAAAATGCTGGAGAAACTCAGCGGGTGCAGCAGCATCTATGGAGCAAAGGAAATAGGCAACGTTTCGGGCCGAAACGTTGCCTATTTCCATCGCTCCATAGATGCTGCTGCACCCGCTGAGTTTATCCAGCATTTTTGTGTACCTTTGATTTTCCAGCATCTGCAGTTCCTTCTTAAACACATAGTCTGTACCATGTTGTGCTGAGCGGGAGCCCCTGCATTGTCTGTTGAACTCTAATTGACTTGAGTGCTGCCGTTTAAATATATCTTCATCATACTTCATTATATATATCTCTGCAAATAATTTTAATTGTATCTGTTTCCAATATAAAAGCTAATGTAATTGTCTAGTTTATGGGAATAGTCAGGGTAATGAGTTGACAAGCGTTTCCATCCATGCTCTCTTATTTTCCTTATGAATAGATTAACAATAGATTGTTACTGGAGATTTGAAATGTGAATATTGACAGACTGCTTATGCCACTAAAACTTTACAATTATACAACTAATTGGATTCCTCTCTATCTAGCTGCTGTTCATTAACGTATCATACTAAATATGTCCTCCAGTCTCAGGACAAATTAATCTCAGAACATTTTAAAAATATCCAGAATTGTGTCCTTGCAGTTATTGGAAATTGTCAGTTGAGTCAGTCTGGAATGATTTAGGTGGAGCAGCCAGTGCAGATAAAAAACAGTCATGGAAAGATATCTTTCAATTTTCACCACAGTAGGAAACAAGTCATGCTCAAATCCGAGGGGCTGTCAAGGAGTCATGGCATAGATGTAACAGAGATGAGGAGTATAAGAGGAAGAGTTTTTTTCAGCTTAGAGACACAGCCAGCCAACGATCACCTGTACACCAGTTCTATCGTACATGCTAAGGACAATTTACAGAAGCCAATTAACCTACTAACTTGCACGTTTTTGGAATGTGGGAGGAAACCGGAGTACAGGAAGAAAACCCATGCAGTCACTGGGAGAACGTGCAAATGCTGTACTGTACAGACAGCACCACAGTGAGTGTCGCACCCAGGTCTCTGGCACCATAAGGCAACAGTTCTACCGCTGCACCACTGTGCAGTACAATCATGACAGATGAGTGAAAGATTGGTTTAAGATGAGTGTCTTGAAAGGGAACAACAATGGCGAGTGCAGCAGATAGTAGATCCATAGCAGGATCTACTATCCTGAGCCGGTATTGCCAGTCCCTCATCATCCTTAGGTCAAGATTCTGAAACTCCCTTTCCAATATCACTGAGGTAGAACCTTCACCGGAAGGACTGCAGGCACTCAAGGTGGTGACTCACCTCCAGCTTCTCGATGACAATCACAGAAGGCCAATAACTAAAGGGGAGGTGTTGCCTTCCTGAAGGGTGAGGACAGAACTGCAGTGCTTAGAGAAGATATTATTGATGGAATTATCCAGTGAGCCAATAGGGGTAGAAACAGGAAGGGAATAATCACTTTGATGCAACTTTATTTTAATTCCCCCATTGGTCAGCAGGAATTCGAGGAGTAGATGCGTAGGAAGATTGCAGATAGATGTAAGAATAATAAGGTAATATCAGCGTGATTTTTCAACTTCCCTAAAATTGGCTGGGTCCCCCATAGTGTTAAGGGCTTGGATGAGATGGAATTTATTAAATGAAATTCCTCGTATGTTGCAAAAAATACTTGGCTAATAAAGTATTATTGTATTGTATCCCTTAAAGCTTCCTTAATTAATAAATGGTAGGCCCTGCTACAGAGTATGCACCACTGGACCTCGTCTTGGAGAAGGAGGTCAGGCAAACTACTGAAGTGTCAGTGGGGGAGCACTTTGGGACAGTAAGATCAAGACTAATCCAAACTTTAGCCTCAACCACTTAGTTGTTTAATCCCCATTGGTCTTCATTTTCCAATGGTCCAAAAATATATCTCCTCCTTGAATTTGTCCAGTGTTTCAACACCCACAAGCAATAGGAAAAGAGAATTCTATAGATTCAGAACTTCTGAGATGAGGAATTGCTTTTGATATCATTCTTGTGATGCCTAATCCTGAGACTGTATCTTCCAGTTCTAGAAATTATCAAATTTGATTAATGAAACCCACATGGGCCAAAAGCTGCAGGTATTCAAATATGTTTCATGGGTGATGCATTTAGAGAAGTTCTAATTGGTTGGACGGGGGTTTTACACAATGGAAGAATTATGGAATTAAAAATATGGGACAACTTTACAAGGAAGGCACTTTTCTGACATTTCAGGAGTTGCAACAGACTTATGGACTTCGAGGAAATGATTATTTCAGATATCTTCAACTTAGAGATTATGTAAAATCGAATACTCAAAATTTTCGAATTAGAAATTCAGAAATTCTTGATGAATGTTGGAACAAACATCCTAATACAGAAAAATTAATATCTTATATATATAATATCTTATTAGACAGTGACATTCCATCGACGGACTTACACAGACAAACATGGGAAAAAGAATTAAATCAAATAATAACGAAAGATACTTGGGAAGAAAGTTTGCAACACATACATCAATGTTCATTAAACGCCAGACATTCTCTAATACAATTTAAAGTAATACATAGGTTACATTATTCAAAAACAAAACTACATAAAATTTTTCAACATATCTCACCTATATGTGATAAATGTCAACATTTAGAAGCTACCTTATCTCATATGTTTGCAAACTGTATAAAAATTAAAAAATTCTGGGTAAATATTTTCAGTATAATATCTAACACAATTGGACCCAGATCCAAAATTAATAATACTTGGAATATTAGAATTAAATCAAACATTTAGAACAACACAAAGAAACTTTATTGATTATAGTTTAATAACAGGAAAAAAATTAATTCTAAAATTTTGGAAAGGCCCTACGACCCCCACAATCAAAATGTGGATTATAGAAATGACGGAGACCTTAAACGTGGAAAGAATCAGATTCTCCCTGTTGGACAAACAGGAATTATTCGTTGGAACATGGTCTCCTTTTATTGATTACTTAAAGGGTCAGAACAGTTCAGCACAGGAACCTGACTAGCACCCGGGCTAAAGAATGGATGAAATGCTATATTTAGAAATGTACGAATATATCTCGAATGAAGTTTTTTATTTTAATACATTTTTCCATTCTTGTTTAACTATCTTTTTTTTTTTTTTTTTTTTTCTTCTCTTTCTTTTCTTTCTTTACTTCATCTTTCTCTTTAGTTCTATTTAGTTTTTTTTTAAAAAGGGCAAAAGGTATTGGAGACAATGTAATAATAATTGACAATATTATCAATTTAAAAATGTAAGACTGTAATGATGTAACTAGAAGGTACACAAAAATGCTGGAGAAACTCAGCGGGTGCAGCAGCATCTATGGAGCGAAGGAAATAGGTAACGTTTCGGGCCGAAACCCTTCTTCTTTCGGCCCGAAACGTTACCTATTTCCTTCGCTCCATAGATGCTGCTGCACCCGCTGAGTTTCTCCAGCATTTTTGTGTACCTTCGATTTTCCAGCATCTGCAGTTCCTTCTTTAACACAATGATGTAACTAGGTTGTGTACGTATCTCCAATAAAAAAATATTTAAAAAAAAATAAAAAAATAGAGAAGTTCTAATTCAAAAAGAAGATAGAGAAACAATTTGTGCCTAGAACTGTAAACGTATGCTCGTTTGAAGACTGCACTGTTTGTCCATTATGATTACCATGGTCTACTGTTTCAATGTCTCAACAGTATTTTAGAATGTAGCACAGCACGGGCATATGCCCTTTGGCCCACAATATCTGTACAGAACATGATGCCTACTTCAACTAAATCCTTCTGCCTGTATGTGCTCCATATTCCTGAATTCCCTGCGTATTTATGTGCCTGGCTAAAAGCCTGTTAAACGGCAATAAACACCACTATTGTATCTGCTACCACCCAAGGCAGCGCATTTGAAGTACTTGCGACTCTGTGTAAAAACTGGGTCAGGCCTATTTTGACCAGCATCTTTGGACTTCGCCGATGTAACCTAATGTTCAGCCCCTGCTAGCATCTAGCAGATTACTAACGCCATTTTTTTAATAGCCTAACAAATCATTGGTGTTCTTCCTGTGCTACCATATACCCATATAACAATTACAGCAAGGAAACAGGCCATCTCGGCCCTTCTAGTCCGTGCCGAACAAATTACACCAACAGAGAGCTTTCTACAGAAATAAAAGTCTCTGATGGAGGAAACAGAAAATAAATCACCATCACTCAGAGGTAGACAAAAGTGCTGGAGAAACTCAACGGGTGAGGCAGCATCTATGGAGCGAAGGAATAGGTGACGTTTTGGGTCAAGACCCTTCTTCAGACTGATGAGGGGGTTGGGGGGGTGGGAAGAAGAAAGGAAGATGTGGAGACAGTGGGCTGTGGGAGAGTTGGGAAGGGGAGGGGAAAGAGGGAGAAAGCAAGGACTACCTGAAATTGGAGAAGTCAATGTTCATACCCTGGGGTGTAAACTACCCAAGCGGAATATGAGGTGCTGCTCCTCCAATTTGCAGTGGGACTCACTCTGGCCATGGAGGAGGCTCAGGACTGAAAGGTCGGATTCGGAATGGGAGGAGGAGTTGAAGTGCTGGGCCACCGGGAGATCAGGTTGGTTATTGCGAACTGAGCGGAGGTGTTGGGTGAAGCGATCGCCAAGCCTACGCTTGTTCTCACCGATGTAGAGCAGCTGACACTTAGAACAGCGGATGCAATAGATGAGGTTGGAGGAGGTGCAGGTCAACCTCTGCCGCACCTGGAAATACTGCTTAGATCCTTGGATGGAGTCAAGGGGAGAGGTAAAGCGACAAGTGTAGCATTCCCTGCGGTTGCAAGGGAAAGTACCAGGAGAGGGGGTTGTTTGCGTGGGAAGGGATGAATTGACCCGGGAGTTACGGAGGGAGCGGTCTCTGCGGAAAGCGGGAAGGGGAGGAGATGGGAAGATGAGGCCAGTGGTGGGATCCCTTTGGAGGTGGCGAAAATGTCGGAGGATTATCTGTTGTATGTGACGGCTGATAGGGTGGAAGGTGAGGACAAGGGGGACTCTGCCCTTGTTGCGAGTGGGGGGGATGGGGAGTGAGAGCAGAGCTATGGGATATAGAAGAGACCCTGGTGAGAGCCTCATCAATAGTCGAAGAGGGGAACCCCCGTTCCCTGAAGAATGAGGACATTTCTGATGCCCTGGTGTGGAACACCTCATCCTGGGAGCAGATGCGGCGTAGACGGAGGAATTGGGAGTAGGCAATGGAGTCCTTACAGGAAGCAGGGTGGGAAGAAGTGTAGTCCAGACAGCCATGGGGGCCAGTGGGTTTGTTGTAGATGTAGTTGTGGTAACCATCACAGAGGATCAGAGAGTGGAGAGAGACCTCTGGAGAGAGAGATTTAAAGTTTCAGTCAATGACCCTTTATCAAAACTCAGTCATCCTGACCTGCTGAGTATTTCACAGGATTTCTGTTTAATTTCAGAGTGTTATTTTTTTATCGTATGACATGCTACCCCATGGTATAAGAGAATCACTTATGATCTTCATTCTTCACGAAGATCGGCAGAAAATAGGAATGCCATGAATAAATTGGCCCTCAAGATTAACTCTGCTCCCAATGAATTGCTGAGAAAACATTTATTTTCAGTGATCAAAAAGCAAAGAGAACGCAGATAATGGAAATCCGAAATAAAAACGGAAAATTCTGGAGCAGATCAAAAATCATCTGTGAGGGAGAAAAACACAGTTGACATTATAGGTCTCTGATCTTTAATCAGATTGGTGTAGAAATCACAACCACTTTCCTTTCAGGAAATTTGATGAAAGAGCATTGACCTTAATGGTGACTCTTTTTTTTCTCTCAGCAGATACTGCTTGACCTGCTGAGTAGTTGTAGCATTTTCTGATTTTATTTACGTATCTTCATCTTATCTCAGACCGCTTTGTCTCTGCTGCGCTCTATCCACTCAGCTGGGTGATCATCTCTGAACGGCTACGAGAGGCAAGTGAGATACCTTCAATAATCCCAGGATGGCAGGACTGACATATGATGAAAGAATGGGTCGACTGGGCCTGTATTCACTGGAATTTAGAAGGATGAGAGGAGATCTTATAGAAACATACAAATGCTTAAAGGATTGGACAGGAAAAATGTTCCCGATGTTGGGGAACTCCAGAACCAGGGGTCACAGTCTAATAATAAGCGGTAGGCCATTTAGGACTGAGATGAGGAAGTACTTTTTCAGCCACAGAGTTGTGAATCTGTGGAATTCTCCACCACAGAAGGCAGTGGAGGCCAATTCATTGGATGTTTTCAAGAGAGAGTTAGATATAGCTCTTGAGGCTAAAGGAATCAAGGGATATCAGGAGAAAGCAGGAACAGGGTACTGATTCTGGATGATCAGCTATGATCATATTGAATGGCGATGCTGGCTCGAAGGGCTGAATGGCCTTCTCCTGCACCTATTCTCTATGTTTCTAATGTTAAAGTTATAATCTTCAAGGGATTTGGGGCACGTTCAATGGAGATCCACCCAGCCACCACTAGCAAACTCCACTCTTTAACACCCAGATCTTAATATTATCATTCCTGGAAATGTTCAGCAGGTACAGTGGTTGTTGCTTATGACGGAAAGTTAATTGGTTTGTAATATGTCCATGATAATACGTAGTACATATTAGAGCCCTATCACCCTTCCCTTTTCTGGGCATCTTTTTGAAGCTGATACTTTTGATGTCAACATGAATTACCTTTTAGTTACATTTAGTTTAAAGATACAGTGCGGAAACAGGCCCTTCAGCCCACCGAGTCTGCACCAACCAGCGATCCCCGCATATTAACACTATCCTACACACACTAGGGACAATTTACATTTATACCAAGCCAATTAGCCGACAAAGCTGTATGTCTTTGGAGTGTGGGAGGAAACCGAAGATCTCGGAGAAAACCCATGCAGGTCAGGGGAAGAACGCACAAACACCTTACAGACAAGCACCCATAGTCGGGATCGAACCTAGGTCTCTGGCACTGTAAGCAGTAGCTTTACTGCTGGGATGAAGATATTGTGGAAAGTTAACAAAATTTAATAGACCATCACCCATCCTTTTTCTCCAGAGATGCTGCCTGACCTGCTGTTATTCTGTTATTGTGTCTATCTTCAGTATATACCAGCATCTGTGGTTCCTTTCCACACAAATGAGAAGGTAGTTGATTATAACTGGTGCTTTGTGTGGCTGGTTGATGATAAATGTTTTTCAGGATAGGGAGAATATATTGAAAGAGAACTAAAGGGGCTGTCCCACTTGGGCGACCTAATCTGCGAGTTTAGAAGAGTGTCTTCGACCTTCAAACTCGCAGCATGGTGGACACATGGTCCGAGGAGGTCCTATGAGGTCGCTGGAACTCTCCTTCATGCTCGAGGGAAGTTCCCGAATACTCGTGGCCTAAGCTAGGTCGTGGAAAATGTTTCATCATGTTGAAAAATGTTCCGCGACTAAAATTTGGTCGGCATGGTTCTTTTGAACTCGTAGTGCAGTGCAGTGGGGTCGCTATGTAGTTACAGGCAGTTGAAGGCAGCCGTAGGCAATCTCCTTCGCTGACCGGGCATTTTAATTGGCTCATTGAAGTTTTCAGGACCAAGGAAAACCGACCGGTAGTTTAAAAGCCCGCTAAACTTTATTATCTATATTACTAAAAGTCTGATCTTGACCACTTCCTGTTCTGTATATTGATTTTAGAAAAAACGCTGCCACCTACGGCTGTGATTTTTGGCCATCTTACTCAAAGTCCCCCTCCGCTGCGCAGGACAAGAGGATTTTTCCCATCGATGAAAAATAAAAGAGTTATTAGTGTTTAAAATGTTTTGAGATTTATCACTCCTGAAGGCCACGCCCCTTCTGGAGGGACTATAAAACCCGGAAGTGTTGAGTGCCTCAGTCAGTCTCTGCAAGATGGGGGAGCGAGAGGGTCATGTCTCTCAGTCTAAGCTGTGAATAACACTGAACACATGTCTACTAAACTGTGAGTGGTTTTACTGACCTGTCAGTGCCCTTAATGTGGTTTGAAAATATAGTTTGGAAATGCTAAAGCTGTGTTGCCTTTGCCTTTGGTTTGGAAATGCTAAAGCTGTGTTGCCTTTGGTTTGGAAATGCTAAACATAGAAACATAGAAACATAGAAAATAGGTGCAGGAGTAGGCCATTCGGCCCTTCGAGCCTGCACCGCCATTTGATATGATCATGGCTGATCATCCAACTCAGTATCCCATCCCTGCCTTCTCTCCATACCCCCTGATCCCTTTAGCCACAAGGGCCACATCTAACTCCCTCTTAAATATAGCCAATGAACTGCCTCAACTACCTTCTGTAGCAGAGAATTCCACAGATTCACCACTCTCTGTGTAAAAATGATTTCCTCATCTCGGTCCTAAAAGTCTTCCCTCTTATCCTTAAACTGTGACCCCTAGTTCTGGACTTCCCCAACATCGGGAATAATCTTCCTGCATCTAGCCTGTCCAACCCCTTAAGAATTTTGTACGTTTCTATAAGAACCCCCCTCAGTCTTCTGAATTCCAACATGTACAAGCGAGTCTATCCAGTCTTTCCTCATATGAAAGTCCTGCCATCCCAGGAATCAGTCTGGTGAACCTTCTCTGTACTCCCTCTATGGCAAGAATGTCTTTGCTCAGATTAGGAGACCAAAACTGTATGCAATACTCCAGGTGTGGTCTCACCAAGACCCTGTACAACTGCAGTAGAACCTCCCCGCTCTTATACTCAAATCCTTTTGCTATGAATGCTAACATACCATTTGCTTTCTTCACTGCCTGCCGCACCTGCATTCCTACTTTCAATGACTGGTGTACCATGACACCCAGGTCTCGTTGCATCTCCCCTTTTCCTAATCGGCCACCATTCAGATAATAGTCTACTTTCCTGTTTTTGCCACCAAAGTGGATAACCTCACATTTATCCACATTATACTGCATCTGCCATGCCTTTGCCCACTCACCCAACCTATCCAAGTCACCTGCAGCCTCCTAGCATCCTCCTCACAGCTAACACTGCCCCCCAGCTTCGTGTCATCCGCAAACTTGGAGATGTTGCATTCAATTCCCTCATCCAGTTCATTAATATATATTGTAAATAGCTGGGGTCCAGCCGGCAA